>CM052707.1:58501604-58521790 GCA_028551405.1 Uromys caudimaculatus | reverse complement strand
TCTACAGAGTGAGTTCCAGGCCATCTGGGGCTACATAGTGAGGCCTGTGTCAATTTAAAAAAATGCACAAAGATCTGCAAATGAAAGACATTTAAATGTGGTAAGCAAGCCTATAAGCCAGGGCTCAGTAGGCGGAGGCAGGAGGGTTATGAATTCAAGGCCAACTTAGCTACATATTGAGACTATCTCAAGACACAATGAGGGCCAGCTGTGGTGGTGATGAACGAGGGAGAGGCAGAAGGATCATATGCTTGAAGCCAGCCTGGGCTATATATTTTGCCAGGCAGTGGTGGTACATGCCTTTAATCCCAGAACTTGGGAGGCAGAGGCAGATGGAGCATAAGTTCAGGGCTAGGCTGGTCTACAGAGTGAGTTCCAGGACAGCCAAGGCTACAAAAAGAAAACTGTCTCAAGAAAGAAAGGGATGGGCTGGATAGATGGCTCAGTGGTTATGAGCACTGGCTGGTCTTACAGAGACCCAGGTTTGATTTCCAGCATCTGCATAGCAATTTATAGCCATCTGTGCCTCCAGTTCTGGGGACTCCGACACCCTCTTCTGGCTTCTGTGGACATAGCATGCTTGTGGCACATAGACATATGTGCAGGAAAACACTCATACACATAAAGAAAACTCATACTTGGGTTAGAGAGATAGCTCGGTGGGTGTGGTGGTTTGAATAAGAATGGATCCCAAAGGCTCATGTTTTTTTGAATGCTCAATCACTAGGAAGTAGAACTGTTAGAAAGGATTAGAAGGATTAGGAGGCTTGGCCTTGTTGAAGGAAGTGTGCCACACTGGGGGTGGGCTCTGAAGTTTCAAAGGCTCACAAAGGCTCAAGCTCTCTCCTCTCCCTGCTTGGGATGTACTCGGCTATGGCTGCAGAACCATGCAGGATTGAGCTACTGCTGCAGAGCCATGCATGCTGCTGCCATGCTGAAGACCTGGAGACTGTGATCAAAGAGTTGCCTTGGGTGCAGTGTGTTCACAGCAACAGGACACTAAGAAAGTGAGTAATAGCACTTGCAGCATGAGCCTGGCACCTGGCTCGATCCCTGGGACCCCGGAAGTGTCCACCAACCTCCACCTGCATACCATGGCTGGCACCTGTCCACGATCACAACACAGATCTTACACTCATGTACATACAATCATAATAATTTTGGAAATTAAAAGAGTATCCCAGAACGTGTGGTGAAATCTAGACCCTTGGGACTGTTAGCAGGGATGTGGAAGGACGCAGCCGCTGTGGAAAACACAACAGATCCGAACATGGTAAACAAACTGCAGTCAGCCATACTTCACTCCTCGGTAGAGACGGAAAACAAACCCCTGAAACACGTCAAGCAGACGTCGGTACAAGAGCCTGTTACATTACTACAATAGCTCAAAGGCGAGAGTGAGCAGGTGCGCACCCAGCAACAGGTGAGCATGCGGACAACTCGGGGTATCTACAGGAGAGGAAGCCACAAAAACAAATACATCTCCCATAAATACTATGTCATGGTTGGAAACAATACACTGGGTAAGCTGGAACAAATATTTTATAATTCTACTTACATGATATGCTGGATAGTTTTATGTCAACTTGTGACAAGCTAAAGTATTTTAAGAGGAGGGAGCCTCAATTAAGAACATGCCTCCATAAGATCTGACTTTAGGCACGCCTGTGGGACATTCTCTTAATTAGTGATTGACTGGGAGGGTGGCTGTGGGTTCTATAAGAAAGCAGGCTGAGCAAGCCATGAGGAGCAAGCCCCTAAGCAGCACCGCTCCATGGCCTCTGCATCAGCTCCTGCCTCCAGGTTCCTGTCCTGTGTGAGTTCCTGTCCTGACTTCCTTGTGTGATGAACAGTGATGTGGAAGTGCAGTAAGCTAAATAAACCCTTTCCTCCCAAGTTGCTTTTGGTCATGGTGTTTCATCCAGCAATAGAAACCCTAACCAAGTCACGTGACACACCTAGAATTGGCACATCCATACGGAGAAAAGCAGGAGGAAGCTGAGAAGGATGAAACAAGGGATTATCACTTATAGAGACGTGTCTCTACCCTGGAAACAGGAACAATGGGCACCTTGAGAGATACCCAGTGCCACGAAGCTGTACACCTGAGAGGAAGAACAGAACTCAGGTAGTATGAATGCTTTCCCACAATAAAAAAAAAAAAAAAAAAAAAAGATGAAATTAAAAGGATGTCTCTATGTCCAGAAGATAGGTCATGGAATAAAGGGGCAGTGGGCCATTCATAAAACAAGCATTCCTCTAGCGCATGGTTCTGATCCTCCTTGTTTGTCTAGGGAATCTGCACATTGCTCAACAACTCCCACACAGCACCGTGGGTAAAATGCGGGAACTGAACGTGGTGATGCTCACCTTTACTCTAAGCATGTGGGAGGCAGAGGCAGGCATATCCCTCATGAGGCTAGCCTGGTCCACATAGAGAGTTCCAGGACAGCCAGGGCTACATACTGAGACCCTGACTCAAAACAAAACCATGCAGAACTGAAAGGGCTTCTCAGCAGGGTACAGGTAAGATCTTACAGTCACCAGGCTGGAGCTCTGAGTCACCACCCTGAGTCAGAAGGACATCAGCAAAAGAACAAGGCAGTGTACAGGGCAAGATGACCATATTTTACTTTACTTCCCCTTTCCTGAGATGAGAGCTTGCTAAGTAAGTAGTCTGTCCTTGAACTCCTAACTAATCCTCCTGCCTCAGTGTCTTGAATGTTATATTTACAGGCCTGCACTGTCACACCTGGCTACTTCCTTTTACTTTTTGTGGTCCTGGAGATGAACTCAGGGCACGCTATCACAGAGCCTGATGCCTACCATAGCATGAAACAGTAAATATAGCCGGGGTGGCAGCTCAGGCATGTGATCCCAGAGGTGGAGACACGGAGGTGGGAGGTTAAGAATTCAAGGCCAGCTTCAGCTACTTAGTAAGTCAGAGACCAGCCTTAGCAACACAATATCCTGTCTCAAAAACAAAAACAAAGCAAAATGCAACAATGTATACGCTCTATGATGTATGTGTTTATAATAAGATACAGAGAAAAGGCCCGGGCAATTGTTGTGGTTTCTAGAACCAAGGAGGGAGGAATTGAGAGGTTAAGGTTTAATTGTGTTTTAGCCTCTAACTCCCTCTTTAAAGAGAACATAAACTGTGTGGAGAGGTTCACGCCTGCAACCTCAGCCTCCAGGAGGCAGACACAGGAGGATCACAAGTTTGAGGGCAGGGTGGACTACAGAGCAAGTTCCAGGCCAGGCTTGACTATAGAGCAAGACCCTGTTTCAAACATTCTCTTCCCAACACCAAAACAAGGACAAGAGCAAAACAGAGTCAAAGCAAATGTGGCAAACCAGCAACATCGACTCTCTCAGAAGCAGACTACTCTGTCTGAAGCATGTCATAACTAAGAAAAATCAGTGTCACTGCTAGCATCATAAATACCCAAGGCAGGATCCAAACTCATTCAGCCCCACACTGCTAACCTGAGCTCAGCCCCACACAACTATGTTTGTTATTATTTATTTTTTGAGATAGTTTCATTCCATGGTATAGGCAGGCCACTGACAGTGCTCCTAGAGAGATCACGGAATACCACTGCAGTGTGCTTGTCGGGGAGGCTGGGAGTCAAGGACTCACACTCTCACCAGATAGGTGCTCTTCTTCCTGCAGTGTGCCTGCCTTGACCTTATCAAAATGCCCATGACAGTTTCCAGTCTTCCTCTTCTTTGAAAGTTCAGATGCAGCCAACATGGCCCTGTCCTTCCTGAGTCCTATGTCACAGTAAGGCCTCTGTGGCCCCTTAGTTAAGTCCCCTTCTTAGTCTCTAAGGTGCTAGGATAGCTTCCTCAGAAGTCCCAGGCTGGTCTCCAGCTCTTGATCCTTCTTCAGCTCCCTAAGTGTCGGGATTACAGGTGTGAGTTACATGTCCAGCTTCTCTCCTACTTTCTCTGCTGTCAGTTTTCACTGAAGTATTTACTCACACCCATGGCTCCTACCACCACAGGTGAGGACCGGCCTCTCACTGTGTTATGATCTCTCTCCAGACCAGCAGATCTTTGCTTACCTGGGAAATCTCCACTCCTGGGGCCTGAAACTCACTAAAAGTATCATCTGGAAAACCAAACTCACTAAGCTCCCTCCTCTTGCCACCATCTACCTAAGAATCATCTGCAAATCCTTCCTCTTCCACTGCTGACTTCCCCCTCAAAACCCCTCTCTTCATCCCTGGGTCACTTTTGCTTCTCAATTGGATTATGGTATTACCTGACTGATCTCTCAATGGCTGGCTGTACAGAGCGAGCCTCTAAAGGGTGAGCATCTGAGCATGCTGACTCAGCACAAGAACAGCGCCTCTCCCAGCCTGTGTCCTGCCCTAACAACTGCCCACTCCCATCTCATACATACGTCCTTGGCTTATGACTAGCCCTTCCCATCCCTGTGACTCTCAGTTCCTGGATCCCACTATTGCCTCTTGACTCCCAAGCCTTCCCTCTGCACTTGATTGCCCCTGCCACGCCCTCTCCCTGTCTCCCACCCCTCTACCCCTGCTGGGCTAAACTTCAATGATCAATGCAGAGGTCACTTTCTTCATAGGCCTTCCTTTACCTTCCACTTAGCTCCCCTGGCTGCTGTCCCGTGGTGTGCACCCATCATGGAATGGCTCTGGCCCCGCCTCACTGAACACCTGCCTCTAATGCAAGGCACAGGGCATGTGTTCAGGAGACAGGGGGAAGATGCTGTGCAGCTATGTGTTAGAGTACAGTGAAGTGTGGCCTCACACATGGATGTGGCTCTCTGCGTGTGGAGCACTGCAGGGACACAAGTGGCTTTCTGGGTGAGTCAACAAGGCTAACATTTGAGGCCGGGCATAGTGGCACATGCCTTTAACCCAAGCTCTTGAGAGGCAGAAGGCAGGAAAATCTGTGTGAGTTCAAGGTCAGCCTGGTCTACACAGAGTTCAGGGCAGCCAGAGCTACATAGAGGCCCTCTAAATAAATAAATAAATAAATAAATAAATAAATAAATAAATAAATAAACAAATAAAATAAATGGCTGTCACTTATTCTATCCATTGAGTGACTAACTGGGCACCTACTTGGTGCCAGGTGCCTTTCCAGGAACTGAGGACAAGAATAAGAAACAGGACAGACATTGTCCCTCCCTTCTTAGAACTCTTCAGTGGAGTCAGACGGAGGCAGATATTAAATAAGATCATTTCAGGCAATGGTACATGCCCTTGTTTGTCTGTTTTTGAGACAGGTACTCATTCTGTAACCCAGAATGTCCTAGAATTCACTATGGAGCCCGGGCTGGCCCCAAGTTAGTGGTCATCCCCTGCCTCACACTCCTAAGATCTGGGTTTATATAGGTGAGTCACCCCATGGCCACTTTATGATACAGACTTTGAAGAACGTAAACGCTCTAAACGATAGCCAGGATGAAAGAGGCCTGTGTTTGTGTGTGCACAGCATCACTGGAATAAAACCTGAATGAACAGACAGGGCCATTCAAGAGCGTCCACCCTTCCTGGCAGAGGGACAAGGCCACTGTGACAGAAACTCGATGAGTATTTTTATCTCCAGCCTAGATTTGGTTGTTGAATTGCAGAGCTAATTGCCAACTGAGGATCACCAGGGGGATGTCTGACAGGCTGTCCTACTCCACATGCACAGAGCCAGCCCACCTTCCCTCTTCAAGCCTGCGCCTTCATGCTCGAGCCACTGATGATTGTACTTTCAGCCACTGAGGCTAAAATGGCCATGATCATTCTTAACTCTGCCCCATGTCCAACACAACAACAAATCTTATTGGTTTTACCTTCAGAATATAAATATGATGTGGGGGGCGGGGTGTAAACAAAGCACAGTGATACACGTGTATGACATGTCACAAGGAGCTGGAGGGACACTCAGGGCTCGATGGTTAAGAGCAAATACTGCTCTTGCAGGAGACTCAGATTTGCTTCCAGCTCACAACTGCCTGTACTTCTAGTTGCAAGGGATCTGACTACCTCTGGCTTCTGAGGGCACCTGTATACATGGTGTACATAAACTCATTTAGGGAACATACACATACACACCTAAATATTTTTTAGAAAGTTTTAAAAGTTTCTTCTTTAAATATTTTTAAAATGTCATAATGAAACCCACTATTTTATATCAAATTAATAGTTTTTAAAAATTAAAATTGAGCAGCACAATGGTGGCTTATGCCTCTAATCCCAGCACTCAGGAGGCAGAGGCGGCTGGATCTCTGTGAGTTAAGGGCAGCCTGGTCTACAGAGTGAGCTCCAGGATAGTCACTGCTGAAGCAGAAGTGTTGAATGGTCTCCAGGGCCAGGCAGAAGGGGCAGCGAGTGCTTACGGCAGCACAACAGAGGCAGCTCACACCGCCTCTCAAGGACCGACCGGCAAGGTTTTGGCAATGCTGCAAGATGGTCAATGTGCATCATGCCCACAGCTTGGT
Source organism: Uromys caudimaculatus (assembly GCA_028551405.1). NCBI lineage: Eukaryota > Metazoa > Chordata > Mammalia > Rodentia > Muridae > Uromys > Uromys caudimaculatus. The sequence goes on along the minus strand of CM052707.1, from coordinate 58,515,318 downwards.
TTGGGCACGGATGAAGTATTTGCACAACAGAAAGTGCCAATATGGCTTCCCCCTCTTGAAACGGAGTGCTCAGTGCTACTGCGCAGTTGACTGTGCAAACCTGTTCTGCACACAGCTAGTGCTGGTGGGTGCCACAGCTGCTAGTGCTGTAGGTGGTTCTCTGTGTCTACGATTGTGTAGACAGGGAAGCTTTCCCCATGCATCTGCTTGGGTGCCCCACCTGCCTCCACTCAGTTATAACCCAGGAGAATAAGGAGGACCATTCATTGGGAGGCTACTGACCAAGGTGCAGGAGAGAATTTAGAGCCCCAGCCACAGGACAAACTGGGGTTTTCTCTTGTTCGTCTTTCTGTAGTTCACAATAGCCTTAGGCTCATGATGCCCCCACCTCCACCTCCCAATTGACTGAGATTACAGGTATGTACTGCCACACCCAACGGAAGAGAGGCTTTTGGTTTCTGAGGCTGTCCTGGAACCCACTAGGTAGAGCAGGTTGCCTTCAAATTCACAGAGATAAACCTGTCTCTGCCTCCATAAGGCACTGCCAGCCCTGAAGAGAGTTTTAAGAGACCATTAGGAGGTTAGCTGGGCTTTGAGAGCGCTAGCCTTCTCTGTCCTTCTCCTTACTCCTTAGCTGTGATTCAACGCTGTCTCCCTTTAACACAGTTCCTCGTGTGGTGGTGACCCCCCACCCCCACCCCCACCCCCAGCCATGGGATAATTTTCTGGTTCAAATCTTGCTACCGTTAAGAATCACAATGTAAGTATCTGACATTCAGGGTCTCTGATGTGTGGTTGTGACCCACAGGTTGAGAACCGCTGGCTTGTGGCTTCTTTCAGACTCACTTCTTGTGTTAGCATCTGTCTTCCCCTCTACGCCCTGTTTGCTTCCCGCTTTGCCAGAAGAGTTAAGACCAATGTCTCCGTGTTACACCCAGAGCAAGAAGAGTCAAAGACAGACGCTAACATTTACAGCTTAGGTAACGGAAAGGAGAAATGCTGGAAAGATTAAATGTGGCTGGAAGTACTGAAGGTAGCCTATGGGAAATGCAGAGTTAAATTACCTCTGAAGATGCAGACAATGGCATCGAGCTGGCAGCTAGATATCAGCCTGAGACTGGCCTCTACACCTAAGAGATTGTGTTGACCTCAGGGCATAAGCATCCTCCTTCCCTCAGCAGGTAGACTAATGTGTGTGTGTGTATGTGTACATATATATATATATATATTTTTTTTTTTTTTTTTAATTTAATTTTATTTTTTTTCTCTCCTTGAAGACTTACCCGAACTTCGGCTTCTCGGGGCTTCCCGTTAAGATCACATTTGGACCCATTGCCGTAGGTCTGGCTGTGGTAGCGTTTCAGCCGATGCTGCTTGGAGGCCTGGAGAAAACACGAGGCGGGATGAAGAGGGCATGAGAAAGGGAGCACCCTCCCACAGGGAGCAGATCCCAGGGGACTTGATGGCTACCAAACCCCAAGGAACACATCAGCTCAGTCTGACCCTCCCTGTTGCCTGGGCTGTCTGTCTGCAGCTCAGCTGGTTCCAACCCCACACCCCAGTCACCTTGGCTGTTTCATCGTCCCAGTTGAAGGCTGACTGGTAGTAGCCAAGATAGAGGATGTCTCCTTTGATCTCTGAGTCTGTAAGGGAAGCCACAGTAAAGCACATTACTCTCATTATGAGGCCTAGAGAGGACCCCATCCACACAGGCTTAGGGAGAATGTAGGAGCAAGTCACCTTCCATATGGTATTGCTTGATATGGCGTCCATAACAGAATTCATATGTCCACCAGTCCTTGGTCTGACAATTGAAAGAGGAACAATCAGGAGGCATGGGAATGTCTCCTGTGAAACCACAGTCTCCTGGCTCCAGGATATATAACCTGTCCTTTATTTCTCACCTCCCTCTCCCTCTGCCCTCACGCATTCTCAACTCTGTGAGAAGGGACAGCTGTTTTCTTTTCATGGCTGGAGACACATCTAAAGTATAACTGATTCCCACCCACACCTTTCTTTCTTCTTTCGGTCAGGGAAGGGGTGAGACAGGACCCCATGCTCTGTGGACCAGCCTAGGATCACAGGCATAAGTCATTTCCTGCCCTCCATAAAGATAAGAAATCACGGTGAAGCACTTGGATGAAGACTCCCTCAGGTTCAAGTATTAACTGAACTTCTTCGAATACAATGGCTACCTGAGGTAATGAGCAATAGGAGCAGAAGGTGACTTTACAGGTAGGCTCCCTGCTCCTCTGGTTCTTCTTATCTTTGTTTAACCTATTTTGAGATCTTCTATCCTAACCCTTCCCTACATTCAGCAGAGTCTCTGCTTTGTTCCCCCCTCCTCCGTCTGTAAACATATCTAGTACACCAATGACCCCTTAACTCCCACCGGCTTCCATTCCGGTTCCTAAGACTTCACTCCGCCCACCCCAGTTCCTTCACCTTCAGCAGACAAGGGGCATCTTTCATTGGGCTCAACAATTCAGGGATCCCCGGCCCCTGGTAAGCAGGCGTCTCCTCCTCCCTTTCACGCTGGAAGTGAATAGCCCCAGCTGGTAGGCGGCACTCATAGCGTTGTTTGTACTTTGAAGACACAACCACTACGTCTGAAGCTTGGCTCTGGGAAAGAAGGGTCGGGAAGGGGGACAGGGAGGCAGAGGCTGGGACCAAGAACAACGAGATCCCTCTTCAGACCCTGGGGACGTGCCCAGTGGAAGAGAGAATAAGCCACAAGTCCTCCAGCTGCCCCGGCTGAGCGGAGGAGAGGGCGCTCTCGCTTCCCCACCCAGCGGGGTCCGGGTGCTTTCACCGCGACCCGGGAACCCGGGGTCCACAGTGGGGAGCCCCACCCCTGCCGGTGCCTGGTCCCCAGGGATAGGTCTGCATGCCGTTCCCAGCAGGACCGTAGGAACACCACCATCTCTTCTCCATTCCCCCGGTCTCCCGCGCCGGTCGCACAGCTTCCCTTCCTCCTCCACCGTGCGCCCCTTCCTCTTGCACAGGACCCTCGACTCGCCCCACACCCCTCACCTGCCCTCCCATGACAGGCAACGGCAAGATCTGGATGCCATAACGCATCTCACTCAGCTCCTCCAAATTCAGGCTCCCGACGCCGCCCGTCAGACGCGCAGGTAACAGGAGCCCCAGAAATAGCAATCCCAACAGACTGGTCAGCAGCGCCTCCGCCGCCATCTTCCGCTCCGTCTCTGCTAGAGATCTTCCTTCCGCCCCAAACCTGGCAGCGACCTCACCCGCCCATTAGCGCCCCAAGCTCTCATTGGCTTTCCGGGCGCTCTCTCTTACGTAACGCATTCTCATTTGTAAACGTGGCGTCAAAGCCTCCAGGGAGGCGGGTCGCACTGGTAGTAAAAATCAATAGCTGCTACTGATTGGCCAGGAGCAACAACCAATCAGCGACGAGATCAGGCCCCCTCCCCTCCTCGCTCCTTATTCCTGAGAGGTGTAGTCTTTTGCCTGTTGTCTCATCCCTGCCCTCGCCTAGCAGTCAGGAATAGAGCTTATTATTTTCATATATTTCTTGCAGTGTATGGCGCCTCCATCGGGCAAAATATTGAAGCGGATGGTGAGTGTGGGGCTATCTTTGGAAGTTACTTAATATCTTTTGCAAAATATACTATACAGAACCATGCCTCTTCATATAAATATATATGTATTTGTACATATATTTGTGTGAACATATATAATTATGTGCATATGTACATTTTTATATACACAAATATACATATATGTAAAAAATTTTATATATACACATATATATGATAATATATTACCAGCAGCCAAATAATCTGTATCAAAACCTGAATTTGTCCACCAATAAAATTATCTTAAGGAGGAGAGTGTGGCTGTGCATGCCTGTAATCCCAGCACTCGTGACACAGAAGCAGGAGGATCAATACTTCAAGGTCATCCTCCTCCATACAATGAGTTCGAGACCAGCCTGCAATATGAGTCGAATTCTCAAATACACGCAGACACTGGTTTAGCATGGGTAAAGCCCTGGGTTCAATCCGCATCACAATGAAAACCAAACATGCTGGTGTATACCTGGGATCCAAGCAGCTGTCCTTGGCTACATAGAGTTGGAATACACGAGACTCCATTTCAAAAGAAGAAGAAATAATAATGGAGCCAAGAGTGGAGGTGGATGCCTATAATTACAGGCTGAGGCAAAAAGATGGACAGCTGGGGCCAGCCCAGCTTATGAATAGCAAAATCTTGAAGAAGAAGAAGAAGAAGAAGAAGAAGAAGAAGAAGAAGAAGAAGAAGAAGAAGAAGAAAAACAACAGGCAGAGATGAGGAAGGCACGGGAGAGGAGAAGGAGAAAATAAAATAAGGGGCTTCTGGTTAAAGTTGGGCTGGGGCTCGGGGACGTGGAGAAAACGTCTGTTTTGTCCAGACTGTAAGGGAAAACCCTCTGAAAACAAACAAGAGGGAAATGCAGCTGGAAACAAACAGACCGGTAATTGGATTAGCCACCCTGAGAATATCAATTCCTAAACGAAGGCAGAGAGAGATACAAAATGCCATTGGAAAATTTCTGTAGGGAAACTCGCCACACCAGGGGGGAAAGTCCAAAAGATACTCTCATCAGGGTTCTGTTAATGAAACAGACACACATCCTGCCATTAACCCTTCCGGCTGTGCCCTGAAGCCTGCACACAGACTTTCCAATCAGATCTTTACAAGACCTTACACTTCAATACACTGAAAGCCAAGCAGAGTTATCTATCTAAGGAAAATCCTTAATATACAAGAAGGAAACCAAAACAAGCAAGCCAGAAAGGAAAAAGCAAATTGGAGGCTAGAGAGATGCCTGGAGTGGGAGGGGGAGGAGTAGATGGGAAAGTGTTTTGGTATAAACCTGAGTTTGTAGAAAAATCAGACTCAGGCCGGGCAGTGGTGGCGCACGCCTTTAATCCCAGCACTTGGGAGGCAGAGGCAGGTGGATTTCTGAGTGCGAGGCCAGCCTGGTCTACAGAGTGAGTTCCAGGACAGCCAGGGCTATACAGAGAAACCCTGTCTCGAAAAACCAAAAAAAAAAAAAAATCAGACTCAGCCGACAGTCTGTAACTTCAACTCAACAGGGCAGAGTTTTATGTCAACGTGACACAAGCTAGAGTCATCTGAGAGGAAGGAGCTCAGCTGAGAAAAATGCCTCCATAAGATCAGGCCAGCCCATAGGGCATTTTCTTAATTAGTGATTGATGAGGAAGGGCCCAGCCCACGGTGGGTGGAGCCATCCCTGGGCTGGTGAGCCAGGGTTCTATAAGAAAGCAGGCTGAGCGCACCAGTAAGCAGCACCCTGCATGGCCTCCTTATCAGCTCCTGCCTCCAGGTTCTTGCCCTGTCTGAGTTTCTTCAAAGATGAACAGTGATGTGGAAGCATACGCCAAATAAATGTCCTTCTTTAACTTGCTTTTGATCCTGGTGTTTTATCACAGCAATAATAACCCTAAGACAAACAGAGACAGGCAGATCCTGGGGGCTTCTTGACCAGCCGGTCTAGCCAAATTGGCAAATCGGCACGCCCCAGCTTCAACCAGAGACATTGTCTCAAAAAACTAAGGTGGGGAGCAATAGAGGGAGATGTTCGTGCCGATCTCTGGCCTCCGTATATGCACGAACACTCACACGTGGATGTATACATGCACACCCCACATATTCAAATACAAAAGGTAAAGCAAATTAGAACAAAGGAGGAAAGCAGCTAAGTGTCCTCAGTGGAATAATCCAGTGCGTCTGAAAAGAGTGTACTGCACAGCTGAAACCTTTAGTGAGGCAAACCCAGGGCTTCATGTACGACAGGCAAATGTACAACACTGAAATACATCTGCATTTCAGGCAGGGTGGCACTGAGCTCAGGGAACTAGAAGTCGTCATCCTCGTCCTCCATCTCCAAGCACTGTAATCAGAATGCTATTTTTTCCTATTGTTTATTAATTTGCATGGGTGTGTGTGTGTGCTCAAAGAAGCCAGAAGAGGGCGCTGAATTCCTTGGAAATGGAGTAACTGTGAAAAGCCAAACATCAGTGCTGGGGAACTAAGCCCAGGTCCTCTGGAAGAGCAGTGTGTACTCTTAACTGCTGAACCATCATCTCTCCAGCCCCCAAACTATAATTTTTAAAAGAATTGTTTATTTATTTTATGTATATGAGTACACTGTAGCTGTCACAGACACACCAGAAGAAGGCATCAGATCCCATTACAGATGATTTTGAGCCACCATGTGGTTGCTGGGAATTGAACTCAGGACCTCTGGAAGAGCAGCCAGTGCTCTTAATCTCTGAGCCATCTCTCCAGTCCCCCAAAGCTATTTTTTTAAAGATTTATTTATTTTATACATATGAGTGCTCTATTTGCATGTATGCCTGCATGACAGAAGAGGGCATCGGATCCCATTACAGATGGTTGTAACCCACCATGTAGTTGTTGGGAATTGAACTCAGGACCTCTGGAAGAACAGCCAGAATCACTGTGCCATCTCCCCAGGCCTTTAAATACATATACAAATACATATACATATATGTGTGTGTATGTATACATATGTATATGTATTTATGTATATTTACATACATAAATACATATATGTGTATATGTAACTACCATTAGAATAAACAAAAGGAGTTCTTAGAAATCTAAACTGTGGTGGAAGAAATAAAAACTCAACAGGGGTTGGAGAGACGGCCCAGTGGTTAAGAGCACTGGCTGCTCTTCCAGAGGTCCTGAGTTCAATTCCCCGCAACCACATGGTGGCTCACAAACCATCTGAATGGGACCCAATGCCCTCTTCTGGTGTTTCTGAAGATAGCAACAGTGTACTTATATACATAATAAATAAATAAATCTTTAAAAAAAACCAACTCAATAGAAGGGCTGGAGAGATGGCTCAGCGGTTAAGAGCACTGACTGCTCTTCCAGAGATCCTGAGTTCAATTCCCAGCAACCACAATGGTGGCTCACAACCATCTGTAATGGGATCTGATGCCCTCTTCTGGCATGTCCGAAGACAGCTAAAGTGCACTCATATTTAAAAAAAAAAAAAAAAGATTATGGGGATTTTAATTAATTAATTGTTTGTTTGTTTGTTTCTTGGGTTTTCGCGACAAGATTTCTCTGGGTAGCCCTGGCTGTCCTGGAACTCACTCTGTAGATCAGGCTGGCCTTGAACTCACAGAGATCTGGCCAACTCTAATATCTATAAATGTTTCTTAAAGTAGAGGAAAATTTATAATCAACTTGAATCTTCCGTCTTTCTATTGAGTTTTTTTTTTTAAATGAGTTTTGTTTTGTTTTTAGATTTATTTATTTATTTTATGTGAGTACACTGTTGCTCTCTTCAGACACACCAGAAGAGGGCATCAAATCCCATTACAGATGGTTGTGAGCCGCCATGTGGGTGCTGGGAATTGAACTCAGGACCTCTGGAAGAGCAATGTATGCCCTTCTCTCTCTCTCTCTCCCTCTCCCTCTCTCTCTCTCTCTCTCTCTCTCTCTCTCTCTCTCTCTCTCTCTCTCTCTGCTTTTCTCTGCCTCTACTACCCTCTTAGCTCCCCTCCCCATGCCCTGAATAAACTCTATTCTATACTATACCATCGTGTGGCTGGTCCCCCAGGGGGAAGGGATGCCTTGGCATGGGTCTGCTGAGGTCCCCTTCCCCACACCTCACCCACCTCCATAGAACATATCCCCCCTTAATATTTTTATAAATGCATCAGGGGGAACTACCTAGGGGGTATCTTGGTGACATTAAACAGGCACCCTTCCCCTGGAGGTCCCCCGGGTGAGCTCAGGTTGGTCCCATTATGGCAGTTAGGATTAGAAGGGGGGGTTTATTGCTTTGTAAGTTCCGTCCCAAGCATAATATGGTGGCTTGGGGCCCAGCAGTCCCGACCAGAGACTGTTTATGAGTGGATAAGGAACAGGAATTGATACACTTCTTCCAGCATCCTCAACACTGAGGGCCTGGCTTCTGCTGCCTCCTGGACCTTTATCTTAGAGGTTACCAAAGGACTTCTTAGGAACTTAGAGTTTTTGCATCCTTGCCATCTTAGGGGGTTCATATTCCAGGGGATACCAAGATGGGTCAATTTGGGTCAACAGATTGGATGACTCTCAGTGAGCATTTCTTTTGTTGCTGTTGGGTTTTTTTTTTTTGTTTTTTTTTTTTGTTTTTTTCGAGACAGGGTTTCTCTGTAGCCCTGGCTGTCCTGGAACTCACTCTGTAGACCAGGCTGGCCTCGAACTCAGAAATCCACCTGCCTCTGCCTCCCAAGTGCTGGGATTAAAGGCGTGCGCCACCACCGCCCTGCGAGCTTCCTATCAGGCCTTAACCTGTACAGATGTCAGACTGCATTGTCCGTGACCACAGGTAGATATTATGAAGGGATCTCTGTGTCCTCAGGAGAACTGTTCATAACCCCGTTGAACACAGTGGGTTTTGCATCTGGTTGTTTGCAGGCCTGTGTGCCAGGCAAGCACAGTACTGGAGAGGTTGACACCCCAAGGGCACGCTTTCCCCCAGGAGCCACTGGATGTAATATTTTACAGAAATCTACCTGGAAGGTGTCTCAGTGGACTGATTGCCTATGAGCTCCCTGTTTCCAGTTTTTTCTGAATACTCATTTCCAAGGTCCTGGCTTTGTGAGGGTTTGTGGCCGTTTCCATGGGGAGATTAAAAGGGCAAAATAGGAAAACCATAACTATATATGTCAGTCTTATCTTTAGGACCTGGTGAGGAGCCATCTGTCTTCTTCATCTCTTGTAGCCTTCCTCAGCTGGGTGTGCTGAGTTATTTGGGTGGGGATTTTCTTTATTGGGAACTCCTGGGCAGGTTCAGACACAGGCAAGGAAGGGCTCAGCCTCTTGAATCATCTGACTAATAATCAATCTACTTGCTCCGTTGCACGGAGCGAACAGTCAGCGATTTTTTTATCTTTTGAGCTTTTTGATATGGGGTGTATCTGTTCCTTTCGGAGCGGGCAAAAGGTAGAAGATTGGCCCCATTTTTGCCTGTCTCAAGGTCATATTTAAAGTTTTTTTTTTTTTTAACTTTGTTTCTCCTTTTTATCTGTCTTGAGCTTTGTGGCCATAGGCATAATGTAATTTTTTTAAATCAATATTTAGTACTTTAGTCAGATTTACAGAAACACTGACCATGAAGGCTGAGCTATTGTCAAACCCCAGAGAGAGGGGCTCTGAAACCCAAATCCAGGAATAATGTCTGAGTCTGAGCAGCTCAGCAGTTTTAGCTGCCCCCAGTTGGGTGGTCTGGTGGAGTTTGGCGACCATCTGTCTTCTGATAGTGGTGGGGAGTATGGGTTTCTTGTTTGTCGAGAACATTCCATCCTGTTTGGCTTCTTTCTTCATGGCTACTTAGTTTGTGTAGGTCAGGCTCTGGAGCAATTCAGGCAGTGAACCTGAGTGAATCTGGAGAGGGTTCTGAGGCTGCCTTTTCTGTGTCCTGTTCCCTCACGCCAATGGGATTCTCCTTTTTTGATATATATTCTATTTTTTTTTTTTTTTTTTTGGGGGGTTGGGATGAGGAGACGTCCATTGCAGCACCATGGAGTCACACCCTGCTGTGTGCCCCATCTGGATGGGGAGTCTGGCTGATGTCTGGAAAAGGCTCTGCTGGGGTACTATCTGGATATGGGGCTGGTCCAGGAGACGTACCCCATTGTTGTTTGGCTCAGCATTTAAGAGGCCTGACTGCGTTTGCAGAAGACACAGGCATAATCCCCACACCCGCTTCTCTGCTTTCTTTTTTTTCAAATTTACTTTTAGAATTATTTATTTTATGTGTATGAATGTTCTGCCTGCCTGTATATCTGTGTATCACATTGTGTGCCTGGTGTCTTAGGGTTTTACTGCTGTGAACAGACACCATGACCAAGGCAACACTTTATTTTTAATTGCTCATTTTATTTATTTACATTTCAAATGTTACCCTCCTTCCCAGTTTCCCCTCTGCAAACCCCCTATCCTGTCCCTCCTCCCTTCTGCTTCTATGAGGGTGCTCCCCCACCCACCCACCCATTCCCACCTCACTGCCCTAGCATTCCCTTACGCTGGGTCATCAAGCCTGAACAGGACCAAGGGTCTCCCCTCCCATTGATGCCAGATAAGGTCATCCTCTGCTACAAATGCAGCTGGAGCCATGGGTCCCTCCATGTGTACTCTTTGGTTGGTGGTTTAGTCCCTGGAAGTTCTGGGAGCTGGGTGGTGGTGGTGGTGGTGGTTTTGGTATCTGGTTGGTTGATATTGTTGCTCTTCCTATGGGGTTTCGAAGGACTGAAGGCAATTCTTATAAAGACAACATTTAATTGGGGCTGGCTTACAGGTTCAGAGGTTCAGTCCATTATCATCACGGCGGGAGCATGGCAGCATCCATGCAGTCATGGTGCAGGAGGAGCTGAGAGTTCTACATCTTCATCTGCAGGCCTCTACGAGAAGACTGACTTCCAGGCAGCTAGAATGAGGGTCTTAAGCCCACGCCCACAGTGACACACCCACTCCAAAAGGGCCACACCTCTTAATAGTGCCACTCCCTGGGCCAAGCATATTCAAACCATCGCACTTGTGTATATCTGTGTACCATGTGCATGCCTGGTGTATGTCTGTGCACCACATGAATGTCTTGTGTATACCCATGTATCATGTGCATGTCTGGTGTCGTGTGTGTACCACGTGCATGCCTGGTGCCCATCAAGTTCAAATGAGAGTGTTGCATCCCCTGGGGTTGGAGTTACAGATAGTTATGAGCCACCATGTGGGTGCTGGGAACCAAACCTGGGTTTCTGCAAGAAGAAGACGTGCTCTGAACTGCTGAGCCGCCTCTCCGGCACCCCCTTTTCTTTCTTAATAACGTCAAACCTAGTAACAGGGACAAAATATTACCAGTTTACTTGGAGACTCTGTTGAATCCGTTGGCATCAGGCCTCCTCCCCCGACTCCTCACAGCATCTGTATAACTGTATCCACTTCTTCAGACGAATCCTACTGACTGCTGAGCTGCAGTGGGGACGAGGATCAACAAGAGACAGAAAGCATCTTTTGTAAAACACCTGAGTGATCTTGGAGAAACATCTGGTTTTGAAGGTTCACCCTCTGATATCTTCCATGGCTAAAGGGGAATCTAAGTGCTCTTTAGAACCCAGTGGGTGCGTTCTATAAAAATATACCTCAAAATCGAAAGAACTCATTATCTCCTTAGTCTGATATAGGGAATGTATCTATCGTAGCCTAAGATGGTACACATGGGGCAGAAGAAATTAGCCAGGGCAAGTGGCCCCAAATAACAAAGAAAGGAACAGAACAGAGAGAGTAAGTTCCTTGTCTCCTCACAAGAAAGAGGAGTTCATATCTCACCACCACAAGAAGAGGAAGAAAACCAGCCGTAACCAGAAAGAACAAAAGATGTCCCTGGATCATCTCTACCCACTCCCTGGCTTCACCCTCCTGCAGTAGCTACAATGTTGCAGCGCGCTGTTGCCTTCCTGTACTAGAGCAGAGCATGTGGCATTTGGGTTTACTAGAACCGTTTAACCACAAAGGTCACACATTTTTGAGGAGACATGAAAAAGGCAGAGCACAGCAACCAAATGGCCCTGCTCATCGAGGGGCCGTGAAGGGAAATAGGGCTGTCTCCACTTACCAACTGTCTTTGTTAGCATTTTACTGCTGTGAAGACACACCATGACCAAGGCAGTTCTTGTAAGGATAACATTTAATTGGGGTTGGCTTACAGGTTCAGATGTTCAAGTCCATTATCATCAGGAGGAGCTGAAACTTCTACTTGAGACCCCGTCTTAGTCAGAGTTTCTATTCCTGCACAAAACATCATGACCAAGAAGCAAGTTGGGGAGGAAAGGGTTTATCCAGCTTACACTTCCACATTGTTGTTCATCACCAAGAAATCAGAACTGAAACTCAAGCAGATCAGGAAGCAGGAGCTGATGCAGTGGCCATGGAGAAATGTTACTTACTGGGTTGCTCCCCATGACTTGCTCAGCTTGCTTTCTTATAGAACCCACGACTACCAGTCTAGGTATGACACCGCCCACAATGGGCCCTTCCCCCTTGATAACTAATTGAGAAAATGCCTTGCAGCTGGATCTCATGGAGACATTTCCTCAAGGGAGGCTCCTTTCTCTGTGATAATTCCAGCTTGTGTTAAGTTGACACACAAAACCAGCCAGTACATATATCTTCATGTGAAGGCTGCTAGCAGAATACTTCTAGGCTTCTAGGCAGCTAGGATGAGGGTCTTATTTCCCACATCCACGGTGACACACCTACTCCATCAGGGCCACACTTTCTCCAACAGGGCCATACCTTCTTATAGTACTACTTCCTGGGCTGAGCATATTCAAACCATCACACCATCTTTAGGGGACTAATGGTAAATTTGTTGAGAATTTCTCCATCAGGCACCAGAGTTTTTAAGAAGTTGTCTTGGGCAGGTGTACTGGCTAGTTTTGTGTGTCAACTTGACACAAGCTGGAGTTATCACAGAGAAAGGAGCTTCTGTTGAGAAAATGCCTCCGTGAGATCCAGCTGTAAGGCATTTTCTCAATTAGTGATCAAGGGGAGAGGGCCCCTTGTGGGTGGTGCCATCTGTGGGCCGGTAGTCTTGGGTTCTATAAGAAAGTGGGCTGAGCAAGCCAGGAGAAGCAAGCAAGCCAGTAAGTTACATCCCTCCATGGCCTCTGCATCAGCTCCTGCTTCCTGACCTGCTTGAGTTCCAGTCCTGACTTCCTTTTGTGATGAACAGCAGCATGGAAGTGTAAGCTGAATAAACCCTTTCCTCCCCAATTTGCTTCTTGGTCATGATGTTTGTGCAGGAATAGAAACCCTGACTAAGACAGTAGGGTTACTCTTGCTATGATGAAATAATGTGGCTGAGAGCCGCTTGAAGAGAAAAGGGCTTGTTTGGTTTACACTTCTTCATCAAAGTTCAGGGAGACGTCAAAGGTAGTGAGGGCAGGAACTCAAAACTGGACGGGACCTGGAAGCAAGCGCCAATGAGGAGACCATGGAGGGCTTCTGCTCGATGGCTTGCAAGCACCCAGGACCACAAGCCCAGGGTGACCCCACCCACAATGGCTAAGCTCTCCCACATTAATCACTAAATAAGAAAATGCCCTACAGCCAGATCTCATGGAGGCATTTTCTCAACTCAGGTTCCCTTCTCTCAGAAGACTCTAGCCTGTGTCAAGCTGACATCAAACCAGATAGCACAGAGGTCCACCTGGCACATGGTCGGAAGAGTTTCCAGATGAGAGAGAAAAATCTCTCAAAGCTTACCCAGTGTCAGGTCAGCCAGTGGTGGACCCTTGAGAGCAGTGGAGATAGTATCTGTTGGAGCCTCTCGGGGAGAGAAGTTTGAGGCGTTGGGACAGCAGTGGTAGAGAGAGAGAGAGAGAGAGAGAGAGAGAGAGAGAGATGCACTGGTGAGGAAAGAGAGAGAGGCGCTCTTAGGAAGGTCCACATCCCAACCAGGGAGGAGAAAAGACAGACAACAGGATGAGCAACCCATGGACGACAGTACAGACTTTTGTCTGGAAAAGAGCCTGCAGAGCGGTCTCCAGTGTAAATACCACAGCCTGTAGTCTGGGGGGGGGGGGGATAAGGGGTAGAAGGGTGGAGGATGGGATAGAGTGGGGGATGAAAGTGGGGGATGGATATGGAG
>CM052707.1:58456951-58501104 GCA_028551405.1 Uromys caudimaculatus | reverse complement strand
TTGGGTGTATGCGGAAGCCCAGAGGCGAGAGAGAGGGAGAAGAAAGGAGGCCGGGAGACCTTTGGCGTGAGCATGAGGGAAGGAGTGCGCTCCGTGCCGAGCGGAGATGGATGGCCTTGGGTACCTGCGCAAGTCTCGGAGGCGGCGGGGTCCAGAGTCCTGGCCCTCATTTTCCCTCAGCGCCTGGTCACCTCTCACCCTCCCCCATCTCAGGATGCGGCTGGACCGCCGGGCCCTCTATGCGCTAGTCTTGCTGCTCGCCTGCGCCTCGCTGGGTCTCCTCTACGCCAGCACCCGAGACGCGCCAAGTCTCCCGAACCCTCTGGCATTGTGGTCGCCCCCACCAGATCCCCCGAGGCTCGATCTGCCAGACCTTGCCCCTGAACCTCGCTACGCACACATCCCGGTCAGGATCAAAGAGCAAGTGGTGGGGTGAGTGCGAACCGCGGCGTGGCAGCGACAGCCAGGAGCATGCTGGAGGGGGTGGTTGGGGAGCTTTTGTTTCCTCCAGTGCTGGACTCGGATACTGCTTTCCGCTGACTGGTTGGGTGCAGTCAACAGGGAGGTGGAGAGGGCTACCGAGGCTTGAACTGGGGGGGAGGCAGGGGCGCGGCAAATCTATCCTCAACCTTGTCGCCGCCACTGGGTGTGGGAGGATGTACAAGCAAAAGAGCACCCGGAGACTGCCAGCTGTCTTGATTTAGACTTGAGATTCCAGAAGGGTTCTTGGATGGCGGCTGCGTAGACATCCCAGTAATTGGCCCTACTCCGAACCTCTGTAAAGCTCAGATTTAAGGGATAAGCTGTCTCGTCTGTGGGCAGAGTTGAGGGATCAAAGTGTGGGGTGCTGTGCGTTTTGTAAGATAAATGGAACCTGGACTCTGAAGCCGCCTCTCCTCCCTTTAGGCTGTTGGCTCAGAACAATTGCAGTTGTGAGTCCAGGGGAGGGCGCTTTGCCTTGCCGTTCCTGAGTCAGGTTCGGGCCGTTGACTACACGAAAGCTTTTGACCCTGAGGAGCTGAGGGCTGTTTCTATCGCCAGGGAGCAGGAATACCAGGCCTTCCTTGCAAGGTACCAGTGCGAAAGGAGGATCCAGCCTTCCCAGGGAGGCCAGTGGTGTCATAGTGACCCCATTGGAAGAGCTCCTCTCTTACTGACTCCTTTGTCACCTCTGTACTACAGGAGCCGGTCCCTGGCTGACCAGCTGCTAATAGCCCCTGCCAACTCCCCCTTACAGTATCCCCTGCAGGGTGTGGAGGTTCAGCCCCTCAGGAGCATTCTGGTGCCAGGTAAAGAAGGAAGGTCTCAGGGGGTGAGTCAAGCCGTGAGGGTGGCAGAGTTACAGGCTGGCAGGTGGAGATCTCTGACAAAGCTTAGGTGGCAGGAGGTGGAGGCACAGGGACTCTAAGGTTGTCAGGAATTGCCAGAATACCTAGGGGGCTTATGGAGAGATATCCCTTCTTTGATAGCTAGCTAGTCAGGACAAGTCATGGAAGAAATATTTTGGGTTGTGCACAGTCCTGCTGAGGCCTCTACTGGAGAGTCGGACATGAAATTCTGTATGGCACGTGATGGCAGAGGGAGAGAAAATGAGGAAGAATTCAAGACTGTCTGTGTAATTCTGGCTCCCTCGTTCTTCCTCCCAGGGCTAAGTCTGCAGGAAGCTTCTGTTCAGGAGATTTATCAGGTGAGAGAAAATAGTAAAGAGGCCAGGTGAGCATGGAGAATGAAGAATTCTTGGAGGGTTACAGATCCACGAGGGGGATGCAAGAGTCCAAAAGACAAGAGGTGGGTCAGGGATCTAACGCTGCTGTCTCTTGCCCTCTGCCAGGTGAACCTGACCGCTTCCCTAGGCACCTGGGACGTGGCAGGGGAAGTAACTGGGGTGACTCTCACTGGAGAAGGGCAGCCGGTTCTCACTCTTGCCAGCCCAGTTCTGGATAAACTCAACCGGCAGCTGCAACTGGTCACTTACAGCAGCCGGAGCTACCAGGCCAACACAGCAGACACAGGTGGGAGACCCGCGGAGGGGTAGGGACAGACGAAAAGAACAGAAAGAATCAGAAGAGCAAATGACAGAGCGTGGGAGGACCTCGGGCAATGGCCAGAACAGCCTAGACACACAATGACTGTTGCAAGTGGGCCAGGAGTCAGAGGAGCCTTTGTTTATCTGGGACCAAAACAGGCCAGGGAGAAACCAGAGCTGGAGAGCAGTCCCACTTCTGTCTGCCATCACGGCTCCAGGAAGTGGTGACCTGTTCCCGGCTGTTTGAACCCAACACTTACCTTGCCAAGCCTTCTTTCCCTACCTCCTTTCTCCAAAACTCACTGGATCGAGCCTGCTCCTACCTTAGGGCCTTTGCATCTGCCATTTTCAGGAATGTTCTTGCCCAAGATTTTTTTCATGGCTGGCTTCCCGTTGATGTTTGCATCTGGGCTCAAATGTCTGTTTCCTTGAGACAATTGCCTCATTTTTATTTACTACCAGTACTGTAACACTAGACTTTTCTTATTTACTCAGCCTCAAACCAGAATGATTAGGTCTTCATAGCTTTGTTGTTGTGAAATATGGACAATTTACTTTTCTATGCTTAAGCTTTGTTTCTTGAAACCATCTCATTTATCTCGCTCTGGCTGGCCTCAGACTCACTATTCTGGCCTTGACTCCTGCTCCTCCTTTTTCTACCTCCCAGGATTATGGATGTATACCACCACACCCAAGTTATAGAAAAATTTAAATCTGTGCAGCACAGAGCAAAGTATGGTGATCCATGCCTGTAATCTTTGTATGTAGAAAGCTATAGCAGGAGGAAAGTTCAAAGGTAGCCTAGGCTACATAGCAAGACCCTGTCACATATATAAATATATATTATATATATGTCATATATATATATATATATATATTTGTGTGTGTCTGTGTCTGTGTGTGTCTCTCTTTGTGTATTAGGCATGTAGTAAATTCGCAGTAAAGATTAACTTTTAAAAAAAAAAAGGTAGCTTTTATCTATGTGTGGTGATGCTTATCTATATAATCCCAGCACTCAGGAAACTGAGGCAGGTAGGAGAATTGCCTTAGTGTTGGAGCAAGCCTGGTAACCAGCCAGGGCTGCAAAGCAAGATCTAGACTCAAGAAACCAAAAGGGGGAGTGGGAGTAGGGGTGGGGGTGGGGGTGAGGGGGAGAATTTCATTGTCCTTGTTCTGCCTCCTAAGCTGTTAGGTTTCTGGGCAGGAGCTCAGTGGGCAGTGTGCTTGCCTAGCATGCACAAGACCATGGATTCAGTTCCTAGCATTGCACAGATGCTGGGACCCCTACATGATGTCTCCTTAGGAGACACCTGTGTAATAACACCTGTAATCGCATTCAATGGGCAGAGGCAGGTGGTTCAAGAAATTTAAGGTCATTCTCCGGAACCACAATCGTACTGGGAGTAGAGCTGAGTGGTCCCAGCTGGGTGTCAGAGTGCAGGCCAAGCACGTGTTAGGCTCTAAGTTCAATTCCCAACACCACAAAACAACATGTAAATTCCACAAAAGTCAGAACTGTATGTTCTTGCCCACCAAGGTCTGGAAAGACAGAACACAGATTAGGAGTTTAAATATTGGCCCTGCTGAAAGGAGAACGCTCTTCTAGCCTTAAGGGCCCAATTCCACGTCCTTTCTTCCCAGTCCGGTTCTCCACCAAGGGACATGCGGTTGCCTTCACCATCCTCATAAGACATCCTCCCAACCCCCGGCTGTACCCACCACCATCCCTACCCCAAGGAGGTGAGGCCCAGGCTCCTGGGATTAGGGAAGTAAAGAGGGGGTTGGCCCTGGGGGTGGGGATGGGGCTGTTTTCCCATTTCTCTTTTCCACCCCCTTTATTTTCCCTCCCCTAACACTAGCCCCTGCATCTCGCTTTCAGCCCAGTACAACATCAGTGCTCTGGTTACCATTGCCACAAAGACCTTTCTTCGTTATGATCGGCTACGTGCACTCATTGCCAGCATCCGACGCTTTTACCCTACGGTCACCATAGTCATTGCTGACGACAGCGACAAACCGGAGCGCATTAGCGATCCCCACGTGGAGCATTATTTCATGCCTTTCGGCAAGGTGCGCTGCCCGCAAAGCGGAGCGGGGACGCCAGAGGACTCTGGGAAGGGGGCGTGCCTCAGCCTGCAGCTTCCAGGGTACTGGTTAAAGGCCACTTGCCTCAAAACAAACGTGTGCCTCTCCAAGGGTTCCGGGATCAGGAATCCTGCTTGCCTTACTCGTTCCAAATTCTTGAAATGGTGCTTAATACTTATAGCAATACAACGGATGGATGGATGGATGAATGGATGGATGGATGGATGGACGGACGGACAGACGGACAGACTGACGAAGCAATGAAATACAAGACCCTTTCCCAAAGGACTCAAAATGTCTAGGAGGAGGGGTGGGAACCTTCGGAATTTTTAAAACCTAGTTTCCGGTCATCGGAAAGCTCTCAAAAGTCTATAGCAGGACACAGGCTGTTTTGAGTCAGGGTTGAGGGAAAAAGATGTCAGGGTTTTCCTGTTCCTACAGACTCCCCAACCCTATACAACTCTCCCAGGGTTGGTTCGCAGGTAGGAACCTGGCGGTATCCCAAGTAACCACCAAATACGTGCTGTGGGTGGACGACGACTTTGTCTTCACGGCGCGCACGCGGCTGGAGAAGCTTGTGGACGTGCTAGAGAGGACGCCCCTGGACCTGGTAGGGGAGAGGAACCGGATGTGGGATGGGAGACGAGAGAGCGGAAAGTCCTCGAGTGAAGCAAGCCTGGGGGGTAGTGTGGGTCCTGTGTGGTACGATAGGGCGAGGATGGGGCAGGGGCGCGGGGAGGAAGCGCCCCTGGTCTTGGCTGGATCATCCTCTCGCTCTGCGCAGGTAGGGGGCGCGGTGCGGGAGATCTCGGGCTACGCTACCACCTACCGGCAGCTGCTGAGCGTGGAGCCGGGCGCCCCAGGCCTTGGGAACTGCCTCCGGCAAAAACAGGGCTTCCATCACGAGCTCGTTGGCTTCCCAAGCTGCGTGGTCACCGACGGCGTGGTCAACTTCTTCCTGGCGCGCACAGACAAAGTGCGCCAGGTGGGCTTTGACCCACGCCTCAACCGGGTGGCACATCTGGGTAAGTTGCGCCGCCTCCTGGCAGGGCGTAGGAATGGGAAGGTCCAGGCGCAACTCTGGGCGGGGTGCGACGCTGCTACCTGAACCCTCCCACCACCCTCTGCGCGGGCGCTAGAGCAGTTTAGAGAGGTCGACCGAGGTCTGCATCTGAAACCTCCACTTTCTTCTGCCCGACATCCCACTTACACCTCACACAGCGCAGGTGCTGGTCAGCCTTGTACTTCCCCTCCACTGCAAAGGTTACCTTAGTGCCAGCTGCTTCCCCAGGTTCAGACCCTACTCAGAGGTAGCGAACTGGTATTTATTGAAATGAACTCCACACAGGAGTAAATCAGAGAGAAAGAAGCTAAAGTGTCGTTAGCAACATAGTTTTTGCTTAGCTGTCTTCCGAGCCCTGTATTTCAATTCAGCGCAGGAATTGGCCTTCTCTCCCCTCGGAGCTTTAACCATTGCTCTCCCTACCCTCACCCCAGAATTTTTCCTGGATGGACTCGGTTCCCTTCGTGTTGGCTCCTGCTCTGATGTTGTTGTGGATCATGCATCGAAGGTGAAGCTGCCGTGGATATCAAAGGATCCAGGGGCTGAAACTTATGCCCGTTACCGTTACCCGGGATCACATGACCAAAGTCAGGTGGCCAGACATCGCCTACTCTTCTTCAAACACCGGCTACAGTGCATGACCGTCGAGTGACGTCTGATTTGGGCCTTCACACTGTCAGGCTGGGCTTGCCTCCTTGTTCCTACCAGGAATTTCCAGCAACCCCCTTCCCCCCCAATCCCTGAGCACCTCACTGGTGAACACCCTGGCTTCCTGACCCTCTCCACCAATCTGATTCCGAACAGGGGCTTGTCCTGGTGACACCCTTCCTTTCTGAGAGTGACTGGAGGCTTGATGGAGCCATATCCTCCCCCACAGCCAGTGCCAAGTCCTCCCCTAACCCCATTCCTATGGGGCAGGAAACGGGGAGGTTTACTTTCCAAGTGCCAAAGAGCCCAGAAGGACTCTAAGACCCTCAAGTGGAAACATCTCACCTCCTGAGGTGGGCAGGGAAACTCCCAATTTGCAACCCCAGGGACATGCACCCCACCCCAGCTCCGGATCCAGCACTATGTGTACCAGCTCCAACATACCCCCACAGAAAGCACTGTGACTGTAGTTCTGTGGAGCTGGTGAACACATGGTGAAAGCCATTCTTAATTGTGTCTCTGTGGTGCTTTGGCTGTGGCAGGGCTTGGGGGGATTGGAGCGTTCCACGTGCAGACGCCTAGACCCACTTCACGGGCTTTGGATGTTCTCAGCTTCATTTTATTGGTTGCAATGGGGGGGGGGTGTCTCAAGGACCGTGGCCTTCCTTGAACGCCTACTTATTAGGGCCTCTCACACTCTAAGTGACCGTGGTCAGACCCACACCGTGCAAATCTTTGGGCCAATAGGTTTCTGGGGAAGAAAAGTGGACAGTTCGGGAATATTAGGTACCATATTCTCTGAGCCCCACCAGTGCTCTGAACGTTAGTTCAGTCCTCCACCCTTGGTAAAGGGTGCCCCAGACTCTGGAACTTGGCTAGGTTTTTTGTTTGTTTGACTGATGGATTGGTTCATTTGGTTTTTGAGGTAGGATCTCTCTATGTAGCTCTGACTGTCCTAGACCAGGCTGGCCTCAGACTCATAGAAATCTTCCTGCCTCTGCCTCCCATGTGCTGAGGGATTAAGGATGTGCCCGCCCCTGCCCTCCAATCTACTAGGCAGCTTCTCCCTAATTCCCCCTTGATATTCCTCAGTCCCTTCTCTGAATCCCTCTTCCAGGATCAGTACCGTAGCCCAGCACCTCCTGGCTCCCACTCTTGATGCTCCTCCCCCTTACCAGCCTCTCCAGTGCATGCGCAGCTGCATCCTGGACACTCACAAAGAGTTGTTCAGGAGCCATGCTATCCAGGAGTCCCGCCCGGGTCAAGGTCTCGAGCACCAAGGCTGCGTGGGAAAAGTATCAGGCGCTGGGGCCTCCAAATGCAGCCTACAAGTGTCCATTCAGTCCCCCACCACCCAACCCTCTAGTCTCCATTACACGAACCATTACACTGAGCCAGGAGAAGGTAGATTCCATCGTCCTGGCACCGTCTGGTGAGCTGCAGACATCAAACAGAGGGTTAACCCCAAATCAAGGGTGTGAGAGAGATGACTTGGAGCTTCTCCTTAGCTTGACCACTCCCTCACCTGTACTACTGCCCTGGCCCCTGCAGCATCTGCAAAAGTAATGCCACTGAAGTCTAGGATCGCCACTCTGATGGGCTCAGCACCTAAGGTGGGAGGAAGCAGAAGTGCCAGCCGACTCCCATGGTTCATGACCAAATCAGCCCACCTCACCTTTGTCAGGTACACTACCTGGCTGTAAATAGAGAAAGACAATAAGATCACAGGTGCTGTCCTCAGAACCGACTGGCCTCCCCATCCCAGAGGGTTCACACTCCTCCTCGACTAAAATCCTCACCGTAGTTCTTTCTCCAAGCCCCAGATGCCACTCCAAGATGCGGTGGAACTGCCCACGGGTTGCAAAGTAGAGGGGCCCAGGATAGGTCAGGATACACAGACCTGGGACCTGGAGGAGCTAAGGGATAAGCAAGACCGTCAGAAACAGCCTGTCTGATCACTCCTGCCTTCTTAGGCTATGGCCCGCCCACCTTATGGCTCTCTCTGATTGGCCTGTAGAGCTCCGTCCCCTCAGCCAATCCAAGCTCCAGGCACTGCACCCTAGGAAAGAAGCTGGAGTCAGAGTCGCCTCAGCCAAGCCTGGCCTGACTGTGGTAACCCAGGGTATCTATCCCCTTCCCTCATGTCAACGGTGCCCATCTCCGTGCTCACCTCTGAGTTCGGCAGACCACTGTCATCATAGAGACGACCACACCCACAGCCAGGCCCAAGTCCACATTCAGGGTCACAACAGCCACCCACGTGACCATCCACACAGCCTGAGGGACATGGATATGGGTGGATTCCCCAGAAGGAACACAGGCTCAAGGACAAATATGAGCAAGGATGACCCAGGAGAAAGGAAGCGTGGTGGACGAAAGAGCTCACTTAAGTAGACACACCAAATAGAACATCAGACGCTGGGCAAGTTGGGAGTCTGGACTGGAGGTGTAGTTCAGTGGTAGGGAACTCTCCTAATATTTATGAGGTTCTGGGTTCAATCTTCAGAACCACTCCAAAATACCTCCAAACAAAGAGGCACATCCAACCCTCTCCTTTCCCCTGATGTATGTATGAGGTCTGTATGCTGGAGGGTTGCACGGATTAAAGAATTTAGGGTGGTCAGCTTTGGTCCATGGCAGAACCAGGGGGTGCTAGGGGGTGGTAACCTGGCGTGGAACCATTTCTCACAAAGTCCACACGGCTGACGTGCCATAGCTGTGGAAGCTCTTGCATCTGGAAGAACATCTGGCGCATGCTGGAGATATTGATGCAAGCCAGGACAGCCTTGAGATAGAGAAAATAGGCCTTAGTCAGGACAAAGGTTCTGGAACCCAGCCAGTTCCACTCAAGCACACAGTGAGAGAGCACCTCTTCTCCTCCCTACCTTGGGCAGGTAGTAGAAGAAGGGCCCCAGCCACAGTAGCGCTGCCAGGACCACTGCACAGGAGAAGAGGCCTGCCAGCTGCAGGGAAGGAAAGACATAGACAAGAGAGGGAGACTATCCTCCACCCCCACCTGCGTGGGAGCTGCTCTCACTGGCCGGCCAGCCTGTCTCATCTTCTTCAAAGCTCTCCCTCCTCCCCAGAACTCTCCTTCCTCCCAAAGTTCCTTCCACACAGACATACGCCCCTCTCACCCCATTCTTCATGTTCTGCCAGTCACACTTAGCCCCTCCCCCCAGTTAAATGCCTATCATTTGCCAGTCCCTCCCATATGTGTGCAGCTCAACCTTCCTAGTCTTGTAGCCCACCTCCTTCTGCAAAGGTCCTCTGTTACTGATGCTTTGAGAAGCAGGCTAGCCATCTACTTAGGATACCAACAAAATAGGGGAAACAAAATGTATAAAGGTGGGAGTGGTGTGTAATAGTTCTTTTCTTTTTATTTTGTTGTTGTTGGTTGGCTGGTTTTGTTTGTTTTTTGGGTTTTTGTTTGTTTGTTTGGAGTTTTTGAGATCTTTATGAGAAACATCAGAATTTTTTATCTCCTACATTTATTTATAGGTGTGTGTGTTTGAATGTGTGTAGAAACACAAGTGTGTCCCAGTTCTTGTAGAATTCAACACTGGGACACTTCCTCTATTACTGTCCACTTTATTCATCGAGGCAGGGACTCTCAGTTGAACCCAGAGCTCGCTAATACAGGCTAGCCTAGCTAGTCCCCTTGCTCCAGGGCACCCCACTCCCATCCCCGCCTTCAAGGCAGGTCACCATGCCCATGGAGCTGGAGGATTGAACCCCTGTGCTCCTGCTTGGGCGGTAGCCACTGAGCCATCGTCACGGCACGGCAGTTCCATTTCGACAGCCTCTATGTGCCCCAGCCTGCCTTGAGCTGCAGACACCCCTCTGTTCACTCAGAGGGCTTCACAGAGCTCTGTCATTGTCTAACCCTCCTCTTCATAATCCTGCCTCCCATTCCCACCCTCTGACACATAGATGCTATTGGGGTATCCACCTGCTGAATGTCCCATCCCTTCCTCCTCACCCAAGGATACCCTCTCACCTGTGTATTCCCACCAGCATCCACTAATAAGCTGGTTGTAGCCAGTGTGGCCGAGTTGGGAAAGCAAGAGAAGAGGGAAGAAATGAGGTTGGAGACACCATGGGCCAGTAGTTCCTAGAAGGATGCAGCAGGATGAAGATGAGGAAGACGTAAGCACGAGGGAGTGGGGCTAGGGCATTAACTCTGAAAAGGGATGGCAATCACAATGATGGTCTCACACCTGGTTGGGGTCAATAGTGTAGCTGTACTTGTCTGCATAGATGGAGGCCAGAGAGGTGGACATAGCAAAAGTGACCAATGAAATGGGCAGTGAGTCGGCCAGTATCCTGGACAGCTCATCCAGGGCAGGGAGGAGTGGCTGGGGAAATCTACAGAGGGAGAGAGCCATGATAAGGATGGGTCGGTGGGGTGCTACAGGGAACAGAGCAGACAGGAAAAGGAAGGGGCGGGGCAAGGGAGGGGTATCTCGTGAGAGGTGGGAGAAGTCTTTCTCTTACCCTCCAGGCAATAGTCCCACTACCTGGACATTATATCTTGTGTCCAGGGAAGAGGTGAAACACAGCACAGTCGCCAGAAGCACCTGAAGACAATAACACCTTAGGGCCTAGAGAGCTGGGGCCTTTGGCAGAGGCTAGAAGATATTTAACAAGAAAGAGAATCCCGGCGCAGGGTGTGTGTGTGTGGGGGGGGGGGAGGGTCAAGAGTGTAGTAGCTGCTGAGGCCACAGACTAACTTGCCTACACTGGAGGAAGAAGCTGTGTCTGTCTAGAGAGATAGACAAAGGACCTAAGAGGAGGTTCTTTGGGATTGACCGACACAAAAGACACACTTGAGCCACGTGAGCCATTCTAAGCGGAGAGGCGGGACTAGGTCTGAGCACTTCTGAGTTGCCTGTGACATTCATTTACACAGGAGGAGTTATCTAGGCGAGCAATGAAAGGAATTGCAGTAAGAGCCTCTGAGGAGAGAAAACGTGCAGTGGGAAGGAAGGAGTCGAAACTGCAGGTGGAGCTTCGGATGGTTCAACTGCTCTGGAAAGATGAGGCTTGGAACAGTACGCGTCACCGGGACCTCTTGCTTGTGACTTCTGAGCATTCCACAAGGGGGCAGCAGCCTCCAGATCTCACTGGATGGGGAGGATCGGGACACAGCAAGGGCCAGGGATCTAGAGCCGCCCTCACCATGACAACTTCTCCTGGGATCGGTGTGGGTAGCCTGTCCCGGAATCGCACGTTTAGTTCCTTGACCGGCACTAGCAACGCCAGGCTGAGTGCCGAGATGGTCAGTTCTGCGGGACTGCTCTGGGACAGGGCGCTGAGCACCGCGGCCAGCGTCTGCGGCAGGGACAGTGAGCAAAGGCCAGGTGCCACCGTTAACTGACCCTGAGAAACTCAACACCAACCCACTAGACCGGGGCAAAACTCTCTCTCCGGGGGTTGGGGATTTAGCAAGCGCAAGGCCCTGGGTTCGGCCCTCAGCTCCGGGGGAAAAAACAAAACAAAACTCTTCATCCGCCACCAAGGCTTCTACGTCCCCAGCGCCCCCACAAAGCGCCATAATTCCTTACGTTCCTTCCCTGTTGCCTATCCTATCCCCCCCATCCTGTCCCCATCGAGTGGCTCTTTTCCCGTGACTTCTAGAAACCTCTTTTCCCACCCCCACCTTGAAGAGAGAAAAGCAGCCGATCTGACGTGGGAGAGACAATCCCAAGAGACTTGGCAGCTGGGACACCAACACGTGCAGCGCGGCCCCGCTGGTCAGCGCCTTGACCACAGGCTCAGATAAAAAGGTGGACAGGACACCAAGCTGCAGCACGAACATCCCCAGCTGTAGAGAAGGCGGCGGGAGGTGGGGTCAGGGGCGTGAAATCTCCAACAGCCAGCGCAGTGCACCAGCTTCCCCACCGCACATCAGCCACTCGGGACTGGAACCGAGTTCAGGGGTGTCCTTACCCTCCCCTCCATCCTCTGGCCCAATTGTTCTGGTCCTTTGCTGTGGATCCATCCCCTAGGGTCCTCGCCCGGTCGGGTCCTCGCTTACCATCAGCGCCCCACTCCCGAAGGCCACAGCGGCTGCCGCCCCGACTCTCCGAGCTTCCAATTGCTCTCTTTCGATTCCACTGAGGTTCCCCGCGAGGGGTTCGGGCACCACCCTCTCGACAACAGAGCCAGTCATCAGACTGAGTACTGCGAAAGTTCCTGCAGCCATAGGCCAAACACAGAGATTAGCAGTCGTGCAGCCAAGGGCAGAGCAGCAGCCCGGACTCCCACTTTTCTGTAGCCTTGGGGTCCCATCTGCTCTCTTAGAAGACCTTGGGGTCACGAGCTGGTGCAGCAGCCAGGAACCGGTTTGGGAAAGAGTGCACCCATGGAACCGGTGGGCAAGGAGAAAGAGTGTACCCACTGGCAAAAAGTGCCCCCTCCACATGATCTCACTGGACCGTGAGCCGAGTGTGCACCTCTTTCCCTTCAAGGTCAAGGTCCCTTCAAGTTGTTCCTTGTAACCAAATGTCACAGGGGACAAGGAGATCCTTGGAAACTGCCACCTCTGTACCCACTCCAGCAACCTGGGGAGGTGACAGAGTTCTGTGCAAAGAAATGGGTTGGGGAATCCCAAGAGAGGCGGCACGTAGATGAGGGAGGGGGAACAGAGGGGAATAATGCCCCAAAGCTTCTGAGTGGCAACCTTGCCAAGATGTGTTTGGCCCACGCTTTTAATCCCAGCACGCAGGTGGCAGAGGCAGGTGGTCTGTGGGGAGCTTCAGACCAGCTAAGACTATAAGTGAGACCCTGTCTCAAGGTGGGGGGGACACCTCAAGTTCCTGCCTATTTTCATCCCAAAGAGAAGTCATGGGCAGTCTGGCCACTCACCAGTGGACAGATGTCTCCCGGTACCCAGCAAACTATAGAAGAGGACAGGAAAGAAAGAAGTGTAGAGTCCGAAGACCGGGGGCACCGAGGTCAGGAGGGCAAAAGCCATACCTGGGGGGAAAGTAGAAGAAAACGGAGGTGGGGTTGGGGTGGGGTGCACACCCTCCAGATTCTGCCTTCCCCACACTCTTGGGCTGGCATCATGACACCCGAGGAAACTGAGAGGTTAATGGGTCTCAGTGGGAGGTCGTGAGACTGACAAGGTCACAGATCCTTGCCCACGTCCTGGGAGGCAGGTTTATGCCTCTCTCCAATTCTCTGAGGCGGAACAGAGTCCAGTATGTCTTACAGGATTGCACAGATGAGGAGGGATAGGGGTGGGGAATTATGGTGGCGTCCCACAGTCCTCCCAAACTGAACCTCAAGTTCCTCTCTGGTCCTCCGCTCTGCAGGGACACGAGTCCACCACCTCACTGCAGGACTCAATTTCCCAGGGCCCCTCCCTGGAAGCGCCCCATAACTTGGAATTCCAACAAGCTGGAGTTGGGGACTCTTACCCTGGGGCACGTGCACAACGCCCACTGTGACTCCAGCCACAGCATCTCCAAACAGCCAGGCTCGCCAGCGGTACTGGGGAAGCCAACGCAGCGGGGGCAGCCGTGCCAGCAGCACGCGCCACGCCCCCGGCCCAGAACAGGCGCTGGCTCCCCTCCTCCGCAGCCTGCACAGCCAGGGTGAGCAGGGCTCAGCAGGTAACTCCGGCTCCTGCTCTGCGCCCCCGAAGAGCTCCTGGAACCGAGCGTGGGTGAGAGGTTCCCTGAACCTTGAGCTCAGTGGAGACTTACGGTCAGAAGCCTCTTCCGGATCTGAGCAGGTCCCAGAGGCAAGTGGCCCACTCATTTTTGTCTTTGGCCCCCTGCATCATCTCCTGGTCTTAAATATCCTCTGCCCCTTCAGCCCTGAGCCCGCCTCTATAAAGCAGGGTCCAATCCGGACCTGTAGGGAGTACTCTCAAGAGTACCTCCTTGGATCAGGCTTGGGTGGAAAAAGTCCCTGTGTTAGGCGTTTCCTCAGACATCCTTAGCTAGCTCTGACTGCCAGAGAGCCTGGGAACCTGCTGTGAGGGTGTTGAAGAACCACAGGAAGATAAGAGACCCACAGTCACTTCCAGTGACCCTCACCGATTCATGAGGGGTGGGGAGTTTTTCTTCATTTGCACTTTGAGCAAATCAGAGCTGGTTCCTTTGGGTCACAGGTCTTTCCCTGAGCCTCTGCACCCTCCCACCACTGGAACACAAAATTCACAGTCAGTTAGGATTCCCCACTTAAATCCCATTCCTCCTGTGGCAAGCTTGCCCCAAGAAAAGTCTAAAAGGCTTCATTGTTTTATAAGCTGGTACATGGTGGACAGGGACAGCGACAGAGAACCACTCCACCTTCTAATACGGGTGACTGGGCCTGATTTAGGGGAAATATTGAACTAACAAAGAGCTTTTTATTTTATTTTTTAGGAGCCCAAGTCCTGTAATACTGTTCCTTACATCCAGGATTATTCTCAAAGTAGGCATTTAGAAGTACGTGTTTCAACTAAGGGCATGTTGTGTGCTGCTGGAACTGCTGCCCATTGCTGCCTTGGCTACCCTGTTACCACTGGCACTGGTGGGCCTGGCTGCCTCAGGCACAAAGGGGTCATCCACCCACCTCATGCACCCCTGTGTCCCTGAAGAGACACAAAGGTTCTGAGCCCCAGGATTCTGCTGTTTGCTTTCATCCATTCAAAGATACTTTAGCACCCCCCCATCACTCTATGGTTCCCCCAGTCCCTGACCCCAAAGCCTAGGGTGGGATCCAGAGAGGGTGGGCCTCTCCTCTTCAATTCCTCCTATTGTTCCCCAGAAATCTTATCTGGGACTCATGTCCTGTCCCCCCCTTAAAGATCCCTCCCCTCATTGTCAGCCATGGAGACCTGGGGCCCATAGGGAGGCTCCCACATCTCCCCACCCCTCCCCCACCCCAGTAGTCTATTGTCTGCTGAGGAAGCCCCAGTGCATGTGACTGAGCCCAGGGGACAGATGGACACAGTGGATACACAGATACATAGGGACCCAGAGGCGGTCACCTGGGTCTCTGCACGCTTGACTGTCCCATTCCAGAGTCTGTGCCAGAAGCTGGGAGGGGCGAAGACATCTTCAGCTCTCCACCTGAGCTCTGGGTTTAAAGAATCCATTCAGCGTGCACAAACCTTACCCTTTCCCCTCAAGATGGCAAAGAAGACTCCAGAGCTGCTCCGTCTTCATTCTTCAGTGGAACATGGACACCTCAGAGGAAAGGTACCCAGGGTATTCCGTGCTTTTAGATCTAGATGTTGGGGCGAGTAGGAGGAACTCACAGAACAGTGAGCTTTCTGGTGGAGTTTGAACCAAAGGGTAAATCTAGAACCCAGAAGGCCTGAATAAAGGGGAGTTTAAGATAACTCTAGCGTTTTCCCTGAGCCTGAGGTCTGGACTGTGAGATGTTGCAATTGATTACAGGTGAGGGACAAAGATAGAGGTCTCTTCGTATCTTCTAGCCTTTTCCTTTTATTGTGTTTGAGGGGCTCCCTCTGTAGACCAGGCTGGCCTGGAACTCAGAGATCCGCCTGCCTCTGCCTCCAGAGTGCTGGGATTAAAGGTATGCGCCACCACATCCAGATTCTACCCTCTTATCACCAGGGCCCTCTTCAAATGACAGTAGCCAGCAGACCTCTCCTATGCCACCTTACCAACCCATTTCCGCAGCAGCCTGGACATCTCCCTCCCAAGACAGCAACCTCGGTGATATAGCAAAACTTTTATTCACAGGAAACTCGAAAACAAAATCACAACCCAAACCAGAAATTTCTATCTGGTCCCTGCCTTCGCCCTCCCCCAAGCCCCTACATATCCTCCATTTGAGGGGGTCGTGGTGCATGCTGGGAGTGGAGCTGACGGATCCTGTATTCCTCAGGCAGAAAGGAGTCCTTTCAGGTCTAGGTACTGCCCTCCATGTTGATCTCTCTCCCAGTCTCGCCCATCCTCCACACACGGGGAAGAATGGACTCTGGCACACTACCAGGATCCCCCCCCAAATTCATTGAAGAATCACGCCTGAGCCAACAGCACGCCAAGGCTTTCCGGTTACAGCTCATCCTCATCCAGTTTGGCCAGCCTGGCCTGACAGGGAGGAGTGTTCACAGTGGGGAGGGCTGGAGAGTCATGAGGAGTCTGGGGGGGATCACTGAGAACCTGAAGAAAGGCTCAAGTCAGAGGGTCAGCCAAGGCTACCAGTCTTCCCTCACTCCTCTCTCCAGTTAAAGACCCTCATCGGGCCCCCTCCTCTTGCCCCAGAATGAAAGAGAAGAAAGTAAGGATGAAAATTAGGAAAGTCACACAAGGATAGTGGTGGGAAAGGGAGATGGGGTGGGGCTGGGAACAAACGCCCTCCCCTGTCTGCCCTAGTAGGAAACTATTCCTCATACCTGTGGATCCAGGGGCAACGGCGCTCTGGGCACCTCCCCTCTGGGCAGAAGTAGCAGGGAGGGGAGAGAGCCATTGATGGGTGTGTGCATGCTGACCTGGGCCAGGTCTCCAGGCCGCATTCTCCCAGGGCTCCCTACCCCAGGCCCTCCTGGTCGCCCCAGGCTGTTGGTCTGGCTCTCCCGTCTCTGGTATTCGATGGGTGACTGTAAAGCTGGGCCAAGGGAAGGAATAGAAATTACAGAAGAGACTGACCACTTTCCCAGCCTTCCCTTCTTCCTATTTCCTGCTCTCCTAATTTAGCGAATATAAGGTGCTTGGAACTTTAGAGGGTTCTGGGTGGGTGGAGAATGGAGAGAAGCCAGGCTCAAAGAAGCAAGGGTTGGAGACTGGGTGGCTGGGGAAGGGGTTCAGGAGGTCAAATAGCTTTGGGAGCCTCTGTAGAGGGAGGATGGGAGCTTCACCATTGAGAAAGTCACGCTGGCTTTCCAGGATCTGGGCCACTTGCTTGATCCAGGCTTGACTGACAGTAGGGTCTGAAGCCTGCAGGACATAGCGCTGGATCCCACCTTCTGGCCCCCTAGAGGTCAGCGCAAAACGGCAAGGGTTGCCTTGGAGATTCCCCTCCAGCCCTAGGCAGCTCACCTGGATTGGCAAACAGAGACAGTACACAGATTCCCCAAGTGCCTCGCCCCATCCTGCCCGCTCCCTCCGAACTGCTTTGCCCCACCCACCCCATCGGGCCTGCTCCCTCCACGCTGCCCCGCCCTACCCACCCCATGTCTGCTTCCCCCCAGACTGCCTCCCCCCACCTTGATGCTGTTCTTGTACACATAGCCAGGCTGCGTGCCACCTCGGCCTCCTCCTCCCAGGGCCTCACTGAAGATGACAATTTGCTCGAACAGAAAGACACGCCTCTCCCGACCCCGGGAAGAAAGCAGACCCCCAGCTTCAGGCTCTGTAACCAAGAATGTGTCCTGGCCCAAGAGCTTCCCCTGAGCAGTCAATTTTCCCTGGAACCGAAGGACATGGTCTCTGAGAAGGCGCAGCAAGAGTTTGAAAAGAGCATCAGTTTCTCTCCCCTCCCCCATCCCAACATGCCCAAGGAGGTAATTACCCATAAGGATCCAGAGTACTGAGGCCTGAGCACAAGGACACTTCACTGCTGTGTCCCACCTCATTCCCATACCTCAAATCCCCGAAGTCTCCCCAGGGACATCATATCATTGCAGCGCTTGGGCACGAAGCACATGACCTCCACAGCTTGCTGGGATACAGGTGAAGAGGGACATTGTTGAACAAACGGATTCATTACTGGCAAAGAAGCTCCTTCGAGAGAGCCTCTCCACATATCACCCTCCAGGGGCCTCTCCCTAAAACCCAGACATCCCTGAACTACCCGGAGACTGTGGTACCCACAAGATGAAGAGGATGAGGCAGATACGGTGTCCTGGGGATCTCACCTCCAGCTCCTCAGTATCCATCCCAGCTCTTCTGTAATACTTTAGAAAATCCTATGACATAAAGAAGAAAACTCTGTAGAGCTCCCAGAGCCCTAAAGATGACTGAGGAAATGCCAGTCCCCAGCCAGCTGTCCTGTCCCCAGGGAGAAGGGTGGTCCTGTCCCCAGGGACTAGGGTGGTCCTGACCTTCAGCAGCAACTGGTATTTCATGATTCGCTGCACGGGTTTAATGAGGAGGTCATTGAGCTGCAGTCGGTGTCCCAGCTGCTGCCTGAGCTCCTGGGGACAGGGACAGGGCAGTCATGTAGCCTGAAAAGCCTGTTCACACTGATCCTGTCCTTCTTTCCCCCAAGACACCTCAGCCGCTGACCTCAAAGTAGCTGTCCCCGAATTCTGACAGCACATGTTCCGACTTGGGTTTATTCTGGCAGTACACCACATACATATGCAGTCGGCGCTCCTAGCAAGGATAATGTTGAAGAAAGCGTCATGGATGGTGCCAGAAGACAGTCCATCTCCACAGAGCCCAGACTCATCCCAAGCCCCTCCCCTGTTAAGACCCAGCCTCACATGTTTGATGAACAGCTGAGCCAACCAATCAGGATCTTTCAAACACTGTTGCAGCTCCTGCAGGAAATAGCTGGAAGAGTTGTGAGAGAGACAGCACCTCAAACACTCCTCAGAGCGCTCACCTCCACACATCCCAGGTTTTCAGCTACATGCCCTAGTCACTCTCCCTACAAAACTCCAGCGGCTCCTTGAATCACAGCGGACCCATGGTTCCAATATAGAATCTAGGATAGACTACCAGAGCGAGCCCTTCCCAGCACCTGGCTCAGGGCTCCAGCACTCACTCTCGGTGCCACTCATAGATCTGCTGAATGTTCCCAAACACAATCCTGTCACGACCTCGGAGGCTCTCAGGGACCCCCTGAGTAGCCATGGTAGCCATGTAACCCTGTGGGAAGGATGAGATGGGACTAAGATTACATAAACTCAGCCGCGGGTCAACCCTTCACAAAGTCCAGAAGTAGAGGGAATGTGTAAAGTGGCCCTGAGGTGCAATGGCTCTTTAAAATATCCCCAGGCAGAGGGAAGGGGTCAGTGGGCCATGGCTGGGCAGGAGAAGCGAGATCTACCTCTACAATCTGTCCCAAGTCGTCCACATACATTCTTTCTGTTTCTACCAGCTCGCTCAGGACAAACCTAGAGAGCACAAGGATGCCTTCACTTCAGAGTGTAGCTACATCCTTAGTTCAGCCCGTTCTTTCAGCACTAAAAGACCATCACCACAGCCACCTCAGAGGGCTGTAAAATGGGGGGGATCTTGGGGAAGTTTGGTAGCTGGAGTGTCTGTGAACTTACATACTCCTCTCCAGGGCTGTCTTCTTCTGCTCTTCCTCATTCTTGGGAGCTTGAGACAAAGTTTCTTCTTCAACTGGCTGGAAGGTAAGAGGTGGGCAAAAAAGGAATACCTTTCAGTGAGAAGAACCTTCTCAGATCTCTTTGACTTTTTAAGACTTGTTTGTTTTGAGACAGGGTCTCTCTATGTAGTTCTGGCTGTCCTGGAACTTGCTGGCCTTGAACCTACAGACATCCACCTGCCTCTGCCTCTGGAGTGCTGAGATTGAAGATATTATTAGTAGTAGTAGTAGTTATCATTTTATATTATGGGGGCCATGTATACAGGTAACCACAGAGGGTGCTGGGTGCTTTAGAGCTGGAGATACAGGTAGTAGTGAGTCATGTGACATGGGCGCTAGGAACTGAAGTTAGGTTCTCTGGAAGAGTAGCAAGTGTAATTTTGAAACATGATCTCATATAGCACAAGAGAGCAAGGGACTTGATCCGTAGCCGAGGTTGGCCGAAACAGGTGCATGTCACATGCCCAGCTCTATTTCTTCACCTGTGCCTTGTCTTCAGGACCCTCCAGCAATGTCGTCAGTAATGACAGTTCTGGCAGTTCCTGTCCTGTGCTTAAAGTTGGTTCCAGCATCCAGTTCTGGACAGAGAGAGATCAAGGCCAGACAGATCCAGTGACTGAGGTCATAAACAGTAGATGGGTTCCCCAGTGACCAGTGACTCAACCTGCCCTTTTTCCCAGTGTCCTTCGTGGACGTCCTTCTTCTGTGGTATTCCTTGCTCACCTCACATTGTCCTGTCTGACCACTGTCTGCCTCAGTTTCCACACTGAGACAATGTTTGGAATGGTCCAACCATCTCCTCAGGCCAGTTGCTGGTCCAGGGGGTATCGGAGAACATGGATGAGAGCTGAGGCCAGAGCTGGGGCCAGACAGGGCACCCAGCCCTGAGACAGCAGACGCTGACATGCTCCCCTCACTGCCGGCAATAGAATAGGATTCTGACGGGAGGAAAATGAGAGGAGTCAATGGAGTCCAGCTCTGGGGTCCTAGGGGACCCCCATGGTGTTGTCTCCATGATGTTCAGACCCTGTCTCCCAGGGTCTCCTCTTTTGCCACCCTCATTTGAGTTGGCCAGGATAGAAATCTTTGCAAGGGCACCCTGGGGAGGAGGGACAGTAAACACCTGGCTCACAGGCCTGAGCCTCTCCAGTGCTATGTGGAGGTTCCCCATACCCTGAGCATAGCACAGATATGGGGGTGGGGGCAGCCATCTGGGCAGACACTGGAAACTGGGGGTAGCCATCTGCTTCCCTACAACACTCCCTCTTTCGATAGGTACAGACCATTCTCCCAGAGAGGGGTGAGAACAATAGAATGTAGCTGTCTGCCACCCCCAGGCCATCTCCTCCTACTCCAGTAATTACTATATATATTGGTTTTGGACAGCCCACCTCTCCTGCACATGCACACACCCAACACAGGGGGTAATGAGGACAGCTCAGCGGGGTTATCTTTGGCCAGCAATTGGGAAGAGCTGCAGTTTCAGTTCTTATAAAACCCCTTACAGGTAGATACCCCCTCGCCCCACCCCCAGCCCACCATCCCTCTGCTCCCTTTGCAGAAGACTTTCGGACTAGTGATCTGAGGGAAGACACAAGAGAATTTTCCCTCCTGGCTAGCTGACTATAGGAAAGAAATGGGTCCTCGGACCCTTCCTCAACTCCCTCAACTTGAATCAGCAGATATCTAGAAGTGGAAAGGACCTTAGAAATTCTCTGTTAAATCACTTCTCTGGAAAACACACATACAGGCCCCAGCCCTAAAGCCCTAGGGCTAGAGTAAGCAGACGCCCTAAACCCCAGCTCAAGCTGCACCCCAACTCCATGCTGGCCCCGTCAGACCTCGCACTCACCACGTCCCCCCCGGGAGAAGCAGCAGCCGCATTTTGCCAGCACTTTTCGAATCACTCGGGGACAGGCACAGCGACCCCCTTTGTGACCCCCCCGCATGGCGCCCGGGCCCCCCCGCACCCTCCACCCGGGCCGGCCATGCAGGGGGAATCACGGGGGATGGGGCGGGGAGGGCGCAGGGCGCACACCCCCCTCCCTCCCTCCGGGGTCCAGGCTTGAGGAGGGGGGGAGGAAAGGGATGGGAGGCGGGGGTCCAGGAGTAGACGGAAGTCTAGGCAGGGGAGTATGGAGGGAGGGGCGTGCGGGGTTGGGCCGCGGAGTTGGGTGGGGAGGGTTTCCGGAACCCCGGCGGTGCGGGGCCCAGGGTCCAGATGTCCAGCCAGAGGAAGGAATGATGGGGGAGGCCCGGCGGGGATGCGACAGCCGCTCCAGCTCCGTCTCCGGCCTCGGCTTAGGGGTGGCTCTAGGCTCGGGCAAGGAGGTGCGGGGGCCGACTCCCGGAGCCACTGGAGCCGCGCGGGTCCGGGCCGAGCGGCGAGCGGAATAACAGGCCCGGCCGCGGTGCTGCTGCGGGGCGGGGCCTCTGCGACCGGGCTCCGCCCCTCCGCGATCCCCAGCCCCCTCTCCCACGCACCTCCAAGCTCGCAGTCAGCGTCCCCAGACCTCCGCCCCTCCTCTCAGGCCTGGGCTCCCTCTAGCATCCCAGCTGCGACTGCGGGGCGCCGGGCTGGGTGGGCGAGAAGCCTGGAGGTGGGGTCTGCCTCGCTCGCCTCTTGGCCTCTGAGATGAAGTATTCGCGGGATGGGGCCTTGGTTTGTGTAAAAGGTTCTGAGGTTCTGACTGTCTCTCCCCACGCCCCAAGCAGGGCATGCGTGTATGGGGAACACTTTGTAGGGAACATAGTCCAAGTGCCGCCCTCTCCCCCGACCCTTCTTTCCTCCAGGCCCCAGCACTCCAGCTAAAACTAATCACCAATTAAGGCGAAGTCCAAGCGCCTGGGCTGGCCCAGGGCCAGGGGTGGGGCGCGGGGACACTCCACTCCGCCTTCGGGGGCTTGGGACCCGCCGAAGTGAGGACACACATAGGACTAGAAGAGAAATGTGGTGTCTGCGATTTAATGGTCCCATGCAAATTAGGTGCAAGCCTTTATGCTAATATGAACAGAATCTATCTGAAGTCACCACTTTGCGCAGGATGGCAAATTGTGCCCCACCCAAGCCCAGCTTCTTACCGGGCTGCGGAGCCCAGACGAGGACCTCACGTTCGCGCTTCCCTGTCTGTTCCTCCTCGGCACAATCACTCTCTGTCGTCTTGGTACTCCCAGGCCCTAAGAGATCTCTCTCCTGGGACTGCCGAGACAAAGTCACTGTAAGGACCCTTTCCTAGGCTGCCTTGACCGCCCCCTTCCTCTCTCCCTCCTGTCAAAATGCACATTAATCTGAAAGGGTCAACAAGAACTTGGCATATGGCCCTCATAACTGAATTTATGGACCCTTACGACTGCTCCATATAACTTTTGTTTGCGGGTAAACTGAGTCATGGAGTGCAATTCTCCTAAAGTCCTCTAAAGACCCCCCGACCCCACCCGCGGTGCCTCCTTCTTACCCCCTCCTGACCCGGTACGGCGCATGCGCGCAGCATGCCCCCCATGACCCCCAGTATCCGGTCAGTGCGGCCAGGGGTGGGGCGGTCCGGGGGCTTCATGCTGGACCCCTACCCTGCTTCAAGTTTCTGGGCCGAGGGGCCACGGAAGCTGGGGGGCTCTGAGGCCTGCGTGCGTCCGGGGAGTTGCTACTGCCGAATCCGCCCCCCTGCCCGGCTCCGCCCCGGCTCCCAAGGCAGCCAAACTTCTCAAAAGGGGTAGGGTTGTTCCTTTCCCCTACACACGTAGCTGAACGACAAACAAACCCCTCTTAATCCTGATTCCATCAATCCAAGTGTGGCCTAGGGCTTTGCGGGGTTATTGCAGCGCCCAGCATTAGTTCTACCAGAGGGGAGTGGCTCCCAGGAGCAGAAAGGGTCCATTCAGGCAAGCATGGATTCCCCATTACCCCATCTCCTCAGCGGGTCTTGCTCCACACCCCACCCCCACCCTGTCCAAGGAACAGAAAACGGGTGTGGCATAGAGTTGCATATTTCACTTTATTTTTATTAAATTAAAAGCTACAGTCTGGCAGCAATTCCAGAAAGGGGGTGAGGAGGCTCCTTATAGGGGCAGAGAAGAGCGAGAGAAAGACAGACTGACAGAGACAGACACAGGAGAGAAAGGACCCGTTAAGGTAGGACTACTGTTATCTTAACACACAGCTGGCTGGGGGAGGCAGCTAATATCAGTCCAAGGTGAGACAGTGTTTAGGGACCGGAGTTCAAGAGACCCCCATCCTTCCTACCCAGGTCCTTTCTCGGCTTAGTCACTGGAGCACGTACATACCAGGAAAAGCCGAGGACACTGGAGAAGCAGGGGCAGAGAGAATATGTACACGGAGTGCAGGGAGGGGAGCCTTGGACACCAGCCTCTGCCAGAGGGGAGTGGCTCAAAGGGCACTGAAGCACTTGGCCAGTGGGGGGCAGGGGAAGGGACGGTGTCCCCTTCCCCTCTGAGCTCCCACCCCATTCAGACATATCCCCTCATGGGTGGTGTGGGGGCAGAGAGAGAGGAGCAGAGGCTTCTGTTGGATCCCAGTAGTGTTAGATCCTAGTAGTGGACAGCGGAGGGGCCTTGGCAAAGGAGCTGTCCTTCAGTCGTCTGTGATACCCTTGGCTCTCAGTTCCTCTTGCACCCTAGTCAGGTAGGTTGGGTCTGGATACCCAAACCTAGGGCAAAGAGAAACGAGGACCAGAGTTAGCTGTTTGCACTCAATCGTCCTTACCCACCCTCATTTTGAGTGACTCAGCAGGGTCCAAATCCAGACCCCTCCCACGTCCCATGAGGAGGGACCTCCAAAACCAAGATAACCCAGCCAGGGTATGCTTTTTGGGGGGTGGGGGAAGGTGTTAAGCTGAACGCATCAGGACCAGGATGAAAACAGACTGAGAGGGTGGATGTCTCCCCCAAATTAGAAATGGTGAAAGGGAGAAGCCATGGAGAGGGAGATGAGGAGGAGTCGCACAGCTGGGGTCCCCCTGTGCAGCTGGTCTTGTGGTGGATGTCGTTCCAAGTGATGACATTGGGTCTCCCTGTAGTCATGGACGTGCCGATAGTGAAGGTGAGACGCTGGTCAAAAGCCTTTCGGAACAGGGTCAGCACCTTGTTGCCCTCGGGGCAGTCCGGGAGGTAGGCCACCCGTGTGGTACCAGGGTACCGAACTCCTGGGTTGGGATGTTCAGCCTGCGAGGAAGAGGAGGCAGAGAGCAGCTGGCTGTCTCAAGGGCCTGGATACCAGCGAGGGGTCCATCAGTCCTCCTTGCCTTTTGTCCATGCAGTCCCAGCAGGCTGACAGACAGCCTTCCAGGGAGAGGATGGCTTTGGAGCCTGGGCAGCAAGGGGCTGTTTCTGGACACAGTCCTTTTGTTAATCCCTCAAGTCTCAATTCAGGGACAAATGGGCTTTCAAGAAGTGATGGAAGTTACTTTCCAGATAAGTCAGCAAAACTGCAACAACTAAAGATGTATCTTTTTCATTCCCTCCTCTTCTTAAAATACTACTGCCTCTGCCTCTTGTCTGCATTTTTTTCTTTCTTCAGAGTTTCTCTGTTCCTGTGAACTGACATGACTCTTTGTTCAGCAGGAAAACAGAGCAGCACTCCCAATGGTTAGCACGGCCAGGTCCCTTCCCACTGTGCCTTCCTTCACCTGGGTCACTGACTCCAGGCTTTGCCTCCATGAAGAGTCTGTCACATCTACTGGAGTCAGGGTACTAGTGGGCAACCCTTTCTCTCATAACTGGTTTTAGGGTTTTTTCCTTGTTTGACTTGGCTTTCTTGGGGAAGAGAACTGAACTCAGGGATGCCCGTATGATAGACTACCACTGAGCTACAATCCAGCCCTCACACCTGAGTTCTACATCTGCCTTTGGGTCATGGCAATAAAAGAGTTGTGCCTCAAGGAGACACTCCCCTTCCCCCAGCCTCAGAACACCAAGTTGTAAGGCATGCTGGGAGACAGCAAGAGTGCAACACACCTAACAACACACTCTCTACGTCACTTTTTTTTCTTAAGTCAGAGAGTGTGAACTTGGAGGAAGCCAACGTGTAGGGAGTGTGATCTCTTACCCCCTGGACGCCAGGCGGGAAGACATATTGGATGACAATGGTGCCGTACTTCTCGTAGCTGGGCAGCAGGAGGGTGGCGTCTTTGGAGACCAGCATCCGCCCGTTCTGGGGCTGGTTGCCCACCAGCTGCCCGTAGAATCGGCCGCACATGGGGCAGGCCTTTTTCACCTGCAGGGCCCGTGTGATGCAGCCCTCACAGAAGGAGTGCCTGCACTTCTCCAGCGTCTTGGCATTCTGTATCTCCCCCAGGCAAATGGGGCAGGTGGTTTCCTGCTCTTCAGCATCCTCTCTGAGCCGAGGAGGGAGTGGAGGGGGCAAGGGAGGAGGAGGAGGGGGGAGCCCTCTTGCCCCTGGGGGCAGGAGTGGGGCTGCCCGGAGAGGAGGTGGGCCTGGACGGTGCAGCTCAGGGTGCTCCCCTCCACCCCCCAAAGCCAGGCAGCCCATGAGCTCCCCCTGCCTCTGAGCTTTCTTCAGCTCTTTCTCTGCCTCTTTCAGTAGCCCCTTGAGAGCCTTCCTGGCCAGGTAGAGCCCATTGGGAGGGGCTGGGGGAGGACCCTGTGGGGACAGCTGGAGCACGTAGATATCAGAAGTCTCGCCATCTATGAGGATGGACACTCGGTGCTCCTCCCGAAGCCGGGCCAGCCGGGCTGGGGTCTCCTTGCTCAGGAAGTCCCACACAGGCTTGGAGACAGTCACTTTGTTCTTGCAGGAGCCTCCACAGGCTGCCATTCTGGACAGGACGAACGACACTGCCCCCAGGGTGAAAGGGACTCAGAGTGGGGAGTCCCCATTTGACAAAGTGCCTCCTGCTTCAGGCTCCTTCCAAACCCCATGTTACCTCTGTTTTCCTCGAAGCCAAACCCCGCCTGCAAACTGGTTTTCTATCTCCACTTCCGTCCCATAGTCCCTGCACCCTCTGGGGACAAGTTTCCATATTCCATCATTATCTAAGCCCAGCACCAGCCTTGCTTGCTTCTTTCATTTCTCCCTGAGCACAATAACCTGCCCCTCCCCTCAGGGTGGGAAAAAAAAAGGTTCCTCCAAAGGGAGGGAGACTTCCCACCCTCCCACCCCACCCTCATTTGCTCACTTTGATCCGGAAGAGCTTAGAATTGGCATGCAGGCTCACTCTCTTTTCCTCCTGCTACTTGGAGATGTGTGGCCTGGTGGGATGGGAAAGAAAAGAAAGTAAGAAACCTATTCCCCAACCCCCTCAGGCCCTGACTCGGGAGTCCTTGAAACAGCCAGGAACCTGGGGTCCTGGGTAATGGGGATTTTTTTTTTTTTTTTTTTTTTTGGAACAAGGGAGGAACCTGACAGCTGAGGTTCTCTTGGGGCACAGGTACCTGAAAAGACCACGGAGAGACGGTAGCAGAAGTCCCTCCACCTCCACCTTCAGCTGGCCAGAACTGGGGACGAAGGGAAAGAGTTATGATAGCATTTCCTCAGCAGCCCAGAGAGAAAACTCTCTTCTATCTCCTCCCCTGCAGAATCCTCTCCAAGTTGCTCAAGGAACTTCATCAGCTAACTCCTCTTTTTCCCCCAGTGCAGAGGGAGATCCTAGGTGCAGATAAAGACAGGAAGGAGAAAAATAAAGGGCCTCGCAGGATGAAGGTCGTACAAGCCGCCTCCCTCAGACTACACTGACAAACATTTCCTATGCTCCTCGACTCATTTCTTTACGTTCTCAAATAGTTCAAGCCTCTGTTGTTGACAGGGACCTTTTCCTTGAGAGCCGGAAGTCTGTTAGGGATGCCAGCAAAGTGTTAGCAGTCCTGCAGTAACAAAGTTCTCATTGTCACCTTTAAACCCAGTGCCCGCCTCGCAGAGCTGCTGTCAGCTGCGAATCAAGCAGGAGTCGGCTAGAGGGACCCGAGGTTTTCCCTTGAGTCCTGTCACAGTCAGCTCCAGGGCCTTTCCCACAACACAAAGTGCAGCTCAATTAGGAAGAGGGGCCATTAATGTGACCTCAATTCCTTGTGATCCAAAAAGAAAACGCTGTCCGTTTGTGCCTCCATCATAGGATCCCTGAGATGAAAACCCCGAGTCTCAACCCGCATGGTCTGGGCACGGTGAAATGTCCCCTCCTCACCAGAGAGAACCCAGGATCTAGGTGTCCTAGCTCCAAGTCCTGCTGGCACAGCACAGGGAGGCGGGGCCACAGTTTTAGTCTGGGTCTAGCATTCCTCTGGGGCAAACCAGGCCGGACACCAGACCAGCCTCTTCCTCCAGACAGCGGCCGCTAGCAGGGACGGCGAGAAAGGGCAAGGGTCCCCTGGGGGGTGTCCACTGAGGCACCCCAACCCTTTCCCCCAGACTGCCCCCGGATCCATCCAACCCGAAACCAACTCCCGCATCCCTACTCGAGGAAGCCCCGGAGTCCCGCCGCTTGGTGAGGGTTGTGTCCACCCGACTGCGGCCCTCAGAACCCCCAAATGGAGGCCAGGGCTGGAGGTGCGGGAAAGATGATGGACCCGGCCCCGAGGGCGCCCCCTTCTCCGGCCGCGCGCGCGTGGGGGGCCAATGGCGGAGGAGGGGGCGGAGGGAAGCGGGGAGCTTGTGAGGGTGCGGACCCGGCCTGGGGGGCACGCGGTGGGTGTGGGGGCGCCGGGCTCACCTACCTCTCGTCAGCGCCGCCATTGCCGGTCACATGACTGAGGCTGTTGCTGGGATGACGGTCCGGGCCTTAGCAACAAGGGGCGGGGTGGGGGGGAGACCCCGAGAAGGTGGAAGGGGATGCCGGGGTGCAGACTGAGAGAAAGGAAGGGAGAGCACCCCTCCCCTTGGCGGGTGATAATCACCGTTTCCTTTGACCCCCTCCTACCCGGGAGCCCCTGCCTCTGCCCCAAAACAAAAATGGAGGCGCAGTTCCAGTCTTTGGAGGGAGGGGTGGCGTCGTGTAGCCGAGGATAGGAGGTTAAATCCCTTAGAAACGCCACTCTCTTGGATTCCCCCTCCCGGAGGAGCCCTCTCCCCACTTCTTTCCTAGTCAACTGCGTGGCACCTTTAGGAACTGGCAGGGATGGGAACAGTGTCGGTGGGTATTGGACTTGGGAGAACAATTTTTTGAAATCTTACGCTGGAATATGTTGGATGGGAAGTTTTAGTAAAAAGGAAAACATTGGTACTACAAAATAAACCCTGTGACTGAACTACTTCAATCCCCTCCCTCAACTCTAGCCTCCTTCCAGACTGTTACCTCCGGTGACCCCCCCCCCGCCCCCCCGCGCAGCCTGTTGCCAGATGGGGGCTGGTGATTAGTTTTCCACGAATAGGGACACAGGTCTGTGCAGAATGTGAGGTGGATAGATCCTTTAAAAATGGCTTGGGGTGGTGTTAGTGTCAAGTACGTGGCTCAAATAGAGTTAAAAATTCCCAAAGAAAAAAAGCTCTGCTCCGCTCTGCTTCCCGTCAGAGCCGTCTCCGCCTCCTCCAACTCACTTCCCTGGGGCCACATCAAGCCAGGTTTTTCCACCAGCCGAAAGACCTCCTCAGCCAAGACGTACTCAATCTCCCAGACTAGCAACAACCACGTCATCCACCGCTCTCCATCCCCTCCCCCCTGAACTGGAGGACTGGTCACTCCTTCACTTTCCCAGGACCCTGCTGTACTCTAAGCAGATAGCTTTCCCAGGAAGCCTGGCTGAACAGAGAATTCCTTCCCACATAGCTGGTACCCGAGAGGCCCACTAAAGTTAACAGATGGAGGAACCAGAGCATAGGGAGGAGGGACACATCATCCCACCCCCCCCCTGGCCGCCATTAGTGCTCAGTTCCTACAAGGCTGGCGAATGTTTTCCAGTCCCACGTCCACCCCACACCTCTAAGTTCATATCATTTTAGAACACACAACCCCACACCCCATACTCAGAAGCCCAACACCTTGAAGACCAGTATTCTTCAGTTGGTCTCTGCATCCCTTAAACACAGGATGGATTGATTCCTCAGAGTTTTCAAAAAGAAAAAAAAAAAAACTTCTGTGAATGATTTAGATCAAATAATTTATTTTATTGTGATACTGGGAGTAAATACAGATATTTTATTAACAAAACAAAAATGATGGAAAACAGAAGCAATAAATGAAGATGGCAATACTGCCCATGACCACAACCTCATGGTCAGAAACCCAGTTGTAAAGACAGCTGCTGGTGTCACTTTATTGCATTCAACAGGGGAAAGGTTGGTTGTGGGATGGAAGAGACCCACCAGGCCCCCCCTCCCCCCAACTAGGCACACCTCTTGATGCCTCCTTTGTCGAAGAGGAAGGGTGGGCTTCTCCCTTAGGCCCTCATGGTCACACAGCAAAGAAGCTTCTTGCCCTCAATGCCCATCCCACCTCCAGAGCGCCAAGCTCCACAGGGGCGCAGAACAGCAAGAATGAGTGTCTTGCTTCCAAAGACTTTGGGCAGAGACAAAGACAATATATCTCATCTTAGAGTCATCTTTTCCGCAAGATAGTCTCATGTTTCCTTGGCCGGCCTCAACCTTGCCCAGTAACTGACAATGACCTTGAATGTCCCATCCTCCTTACCACTATTTCCCAAGGCTAGGTGTCCAGGTGTGCACTGCCACACTTGGCTTATGTGGTGCTGGGGGTGGACCCAGAGCTTTGTGCATGCTAGGCCAGCACACTACACCTGGCTTATGTGGTGCTGGGGGTGGACCCAGAGCTTTGTGCATGCTAAGCAAACATACTACACCACCAACTTGGCTATAATCTCCAGTGCTCAAACCCAAACCTATTTCGAGTTCCTGAGACCAGGTCTCACTCAGTAGCCCAGGCTGGCCCTGAACTCTTGAGTAATTCTGACTCAGCTCCTGAGTGCTGGGTTTACAGGCACGAGCTACCATGCCTAGAGGCTCCTCTACATCCTGAGGGTATTGTGCATTAATATTCAGCTATCTTTGGAAGGGACTGGGTGAATGAGTTATGGCTCTGACTCCTCTCTGGGGGTGGAGAGTGGAGATGACAAAGAAGGCCATCTGTCCCCTGGGAGACACATTAACAGTGGAAGATGAGACGAAAGGGAGAGAATAACAACTCCAACCAGAAGAGGGCTTTCAGAAGGAGGGAGAAAGTGCTAGGAATAATGCCCCAGGGATGGGGAGGACCCCACACTCGGGTCTCCACCCTCTGGACATTATGGCGACAGACCAGATGGAGCTATTCCCCTCTGCTAGAAAGAAGCCCCAGGAGTAACTAGACAGGAAGAAAGGGTGTCACACAGGGAATGAACCCTGCACTCCGACCTGTCCTCCCAGCCTCTACTACTCTTCCTGCTCACAAGCAAAGGCACAGGGTTGTGGAGAAGTGTGGCACCGTTTTCACACCTGCACCTAAGCCTGGGCCTCTGGCCTCTGGGCTCCTGTACCCAGAAGTGCTCATGGTAAGAGGTGAAAGTGGAGTGGGGTGGGAGAATGGGAAAAGTCAATGCACAACAGGGACCTTCTCCATCCTCTGCATAGTCACAAAAGTCCGCTTAGGTCCTGCCTTGTGAGGTGCCAGCCTGCTGAGCACTCCCCACCTGACCTCCAGGCCAGACTGTCCATGTGTGAATGCCTGCACCCACTTCTGGAGTATCCTGAAAGCCCTCCATTCCAGGGCTTCCCAGGAAGGAAGCATGCCACAACACGCCC
This sequence comes from Uromys caudimaculatus, assembly GCA_028551405.1. Classification (NCBI taxonomy): domain Eukaryota; kingdom Metazoa; phylum Chordata; class Mammalia; order Rodentia; family Muridae; genus Uromys; species Uromys caudimaculatus. The sequence continues at coordinate 58,470,333 of CM052707.1, read as the reverse complement.
CATAAAAGTATCAGCGAAATCCAGACATTCAGTTTCTTCCACACTGCAAAGTGCATCCAGGGCAGTTGCTTGAGCCATGTCCACTGTCCAGTCAGGTCCCGAAGATGGCAAACAACCCCTACCCCCAGCTCCTCCTATTTCATAGAAACAAGATATTTTTCAAAGATCAAGGCACTTAGGAGAGTCGACAATAACACTCTATGAAGCAGGAGGGCTTACTGGGAGCAAGGGGGGAGGGCAGAGACACGGAGGAGAAGGACAGCGTATGTCTGGGGCGGGAAAACCCTAGCCACCAGGACCAAGTTACTCGGATGGAAGGAGTCTGCAGCCTGAATTTAGCAAAGAAGAGAAGTAATGGCCAACTTCAGCCCCCCTAAACCTCTCAGAACCCACCACCTCCAACATAAAGCAGCAATCACCCCGAAGTCAGGCAGCCTCTTAGGCAAAGATGTTGGCAATAAAATCCAGGAATCGCTTAGCATACTGCTCAGGATGGACAGTGGAGATCTCCGCCCCGGCCTGTGAGAAGAGAAGAAACACAGCGGTGTCACAAGGGCACTACCAGCTTCCCCTCACCTTACCCCACCCACTGCTTTCCCTCAGCCACCCCACTGCTCTGGCCCTAGAAGTTCTCTTTCCAGAGAACAGTCAAGCCAAGAAAGGAAAGGCTGTGGGGAACTCTCACCCCATGCTTGACGGTTTTGGCTGCATGAGCTGCTTTCTTCTTGGCATCATACTGTGTCAGAATGTCAATGAGGCCCATGAAATACACCTCCTTCTGGGGGGCCCCTGGGGAGAGAGGCTAGCAGTGAGGACAGGGCACAACAGTCCCAATTCCCTTTCCCCAGGAGACAATTTTGTTGTGAAAAGCTAAGCAGTCCATCCACCACCCTGGTCTCTGTCTCCCAAGGATCCCCATCAACCCCCTAACAGTTCCAGGTTCTCTCTCACCCTCGGCACTCCGGATAGCATAGACATCAATGAAGGACTCAAATTCTCCTGGGCCCAGGGGTCGGTGGGAATGAATGTAGCCTCCAATGCCCTCAGGGGAGGTGCCATAGGAGCCCACCAGAGCAGGAGGCCCAGTCAGGTTACAGTCCCCATCCCACTCTGACTCCTCCTCCCGCACGGGCCCCTCCTCCTCTGGTTCCGAGCCCCGGATGATGTCGTGGATGCCGAGCAGAAGGCTGTAGTCCATGATCTTCAGCTGCACTAGGAACTGAGACCCACAGACAAGTCAGAAATCAGATCCCCAACTCCAGTCACCACCCATACCTCCTTTCTTGGTTTCAGGGCCTCCTAGGGGAAGTATAGAAACGGGTCATGGCGGACCACTGCACCAGTGCCCGAGTCCTAGAACCTAAAGCACCTAGCCCCACCCACTCCCTAGCCACAGATGGGCCTAGGGGTTTCTCCTGGTTCATCCCCAACCCTCCATTCAGAAACCCCCCCCCCCCCAAAGGCATGATAAGCCTTATCCCACGAATGGAAGAGAACGTTCTTCCGTGATTAGATAAGCGTTTCTAAATACCCTGCTTACCTCCACATCGCGCTTCAGCTTCTCCAGAAACACTTTCTTCTCTTCTTCACCAATATACACTTTCTGGTTCTTGTTAAGAAAGTCCATATCCTTCAGCGTTGGCAGTTCTTTAACCTAGAACAGGAATACAGAAGTCTTGGGAATTTATCCCGTATCAAGAGATCCCTGCCTCCATCCGGGGCGCTCTCCACCTCAGAGGCTTTGAAGAGAGCAGCAGCCCTCCAGTTGCCTTTTGCCTGGACTCACAGTCAGCTGTACCTCAGACCACACCCACCGCTGTCTGCTTATGAATGGCAGTCAAAACCCTCCCTACTGACTTTCTTCCTTCTTCTTCAGTAAAAGTAGCCGAGGGAACACAAGCGCCAGGGTGAGGTGTGGGAGTGAGCATGTGGCTCTGTGAGCCTGGTGATCCTGCCTATCCCCAGACCTTCAGCACAGACCAGCCGACCACACTGCCTAGCCTACGCCAACAACAGCTGCCCCTGCTGCCCCAACATCAGTAGTTCACCATCTTGTTCCTTTCAGTGGTCTAAGGGAAGCATAAACATCTGACAATCTGGACCCAGTATGGAGGGCTACTTCTTTATCCTAAGGAGACCCCTTTCATCCATCCCTACCCCTCATAGTTATCACCTAAAAGGAATAAATATTACCTTTTCCTTATCACTGGCTTCCCGGGACACTAGAGAGCCCTGTGAAGAGACCAAACACTAAGTGAGAAGCAATGGCTAGAGGAACAGCCAAACAGTTCCTCAGGTACCTCTCCTTTAGGTTACCCAGTGCCCTGCCAAGGCTACTCCCATTTCCAGGCCATGAGCAGTCTTTCCTTTAGCCCAGGTTATCCCGTTTTTACCTTGAGGTCGTACTTCCTATGCACAGGAAGACGATGACTAAACATATTGCGCATCACGAGCATGTAGCTGTCTTCATTTTCCACACTGACTCGGTACATGCCCAGGAACTGGGGCAGAAGTGTGTTGCCATGACACTTCACTATGTACTAGGGAAGAAGATGAAAGGGGTAAGGAAAGGCCAGCCGGGAGACACGATGGCGCAGGGACAGGAATCCAGGTCCCTCCACCCCAGAGTCAGGCAAACCCTGCAAACAGAGGCTGCAAGGTCAAGAGGACCCGCGGTTCAGAGGCTTCCCGACTTCTGCCCAACTATCTCTCAGCTCTGAACTACCTTTCCCATTTCACCTTGTCATGTCTTCATTTGCTGTTTGAAACTGAGTCGCACATAGCTGGTCTTGAACTCCTGATCTTCCTGTCTCTACTTTCGAAGTGTTATGATCACAGGAATGAGCACTTTACCTGGCTACATTTACAATTTTTCAAGGAAGGTAGGTATTGTTATTCTTATTTTAGGCTCTGCACAAGCAAGTCACAGAACCAGGGCTAAACTTAGATTTCCTTCTTCTTGGTGGGCTAGGTTCCAGTAAGATAAATGTCTACAAGGAGATCTGCAATCAATTTGGATTGTTTTTTTCTTCAAAAGGTTTATCTGTTTATGTATATGAGCACTCTATTTGCATGTGTGCCTGAGTGACAGAAGAGGACATAGATCCCATTACAGATGGTTGTGAGCCACCATGTGGGTGCTGGGAATTGAACTGAGGACCTCTGGTAGAGCAGCCAGTGTTCTTAACAGCTGAACCATCTCTCCAGCCTTTGTTTTGCTTTGTTTTGTTTTTTTTAGATAGGTTTCCCAGTCTAGCCCTGGCTCACTCTGTTGACCAGGTTGGCCTTGAACTCACAAGATACCCTGCCTCTACCTCCCAGGTGCTGGGACTAAAGGCATGTACCACCACTACCAGGCTATTTAAATTTCTCAGTGGTTTTGTTTTGTATTGATTTTGGTTTGTTTTTTTTGAGACAGGGTTTTTATGTATAGCCCTGTCTGTCCTGGAACATAATGTAAAGACCAGGCCAGTCTTGAACTCACAGATCCCGCCTTAAACTCAGAGATGCTAGGATTAAAGGTGTGTGCCACCACACCCAGCAAAGACTTTTACTTAAAAATCTTCATTTATGTGTCTGTGTGACTGCCCAAGGAGAGGATTCCTTGGCACTAAAGTCCCAGGCAGTAGTGAGTGACTTGACATCACCTAGAGTCAGGCGCTCTGGAGGAACAGGTGAACAGGTGTTCCTCACCACTGAGTCGACTCTTCAGCCTGTGTCTGTTTTGCTTTCTGAGTCAGAGTCAGATGTAGCTAGACTGCCCTCTAATAAACACTTGCAGTGGAGAGATGGCTCTTCCAGAGGACCCAGGTTCAATTTCCAGCACCCACGTGGTGGTTCACAACCACATGTGACTCCAGTTGCAGGAAATCAAAAGGTCTTTTCTGATCTCTTCAGACACTAGGCCGGCATGTAATACACATCTACCTGTCCTACAGGCAGGCAAAACATAAAATATATCAATAAAATATTAATAATTGTTAATTACCAAAAATAAAGCAAATAAACACTTGGTCTTCCTCACTCTATAGGAACCTGGCTTGCAATTTGAATTTTCTTCTCTTTTTGACACAGGGTCTCAGGTAACCCAGGCTGGTCTCAAACTCACTCTGTAGCCAGGGATGACCCCGAACTTCTCAAACTCCTGAGTGCTGGGATTAGAGGCTCGTGCCACCATGCCTTTGGTGCTGGTTCTCATGCACACCGGGCAAGCCTCTACCAGGTAAACAACATTCCCAGCCCAGTTTGAATTCCCCATCTGGGTACAGTGATACACGTCTGTAATCCCAGAACTTGGGGGGTGGGCAGGTGAGGAGAGAGAGGTATAAATCCAAGGCCATCCTGCCCTGGGATGGATCCCCTTCAAATAAAACACTGTTCTTGGGCTGGGGATAGAGCCCAGCTGGCAGAAAGCCTGTGTGGTGGCCCGCACCATACAATCCCAGCACTCAGGAGGTAGAGGTCTGAAGTCCAAGGACATCCTCAGCTACACAGTAAGTTCAATGCTACCTTGGGCTACATGAGACCCTGTCTCAAACAAAAACAAAACTGCTCTCTCTGTCCACTTTTCTTAAAAGATAATCTTACAAAAGTAATAAACAGGGACCTGGAGAGATGGTTCAGTGGTTAAGAGTACTGGATGTTCTTCTAGAGGACCCAGGTTTGATCCCAGCACCCCTCACAACTGTCTGTTAGCTCCAGGTGATCTGACAGGCTTGTCTAGCTTCCAAGGGCACTAGGCACACATGTGGCACACGTCTGTATGCAGGCAAAACACCCATACACACAAATTCTCTTAATAAAGTAATAAATAAGCCATTACTCTCAGAACCAGCCAGATCACTGAAGTTTGACTTCAGCAGTAAGCTACTCAGCTGTGAGACCCAGTGGAGGCTGCAGTCACTGGGTTACTCCATCTGTGCACATGTCCTGCTGACCACTGTCCTTCAGCTCATCATGCTGTCCTCTGCTCTGCCCCTGTCCCTTGTCCTGTATGGGATGTACTAGGGCATCAGTCATCCAAATGGACCGTCCACGCTTAGTCTCCTCCTGGACATTTTACTTGCTTCTTAAAGTTTGTATTTTTAAGAAAGATTTTATTTCTTTTTATTTGTGTGTGTCTCTCTCCATAGTCTTCCCTTCAAAACCATAGTGATTTTAAGTGGCAATAAATGGCTTTAGTGAGCACTTTTTGATGCAGAGCTCCTAATCTTTCCTGGATTCTCCATCTATACCCCAGTCTTCTCAGACATATGAAACCGAAACAGGATGAAGTATAGAGGCCATGTCCAGATCTGCACCGTCTCCCTCCAGAGATATCTTCCTTGATCTGTCTCCCAATCACTGAGAGTGGCATCAAGCACTCAGAGGCTCCTTTGCCTTAACCCCCAGTCTCCTCACAGGCCTCACAGCCTGCTGCTGGGCTCTTCTGTGCTCTCCTCACCCGCACCTAGACTGTTAGTTAGCCAGCACCGCAGGATGCTCTGTGCACACCCTCTCCAGCCCACGTTCTACACGCTGTCAGCGGGGTGGTTCTAGGCTTACTTCTTGCTTGCTTTGTTTCTTTCTCTGTCTTTTGTTTATGGTACTGAGTACAGAACTTAGGGCCTCACACATGTTAAGTATGAGTTGTATGTCCAGCCCTTCATTTCTAAATAGCATTTTCAGTTCCCTGAAAACTACCTTCAGGATAAGGCCCAAATCTCTATTCTACGTATAGGTCCTTTCCTGATCTGGTTCTAGCTTTCCTACCACCACACATCCCAGCTACTCTAGGATTCTTGTGCTCTCCTAGTATCAAACACCATGGTATTGTGCTCTAACTTTCCTTTGCCTAGCATTCTTTCTGCCCCCTTGTCCACCTTGAGCAGTGATTAACCTCTACTTCTAACCACTCAAAACCCAGTTCTGGGGTTGCCGACATGGCTCTGCAGCTACAAGTGCTTGTCTCTAAGCCTGCAGTTGGCTCAGCCCCTGGGGCCAGATGATAAAAGGATAAAATCATTAATTCCAGCACCTGGGAGGCAGAGGCAGGTGGATTTCTGAGTTCGAGGCCAGCCTGGTCTACAGAGTGAGTTCCAGGACAGCCAGCGCTACACAGAGAAACCCTGTCTCGAAAAACCAAAAAGAAAAAAAGGGTAAAATCAGCTCCTGGAGCTATCCAATCGCCATCAGCATGTTGTGGCATGTGCGCCCACAAATAAACAAATTTTATATAGTTTTATCGAGACAGGGTTTCTCTGTGTAGTTCTGGCTGTCCTGAAACTCCCTCTGTAGATCCATCTGCCTCTGCCTCCCCAGTGCTGGGCTTAAAGGTGTGCACCACCATACCCAGCTTAAAAATAGAAATTTTAGTTAAATATTAGGAACTAGAGCCATGACTCAGAAGCTAAGAACACCAGCTGCTCTTGCAGAGTCATGGGTTCATTCCTAGTACCCACACAGCAGCTTACAACTGTCCGCACTACAGTTCCAGTGGATCAGATGCCTCTTAGGCCCGAGGCACCAGGCACATGGTGTATCAACATGCGTGCAGACAAAACACCCACAAACATAAAATAAAAAGGTTTTAAATAAAATGAATTCTTGAGGGCCCACGAGATGGCTCAGTGGGTATAAGCGTTTGCTACCAGGCACGCGAGCCTGGGTTTGATCTCTGGAACCACAGGGGAAAGGATGACCAACTCCAGAAAGTTTTCCTCTGACCTCCGTGCTCATGCACATAAAATAAACAGTGGTTGTAGACAATGCGTGCGAAGTGGGAAGAGACATCCCAGCTTCTGTTAAGTCAAGCATGAGCAGGCGTGCGAGGCCCTGTTGTTACTGTACATCCTAAGTGTTCAAAGAGCAGATGGGCTTCTGAGGGAGAGACGCCTACAGCAAGGAGCAGCAAAGCTGTGGGCTCTGGCAGCTGCACGCACACAGTGGGACAGCAGTGCTGAAGACGACTGACCTGGTGGTAGTTGGAGAGGTTGCTGTGCATGTCTGCAATGTCCTCGCTGGACACTTCTTTGATGACCAGAGTGCGGTCATAGGAAATAAGGAAGCGGCCATCACTGCCTTCGGTTTCACTTGGGGGGCTTCGAGTAAGGGACACCTGGAAACAGATAAAGAACAGGCTAGAAGCACCTCTTTCCATCCCATGTAAAGATAAGGGGAGAGCGGCCACACAACCCCTTCTCAAGAGGGTGACAGTCTGCAGCAGACTGCTGAGAAGGCTGAGTGGGAAAGGTGTTTGCCCCACGCAACTGGAACTAAATCCCTGGGACACACATGGTGGAAGAAAAGAACGGACTTCCAGAAAGGTTTCCTCTGACTCCCACACGTGCACATCCACTAAGCCGCCCAAACACACAATAAGTAAATAAAATAAAATAAACCCCGGGGGAAAAGATTCAGTGAGGGTTCCTAATTCGGTTATCACACATGACTGAGTGCAACTGAATGTCAACTCTAAATGTGTGTACATCCATCCTGCCCACCACAACAACTTGACTAGCTCCACCACATTTTCAAAGATACCCATGGCCACACACACACCACACAGGCACACAGACACACATACACACAGAAACATACACACAAACAGGCATGCACACATGCACACACACACACAGACATACACACAAACAGGCACGCACACAGACACAGACATACACACAAACAGGCATACACACACATACACAGACATACACACAAACAGGCACACACACACACACACACACACACAGACATGCACACAGACACACACAGGCACATACAGACACACAGACACACAAACACACAGATACACACACAGACACAGACAGACACAAAGACACACACACACACACACACACACACACACACGACAGTATTTCCCAAAGCACTCAATTCTCTAATCATAATGGCCAACAGACTCTCTAGTCACCCGCCAGAGACCACCCTCACCCTGCAACAGACTCTCACCAAGTAATCGTGGTCATCAATGCCAAACCGATCTCGCAGGTTCCTGAAGACCTGGGGACAATACTCCTTGAACTTGAAATGACTGGGAAGGTTTTCTCTGAAACACAGGTTTTTCAAGGTAAGAAATCAGTATCACTGTACACTCACATGAAGCTTGCCTGCTCATAAAGTACCTTCACTAAACCTAGAGCCTGGTTTAATTCTCACAAAACCCTGTGGAGTATTTATTGTATTTATGTGGGTGGTGTGTGCTCAAGCGTATGCATGCGCAGTATTATGTGTGGTGCGTGCATGTGAGGGCACAGGAGGACGTCCAGTCTTCCTCTACTGCCTGTACCGTATGCTTTGAGACTAAACCCAAAGCCCACCATTTCTCATAAGCTCGCTGGCCAGCAAGTTCCTAGGATCTGCTTCCCTCTGCCTGTCCAGTGCTGGGATTGCGGGAACAGGTAGCCACGCCCAGCTTTTTTATGTTTACTGGGGACCCAGGTCTCAGTGCTTGCCGTACAAATGCTCTTCACTTCTAAAACATTTATTTCCCTAGCCCCAACTTCAGTTGGTTTTGTTGCTTTAGTTTTTGAGACACAGTCTTATAGCCCAGGGTTAGCCCCAAAATATTACACAGCAGAGGCTGGCCCTGAATCCTGATGCTCCAGCCTCAGCCTTTCACGGCTTCAGAAGGTATACTGCTACCACATCACAGAAAGGGCAAGTGTCTTCGAGTGACTGACTGACCTGCCTAAGTCCCTCGGCTGGTCAACCCTATGAATAAAGCAGGACTCACTATACATCCAAACAGAAGCATTCAGTAAATCCCAAGCCCAGTAGAAATATCCTAAAATGGCTGGCAGTGGTAGCGCACACCTTTAATCCCAGCACTGGGAGGCAGAGGCAGGCAGATCTCTGTGAGTTCAAGGCCAGCCTGGTCTACAGAGTGAGTTCCAGGATAGCCAGTACTATACAGAAAAAAAAACCCTTGTCTCAAAAAAACCAACCAACCAAATAAATAAAATTGGCAATATTTACTGATATTTTAAATGTATTAGAGGGGCTCTAGAGGTCAATTTTTTTGGTCACGGAATCCCTACCCGAAGCTAATGACAAAGCTTCTGAATATATTTATTCGATGGAATAGACTAGAAGAAAGGGGGCAGGTGTATATACAAGAATGTAGGTAACTCTGGAAATATTTAAATTTAAATTTTTAATTATCTAATCAATTAATTTATTTATTGGTTTGAGTTTTTAAAAAAGATTTATTTATTTTATGTATATGAGTACAATATCACTGTCTTCAGACATACCAGAAGTTGGCATCAGATCCTATTAGAGATGGTTGTGAGCCACCATGTGGTTGCTAGGAATTGAACTCAGGACCTCTGGAAGAGCAGTCTGTGTTCTTAACCACTGAGCCATCATCTCTCCAGCCCTACTGGTTATTTTTAAGACAGGGTCTCTCTATGTAGTCTATGTAGCCAGTAGCTCAATATGCACACCAGGCTGCTGGAACTCAGAGATATATCCACCTGCCTCTGCCTCCCAAGTGCTGGAAATTTAGAGGTGTGCACCACCATACCCAGGTGTCTATTTATTCATTTGTGTGTGTGTGTGTGTGTGTGTGTGTGTGTGTGTGTGTGTGTGTATGCTCACACATGTGCATGGAGGTCAGAAGACAACTTGCAGAACCTGTTCACCTCATCCCACCATGTGTCCTAGAGACTGAACTCAGGTTGTCAAACATGGAAGCAATAGCTCTTACCTGCTGAGGCCATCTTGCTGGCCCTTAGATGGTGTTTTGTTTGTTTCTGTTTTTTTACAAAACTGGAATTTTTGCATTTTACTTTTAAACCTAAACCCTTTAACTCACTTAAAAATTTAAGACTATTTACTGTTCTCTTTGTTTTTTTGAGAAAGGGTCTCACTCTGTAGCCCTGACTGGACAGAGATCTGCTTGCCTCTTCCTCTTGAGTGCTGAGATTAAAGGCATGCTCCACCACTCCAGGCCTTGTTTCTTTTTCCTCCTTTGAACACTTAAGTTTGTGTGAGTGTGGGTAGGTGTGTGCACCACAAAGCTCATCTGGAGGTCAGAGGTCATCTCTTTCCACCATGTGGGTGCTGGGTATTGAACCCTTCTCCTCAGGCTTGGCGGCAATCTCCCTACCCACTGAGCCACCTCACTGGCCCTCTGCTGTTCTAGATTTCCATGGGAAGGGTGAGGACCACTCACCTATGGAAAAGGTGATTGTTGACCTTGATCTTGGAGCTGGCTTTAAAGTCATCTGGCAGCAGCATCACTGGGGGCGGTACCTGGCTGAGCTCATTGATCTAGTGAGGCACAGGGAGGGAGGCCGTGAGAAGCTGGGTCTGGGTGAGAGTCAAGAAAGAGCATCCCGAAGCTCCTAACAAGGCCAGCTGCACATCTGCAGCAAGTGAGAGAAGGGCCCTACCCCATCTGCTGCCCAACAACTGCTTGCTGTCAGCCACCCTCACACGGCCCCTCACACGGCTCCTCACACGGCTCCTCACACTCCCACCCCCATGGAACTTCATGCTCACAACAACCACTTTATATTTGGCAAGCCTTGCAAGCAATTCGGGACTATTTTTAAAGCTGTGAGAAATTCTAGAAAGAAAAAAAGAGAAAGAAAGAAAAGAACTCCAAGACAGTTGCATGCTTTGTTAGGGGAAAGAAAATGTATTTTTAAGGTGCAGAGAGTTAGCAGAACTCTGAGGGGCTGACAGCAATGCAGAATGAAACGCCCCTACGCTCTGAGTAGCTCCTTACAGAAGGGACACTTCCAGATCACTCTGATCCAGTTCTCAGCAGGAGGTGCCACCTGCCTGGGCGAAGGTGGAGGGAGAAGACAACACTTTAGGTGTCTGCTCCCTCGGTGCAGGTCAGTCGAACTCAGGGGAGACTCCTATGTGTCCTTTCTCACCTGTGTTACTGCAACCCTCCTTCCCCCCACCTGCCTCCAACAGTGCGTCTGCACAGAACTTTAATCCCCGGCTTATATTAAGTCCCTCTCCCTAGCTTTGGGTTCTGCAAGGGCAAGGCCCCTTCTAATCGGCACCTAGCTAGTACAGTGTCTGGCACACAGGAGTCCTGAACCGCTTATTAAGTGAATAGACAATGTCTGTCCTCATTTGCTCATTTGACAAAGGTTACAGATTGCAGTCTAACCTAAATCCTACACGCCGCAGTGCACTCAACTGCTCTTGTCCTCAGGAGAGAAGAGGACAGAACGTATTCCTTCAGGAAGAAAAAAAAAAGCTACTTGAGATTCCCAGCCTAAATTCAGCTTTCCCTGCCCTCTCCTCACCACCTGCTAAGCAGGCTGAATCATCGCTAGGACATATGTTCAAGGAGTTTCTCTGTTCTACACACTTGAGGTACATGTGTGCTGACTGGAAAGCAAGGTGTTGACGATAAGTCTTTTGCCTGAAGAGTGTGAGGCAGGTCTTAAAGGTAATTCCTCCAAATCTTACCAAAGGAAACCCCTCCCCTGTATGTACATGTTTCACAGGGATGGGTAAGTCACCTGAGGCAGCCTTATCTCCACTAGTCTTACCCACAGCAAGAGCCTTAAATGGAATCCTCACTAAAGATAATACCCCTGAAAGAGCAGCCAAGGTAGAAGGGAGCTAACTGACCACCAGTGATGTTCCAATCAGAAAATAAGAATGTGACATTCTTCCTCACCCCCTTACACCTCCACAACACATCATGTCTACAATCCAAAGAAGTTGGTAACCAAAATAGTCCCCGTGAAGCTCAAGATCTCTGCATCCCTCCTACTCCCATCTAAGGAAGGAGAAAACCAGCTATGTCTCGCTAGCTTTGGCTCCTCCACGATATCCTCAGGACAGGAGGTGCACTGAGCCCATCGGTCTTAGCTGCACCCTTCTAAACCCCTTCCCGCTTCTATTTTTCTTTTCTTTTTTTTCCGAGACAGGGTTTCTCTGTGTAGCCCTGGCTGTCCTGGAACTCACTCTGTAGACCAGGCTGGCCTCGAACTCAGAAATCCGCCTGCCTCTGCCTCCCAAGTGCTGGGATTAAAGGCGTGCGCCACCACTGCAAGCCCACCAATAACGTCCTTCGGACCACAGCTCCTCAGCCTTTTCCTGGTTACAGATGACTCCATTTATACCAAATACCATCACTGCAGCCAACAATGGGGATGCAGCTAAGCCCAAATCCGAAATGCTCAATCTCTGGAAAAGGCAAGCAGGGTTAGAAGATTCAAAAAGCCTATAGGCATTCCCAGAAAAAGCTAAGGCTCGAAAGTCAAGGACTGGGGCTCGAAAGCAAGGTGGAGAGAAAATCAAACTACTTCTTTGGCCAGGCAGTAGTACCCAGACACGCTTCACGCACTGTCGCACCCAGACCTCACCAAAAACCCTTCAGAGCCACTCCCCTTAATGTCCCTCTGGCTGCAGCCGGATCCTGGCCAGTCCCTGTAGCCTGGGGCTGGACCTGACAGGAAGGAGTCAAGGAACAGAGCAGGATTTCAGGTGAAGATGGAACTCTAGGGGAGGAGTAAAGGGTAGGGGAGAGACAAGAGTCTACACCAGAAGCCAGCCTGGGGGACACCCGGGGATGGCGCGCTGGGAACCAGGCCGGGCGGGGGAGAGGCGGCAGCGCGAGGACCGGGGAGACCCTCAGGCCGAGGGGCAGGAGCCCGGGTCCCGGCCGGTTCTTACCGAGTGGGCGACGCCCCATAGGAACACGCCCACCAGCGGGTCGGCGGCCCGGAACACCTTCACTTTCTGCTGCACGAAATGCTTCTTCTTGGTTTTGGAGGCGAAGCCGAATCCCGGGCCGGGGCCTCCAGCTGCCGCGGGTGCGGTGGCGGGAGGGACGGAGGAGGACGCCATAGTCTCCCGCGCACCCGAGCGAGTGGAAGCGGGAGCCGGCCGCGACTCCGAAGCCCGACCCGGAAGCGGTGCTCACCTGCGCAGCCGTCACGTGACCGGAGGCCCGCCTTCAGGCGCGCGAACGGGACAGGGCGGGGCCGGCGAGGCTAGCTCCGCCCCCTCCGCCGCGCGGCGGTCACCTGGCGCGGGTTGCGCTCGCAGGGATGCGGAGTTGGCGCTTTGCACGGTGGCGCTTCCGCCGCTTCCGGTTCTGTCCAGTTTCTAGTGAGTGAGCTCTGTCCAGAGACTAACCCCGGGTCTGTTTGAGACCGGTCTCCTTGCCTAGTCCAGGCTGGCTCAAACTTGCTATCCCCCTGCCTCATTCTCATACCATGTATGGGTATTACTGAGGTGTGGATTGGTCCTCCATGAAGTTGGGGTTGCAAAGTAATGGACATGAGAAATTTAAATATATATATTTAATTATTTTTATGTATATAGGTGTTTGGCTGGATGTAAGTGCAGTGCCCTGGAGGCTGGAGGAGGGCGTCGGATCCTCGGAACTGGAGTCGTGGATG
>CM052707.1:58437257-58456451 GCA_028551405.1 Uromys caudimaculatus | reverse complement strand
ACTTGGTAGCCCCTGAGAAAAGGATTTAAGTAAGGAAAGAAGAGATCAGGGTTGGCTGGAGAATGAACAGTGAGGGAGGATGTAGGGATAGAAGCCGGAAACCGTTAATCCCAGCACTTGGGAGGTAGAAGAGTGAGAATCGTGGGTTTTAGGCCAGCCTTGGGCTGATAGACACGCTAACTCCTAGGGAAAAACATAGAGGAAGGACTGAAGGAAAATGGCTGGCTTCTGAGGGTCGGCTATAAGAAAATAAGTTCAGCTGTGCACGTGGTGGTAACATACACCTTCAATTCCAGCACAGAGAAGCAGAGCCCGGTGGATCTTTGAGTTCAAGTCCAGCCTGGCCTACATAGGGAGTTCTAGGCCAGCCAGAGATAACCTGTCTCAAAAAAAAAAAAAAAAACAAAAAACAAATAGGCACAGAGAAAAGAGATCCATCATTTGTCTGTAAAGGGAAGGGAGGGATTTGTCTTGCTGTGTGACTTTTCTGCTGTGATAGAAACAACAAACGGAAGGAGCTGGACTGAGGAGTTACCTACAGAAGTATAAATGACTCCAAGCAAGCTGCGTCCCCTGAAGGCCCATCCCCAGGTGAAGCCACATCTCTCCGCTCCTGCCCACTTGGCAGCAGCTCAACATAAGACTCTCCTCTCCTGTAGCTCTTGTTAAAGGCGTATAGAACCATTTGAGCAGCTGGAGACGACAGAACTTTCTGTGATCCCTGAACCTTCTAAGTTTTATGAACTTCCTGTCTTAGGAACTCCCCCTCCTCCCTCCAGAGGAAATAGTTACACAACACTCCATCCTTCCTCGGACTCTTAGATCCTTTCTTCCCTTCCCTGTGATGTCGCCTGGGCCTTGGAAGGGGTGATACAGATGTGTGGATTTTTTTCCCCATTTACCACTGAGCATTGGGCCACTTCAACCATCTCAACGCTAGGTTTATTATGACTCTCTGCAGTGGCCACTAGGGGAAAGTTTCCCTCTGAGAAAGCTGAAAGCTTTAGTCACAGATCTTTGCCTAGCTTACAGCACCAAAGCTTAATTTGCTCCCTTAGGAAAGCACTTAGTTACACCACTGTTGCTCTGGAGGGCACATCTTCCCTGGTATGTTGGTAACATAGAACACAGGATCTATAACTGGGCAGAACTATTGGTAAGAATTATGCCCCCAGAGAACGCATAGTGGCTTTTGGTACTGTGAACGCCAGTTGGCAGGGAAGACACATCCCCATCAGTCCCAGCTGGGCTTCCCTGTGCCCTATAGACGAAGAAGTCAGTGTCCCCAATAGTAGGATCTTGCCATCAACTTCTGGCATTTAAGTTGGCCTCAATTTATAGAAAGGTATCTCACTCCTATTACTGGGATATTATTTAATAACCGTATTGATTCTGGGAATATCCTTTTCTACCCATGCTGGCTGATTTCATGTCAATTTGACACAAGGTAGAATCACCTGAAAGGAGGGAGCCTCAATTGAGACAATGCCTTCATAAGATCAGGCTGTAGGCAGGCCTGTAAGGCATTTTCATAATTGATGACTGATGGGTAAGAACCCAGCACATGGTGGGTGGTGCCATCCCTGAGCTGGTGGTCCTGGGTTCTATAAGAAAGCAAACTGAGCAAGCCATGAGGAGCAAGCCAGTAAGCAGCACTCCTCCATGGCCTCTGCAACAGCTCCTGCCTCTAGATTTCTGCCTGGTTTGAGTTCTGACCTAGGCATCTGACGGTGGGCTGTGATTCAGGATATGTAAGCCACATAACTCTTTTCTCCCCAAGCTGCTTCTGGTCATGGTGTTTTGTCACAGCACTAGTAGTAACCTTACCAAGACATCGCCCGTGCACGATACTTTCCTTTAAGTTCTTTAACTGCGGCTTTCACTCTTCCAAGATGCCTTTCCAAATCTGCACGACACTCAGAGGTAGCATTGCATAATGGAAACTTTCTAAAGAGGGTAGGCAAGATCTCTGAAGGCCTACTACCATCTGTTCTAAGGGAATGCCAGTTGGTCTTATGTGGCTAAGGAGATGCTTCAAAAATGTTAACAAGGACCAGTATATCATGAGCATATCTTCATCAGAATGGCAGTGCTGGGTACAGTAGCGTGGATGACGGACATTTCTCACCGAAACCCTTTGAAATCCAGTCCTTTCCCATGAGCCACCTGACCTCATCCTGGAGGTCTGCTCCAGGATGGCTCCCAGCACTGTGGCCACAGCCTCTCCACAAGCCACACCTGGCTGCTGAAGGGGTCCCAGGCTTAGCAAACAGTCTCCATGCCTAGAATGAATCCTTTGGTAAACTGTTGCTCAAGTTTATATCCTTAGAGACTCATCAGGCTGACTTTGGCTTCTGGTCAGTTTTCTCCCCTAGGCATGGTAGTTCCACACAAATCTAACTGTATTTCCCTAAGTGACAAAGGTAGATGTGATGGTTTGAATATGTTTGGCCCAGGGAGTGACACTATTTGGAGGTGTGTGGCCTTGTTGAAGGAAGTGTGCATGTGGGCTTTAAGACCCTAGTACTAGCTGCCTGGGAGCCAGTCTTCTCCTGTTTGCCTTCAGATAGTGAACCCTCAGCTCCTCCTGCACCATGCCTGCCTGAATGCTGCCACGTTCCTGCCTTGATGATAATGGACTGAACCTCTGAACCTGTAAGGCAGACCCAATTAAATGTTGTCCTTATAAGAGTTACCTTGGCCATGGTGTCTGTTCACAGCAGTAAAACCCTAACTAAGACAGCAGACCCTTTTGTCTACTTTTTCTCCCCCCTCCCCACAACGCTTTTTGAAATAGGTCTCACTAGATGGTCTGAAATTCTCTATATAGACCAGGTTGGCCTTGAACTCACAGAGATCCACTTGCTTCTGTTTCCTGAGTGCCAGCATTAAATGCTGCAACTCCTTTCCTCTCTTCCTTTTTTTTTTTTTTTTAAATGGCTTTAGCATTTTATAAGCCCATTTTACACATTAGTCTTGTTTGGTTTCAGACTCTGTGACAAGGGGCTGACGTGCCGCAGACCTGACCTTCAGGTTCTCCCAGCATCCCTCAGTCCCTACCTGGCATACCTCACCTTCAACCCTGAACTCTCCAGCCCAGGGGCTGGGCTGCCCTTCCCCCAGAGGCTCTTTCCTATATAATCCAGATATTTTGCTCACTCTCTGTCTCTGTCTGTCTCTCTCTCTGTCTCTGTCTCTGTCTCTGTCTCTCTCTCTCTGTCTCTCTCTCTCTCTGTCTCTCTCTCTCTCTCTCACACACACACACAGCATCTCCTCTTATTCTCTCACTCTTTCCCAGAATCTTCTCACTTCCTGCCAGTGCTCCACCTCCTATTTCCTGCCTCAGCTCATTGTAGAACAGGTTTGAAATCACAGAGATCTTTCTTGCTCTGTTTCCTGGGTGTCATGAGACAGGAGCATACCAGTGAATATGGATGGTTTAGACTGATAAGTTATTCTCCACTGGTTAAAATGAGCCAATTCAAGCCAGATTTAAAAAGCCAAGGCTTTTTTATTGACAGGCGATGCTTATAAAAGATTCTCTTTGGCTCAGCAGTTAAAAGCACTGGCTACTCTTCCAGAAATTCTAAGTTCAATTCCCAGCAACTGCATGGTGACTCACAACCATCTGTAATGGGATCCAGTGCTCTCTTCTGATGTGTCTGAAGACAGCTACAAGTATACATAAAATAAATAAATCTTAAAAAAAAAAAAAAAGATTCTCTGCACAGTCTCCCTTCCCATGATGACATCCCTTGCTTCCTTCCTTGGGGCCAGTGAACTTGCCAGCCTGAGAGCCACTTCCTAATAAACTTGCCTTTAGTCTACTTTAATCAGGCTTGAATTGGCTCATTTTAACCAGTGGAGAATAACTTATCAGTCTAAGCCATTCATATTCACTGGTATGCTCCTGTCTCATGACACTCAGGAAACAGAGCAAGAAAGATCTCTGTGATTTCAAGCCTGTTCTACAAAGTGAATTTTAGGCCACCCAGCACTACACAACAAGAGCCTGTCTCTGTCTCCAAAAGTCTAAGTAAATAAATGCCAGGGGCCAGCCCCAGGGTCCACAGAGTTTTCCCAATAGGAGATGAGGAGTCAGGGAGGGAGAGAGTCAGGCGCTGCAGTCAGGGGAATCTTGTACCCCTGACTGGCTAGCAATCAGGTTGCTTCTTTATTTATATGGGTTTCACAGAACAAAGACAGACTAATGATTATGTAAGAAGTACAGATTATATCATTTTGTCTCTGGACATGTGTTTGATTTTTCATTACATGTACAAGGTTACAAGTTTAGTTGCAATTAGAAAGTGCAAATAGAACAGATTTTACTTTTATCATTAGCCCTATAATTCCAATTCAAAGAATCTAAGGCATGTTCCTGCCACAGCTGAACAAGCCAGCTCAGTCAGTCAACGGGTGGGAGGGAGGGAGTGAGGATTGAAAAGAAAAAGACAATTAGACAACATTATGACATGACTCCAACCAGTGCTGAGGCTGAAGTGGGTTTATTTTTCTCCAGTCTGCTTTTATACCATTCTAGGTACATACAAAGAATATGGTCAGTCCTAAGGCATAAACAAAGTAGCCAAGGAACAAACAAGGCATAAACAAAGGTCCCATGGTTACTGTATTCAGGGTCTAACAAGACCCATAGAGATACAAAGAACACACTCCTCAGCTGTGTTTACCTTGAGCCTACTTCCTTGTCCTAGTCCAATGTCAAAATCTTGCCAAATTCCTAGAAGTATCCCCAAAGCTCTCCACACACAGCAAACACACTTATTATATGACAGCCTGCTTTTAGGCTAGCAGGGTTTGTAGTTTTAGAGCACCCCCTCCCTGCAAATATCTGAATGATTCTTAATAACAGCAGACGAGTACCTAATGCCTCTTACCAGTGTTCTTTCATCATTCTTGTCGTAAAGTAGGAAAAGGTTATTTTAGTCTATCTGTCGTATTTGCCAGGTTCTATTCTTCCAGGGGTGTGCCCGTATGATCCCCTGTCTTTACAATTTCATAGAATTCTAAGCCTATTGTAAAAAGAGGTTTTGAATCTGCTACCAATTCTTCTGGCCAGTCGGAGTCAGTCAACTATTTCTAAGTTTACCCTGTTCCAATAACACTGTCTGAGTTTGCTTAGGATACCCCAAGAAGATTTCCGGTGTCATGGTCTCATCAAGAAATTCCTAGCTTAGTGCTTCTTTGTGCTCATCACGATCTCCAAGGCATAAGAAAGACTTCCAAACAGGGCCACATAAAGCTATCTCCCTAAAAACAGAAGGGATAGTAAGTTTAGGACTTTCCTAAAAAGACTCAGACATAAAATGAATCATAACACAAAAAGTCCCCAAGAAGCCGGGCAGTGGTGGCATACGCCTTTAATCCCAGCACTTGGAAGGCAGAGACAGGCGGATTTCTGAGTTTGAGGCCAGCATGGTCTACAGAGTGAGTTCCAGGACAGCCAGGGCTACACAGAAAAACCCTGTCTCGAAAAAAAAAAAAAAAAAAAAAAAAAGAAAAGAAAAGAAAAGAAAGAAAGTCCCCAAGAAGACAATACACAGAGACCAAAACCGCAAAGTGAGAGACAGAACAGCAGCAGTCACAGCATCCGTCTCAGCAATGCTGGAATTCTGTCCAACAGCTGTGCTGGCTTCATGACTGTAGCTGTTTCCAGTGGAAATGGCTGTGCTAAGTAAATGTATAGATATGTACACCTCATGTCTATTGTATATTTTTATATATTACATAATTATGTATTAGATGTAACTATATGATATACTATATATATATGTGATATTATATATATATGTGTGTGTGTGTATAATTATAAACTACTGCTTGTCAAACACTCACTTCTCTCAGGAATGCCTCTCCTTCCAACTGCTCTCTGATATTCATGGGAACCTCCGCTGCTGATATCCAGGTATCACTAATGGACGTATGAGCCCACCCACTGAGCATGGACAGCTCTTCTATCGCCTCAGACAATGCAGTGCTGGGTAGTTATATTCAGATTCCTCACTTCCACAGCACTCAGATTGCAACTTCCCAGGAGTCCCCCAGCTTCGCCAGCCAGGCTGTGGATCGCATTTTTGTTTCTTGTTTACAAGTCTGTACCGGGGACTGGAGAGATGACTCAGCAGTTAAGAGCACTGGCTGATCTTCCAGAGGTCCTGAGTTCAATTCCCAGCAACCACGTGGCAACTCAAAACTGTCTGCAATTCCATTTCCAGGGAATCTGACACCCTCAAACACCAATGCACTAAAAATAAATAAAATTTTCAAAAAGGCAGTACCAATGCCAGCAATTCAGCTGCACGATATTCCTTGATCATCAGCTTCTTGAACTGGGCCATTATTAAGGGCCCCATTTCACTCTAACCCCTGAGTTAAGTGATTCCCCTTCCTCTGAGTTAGGTGTCTGGCCAGAGACTTCTTCTATCCTTTCTTCTTCGCTCCCCTTCCTCACTTTTAATTCTCCCCTGACAGGCTCTAAGATTTTTTTAAAAGATTTATTTTTATTTATTTTATGTATGTGAGTACACCATTGCTGTCTTCAGACACACCAGAAGAGGGCATCAGATCCCATTACCAATGGTTGTGAGCCACCATGTGGTTACTGGGAATTGAACTCAGGACCTCTGGAAGACAAGCTGGTGCTCTTAACCACTGAGCCATCTCCCCATCTCTTTATTGCAGATTTAATTTGTACTTTCCTTCTCTTTTACGGTCCACCTTGTATTAGGAACGGCAAGCCAACACCACCATTTATCCTTCCCTTTATCCACTTTCCCTACCTCATCAGAGCTCAGCAGGAGATGACATCTGTAGTCTCCCCCCACCCCACCCGCTCTCATAATTAACCCCCTTCCATGCTAAGTTCCTTCTGGGTAGACAGCTGAACCGTATTTGGATGACTAACGTCCGCAGCAAAAATCAAGCAACTCGACCACAACTACTTAACCAATTCTTCTCTTCCCTGCTGCTTCAGAGATGATACATGTTGTGTCAGCTATTTGGAGGGTATCCCTATACTCATGTGGAGGACCCCACTCTTCAAGGAGGAAGACAGCGTCCTTGGGACCCCACCTCCACGATGCCTCAGCCTTGGTTGTGTGCCTCACCACAGAAAGTGCACAGGGCCATTACAGCATGCAGCACCTCCCCCAACACGGGAGAGGCAGCCATTTCAGCATCTCCTCCCAGCTCTTCCACCTAGACATCAACCTCAGCCGCAGCCTTACCACCCCTCACTGGGACCAGGGAATGCCCCTCAGCTGATCTTTGGCCCTGCTGGTCCCTCCCTGCTGGGCACTGGTTGTGTGGCCTTTCAGGATGTGAAGGGATGCCTGTTCACTCTAGATCAATTAAAGAAAGGATTCCACCTGAGTCTAGCTTGGTGAACTGATGGGTTGGGGGAGAGGGCACAGCTTACTGAAGCATGCGTGAGGGTTGCTTACTGAAGTAGGGGTGAGGGTTGCTTACTGAAGTAGGGGTGAGGGGTTTCAGGAGTGACTCAAAGACAAATGTATCACCAAGGAGCTGAGCAGTGACTGCTCAGAGGTTGTACCTCTGGAGCTCCCTGCAGGCAACTCTACGAAGGCCTTTCCCAGGGGAATCTCTCTTGCTGACGCGACCTGAGAACCTTGACATTTTCTGAGATCCTGAGTCTTGTACCTTCCCCTAGTTTTTTGTTGTTGTTGTTTGTTTGTTTGTTGAGAGGTAGGGGGTCTCTCTATGTAGCCCTGGCTGTCCTAGACTTCACTCTGTAGACCAGGCTAGCCTTGAACTCAGAGATCCAGCTGCCTCTGCCTCCCAAATGTCAGCTCTCCTTAGAGTTTTCTGAGCCTGATAAATTACTGATCATCTTCCTTCCTCTCCCAAAGAGATAAGGTCTCAATTTGGAGGAAATAGCAACAAAACACCTGAAGGTGTAAGCATGGAGATCTGCATCCACCTCAAGAGAAAACCTTCCATCTGGGAAAAAGCTACTTCAGACAGGACGCTCATTCTTTTTTTTTTTTTTTTAAAGATTTATTTATTTATTATGTATACAGCATTCTGTCTGTGTGTATGCCTGCAGGTCAGAAGAGGGCACCAGATCTCATTATAGATGGTTGTGAGCCACCATGTGGTTGCTGGGAATTGAACTCAGGACCTCTGGAAGAGCAGACAGTGCTCTTAACCTCTGAGCCATCTCTCCAGCCCCAGGATGCTCATTCTAAAGGGAGGTGAAACACTCCATCTCTCGGGGAAGCCTGTTAGGTTCAGGAAGTCCCCCAAACTGAGCAGAAACACTTTGTCCTTCCCTCCTCAAGTATATGTAAGCAATAAGGAGTGCTGAGAGACTCAGGCTGAGCTGCCTTGAGGGGGCAGAGACCCCTGAGTTGCCTGAAGAGGCTCAGACCAACCGAACTGCTTGAGAGACAGATGTGGAGCTGCTTCCAGGTTTCATGAGCTATGGTGTGCTCTGGTGATGCAGCTGTCTCTAAGTCATCTCTGCTCCTGTAAGTAAGCTCTTACCCACGTTCCTGAAGTACTCCAATAAACACATGGGTTTGCCAAGTCACACACTGGTGCCATCCCTACTTCTCTCTGTCACGGGGATTCCCTTATTTGGGATAAGTAGACACTTGGCTCAAGTTTCCCCAGAAGTGTCATGCAACAGGGGGAGTTCACACTTGATTCCCTTGGTCTTCCCTTTAAACCAGGAGCAAGGTAGTCTCCAAGAAGAGTGTGCAGCGGGTCTAGGAGACTTAGGATCTAGGCCAGGTGCTCTGGACAGCAGGTAGGGCAACTAAACAGGAACACATGGGGAGTAGGGGTGGGCTGCTCCAAGGGCCAGATGACTTTGTAAACTCATCCTTGGTGGCCCCAACATTCTGACTGTACAGTTTCCTCCAGCACAGACACCTTGAGGGAGGAGCAGAGGGAACAGTGGAGATTGAATGATTGTGCTAGCTGATCGTGGAGCAGCAGAATTGAGCCGTTGTCAAGGGGAGCATAGAGCCATGAGGTGTGGGGAAGGAACTGGCGTAGGGACCGTGAGGGTCTGGGCAAGAACATGAAGAGAACAGGATACACGTTCTGTTTAAGTTCATAACCAGCCTGGATAACCACCAGTAGTGGGATCGTTGAATAAACTACAGTATAAATATACATTTATCTACTTCAAAGATTTATTTTTATTTATATGAGTACAATGTAGCTGTCATCAGACACACCAGAAGAAAAGGGCATCGGATCCTATTACAGATGGTTGTGAGCCACCATGTGGTTGCTGGGAATTGAGCTCAGGACCTCTGGAAGAGCAGCCAGTGCTCTTAACCGCTGAGCCATCTCTCCAGCCCCATTTATATACTTTTCAGCAAGTTAAATGGATATGTGTTGACATGCAAAGATCTCCAGAATGTATTCTCAAGGGAGGGAAATGTCACATATTCTAGAAATATGTAGAAAAACATCTGCAAGGACATAAACATGCCTGTTTGTGTGTTTATATATTGATACATACATATATACATACATACCTGACAGGATATATGTATATGTGAATATATGTGTTTGTGTACATCTATGTATAATCTATCTATATTAGCTACTAATTTTGAAAGGAGGGAGGTGGAAGGAGAACGATCTTCGGCTGGGCATGGTAGCAGGTCCCTGTCATCTGAGCCCTTGGGAGGGGGTTCAGGTGATCAAGGAGATTCTGATAGTGAGTTTGAGGCCACTGGGCTACATGACACCTTGTCTCAATAAATAAAAACAGAGTGCTTTACTTTTTTATTGCTGCTGTAACAAAACTCCACAACCAAGACAATCTATACAAGAAACATTTAATTTGGGGCTCTCAATTCCAGAGGTTTACAGTCTATGACCATCACGGGGGGGGGGGGTGTGTGTGGCAGCAGGCAGGGAGGCCTGTTCCAGCAGCAGCAGCAGCTTGGAGTTCACGTCATATCCACAGCATGAGGCAGAGAGTGCTAATGAAATGCTATGTGGTTTTGAAACTTTAGAGCCAGGCCCCACTGGCACACCTCCTCCAACAAGGCCACACTTCCTAGTCCTTCCCAAACAGCTCCACGGACTGGGGGACTCATATTCAAACCTATGAATCTCTAAGGCCCACCCATTCTCATTCAAACTACCACCTGGGTTAGTGTGCTGGTTCCGTGGTTAGGAACACTTGCTTCTTTTGTAGAGGACCAGGGCTCAGTTTTCACCGCCCACATCACGTCTTATGGCCATCTGTAACTCCAGTTCCTGGCCTATTTCAGCCTCTTGAGGGCACCAGGCACATACATGGTGCATGTACATATGTGCAGGCAGAACATGTATCAACACAAAAACGAACAAAAACCCTTCAAAAAAATCAAAAGCTACAAGGAGTCGTCATCGATTTGATTTTATTTTAAAGGTATCTGTGTCCACCAAGTAAATACACACTGGGATTTGTGCGGTTTGGTTTGTCTTCCACACCGGCATGCAACATTTCATTTTGGCAGATGTGAGTGGGCAGGCCAGGGGCCCTTGGGGTGGCCTGGCTCTCTGAAAGGGACGTAGTGAGTGTGAAGGGCTGCTTCTTTAGCACAGCAAATGGCCTTTTCCCTTACATCTTGCTGAGGGCAGGCTGACCACTGCTGCCTCCTTCCTCGTCTGCTCTGCTGTATACCTCCACATCTCCTTACTTGTATTTTGAAAGAATCATTTGGTAGCAAGATCACACAAACTCCCTTGGATTCTCAGGTGTCCTGCTGGCATGAGCCCCAGAGGACCCTCTCTTCCTTGCCCACTGCGTCTGAGGCGATGCGATTTGTCTGCACCTCCTGACCTTTCTTTCGAGTTGTGGTTTTAGGGTCAGGGGAGCAGATTGGACCTCTCTTGCAAATAAGTGAATTCCAAGCTCTTAGGGCTATCTCAGGGCCCTCCAACTAATTAAGCATTTTCCACTGGGTGGGGGATATGAAAAAAAGAAATTATAAAATTCCCAGCTCTGAATTACTTTACCATTTTGGTTGTTTCATGTTTTTTACAGTTCTAGAGATAGACTGAACCCTCAGACTTGTCACACTCAGTGTCTTCACACGGTACCATTGAGTCACGGTCAAAACCCTGGGTACTGCTTACGTCATCCTATGTCAGATTTATTCTAAAGTGTTTGAAAATCGTCACTTGGGAGTTCTCCTACGCCAGTTTGATACTATCTCCATCTCTATCACTCCCTAATAGGGAAAAAGAGCAGAAACTTTCCCTTGAAGGAGGCACAGCCACTACAGCCCATGTTTGCCAGCTGTCATCCACAGTTTTCCTCCTAGGCCTAGAAGGTCTGGATGGCAGGCTGCCCTCTGTTGGAGAGTCCTGGTCTCCCATCCTGAGTAAGACTGGGTATATGGATACTCGGCTGTATTTCTTGGCTTAGGCTGAGTACTGACCTTCATCCCTGCAGTTATCTGGAAAACTACCTCAGCAGATGGGAGGAAAGGGCTATCTGAACGAAAGCAACTTCCTGTTCATTGCTGGGCAGGAGGGGACCTGGGCTGAGATGGCCGTGGGGAGAGCATTAGGTTCAAGCTCTGAGCCCCCACCAACCAGCTCTGAAAAAAAAATTGTCCTGTCTCTTCCTTCTTCCTTCCTCTCTCTCTCTCTCTCTCTCTCTCTCTCTCTCCCTCTGCCTCTCTCTCTCTCTCTCTTTTTTGAGACAGGATTTCCTCCCATCATAGCACAAGCTCTCCTGGATCTATCTAACTGTGTAGTCCAGGCTAGCCTCAAGTTTAGCAATCCTCATACCTCGCCTTCCTGAGAGCAACATTCGAAAGCATGGGCCACCACACCAGGCTCTTACTTCTGCAGTGCTGGGGATCATGTGTCAGGGAGACTGCTGCCACCATGCTCCACCCTGCTCCCCCACCCCTGTCTTTAAAGTGCACTTGGGACCAGATGGAGATTACAGAAGGAACTCTCTTTGGGGGAGGACGGTATACTGTGAACAAGCCAGATTCCATTTTGAAGGGAAGGCATCTAGAGACAGCTATTATGCCAATAAACTGGAAGCCCAAAACCAAAGTCAGAGGTGGGAAGCACGTGCAGCCCAATATGGGAGAAAGAACGAGCTTGTAGCTTCGACCTGAGGGTTCTGTGACAGAGTGGCACACGGCAGTCCCCCAGCCTGCTCACACCCCAGACCCCGGGAGCCAGCCATTCTGACTCCACCTGCTTGTCACTATTGGCACAGACAGATGAGCAGCTGTGTATCAGCAGTCTGCCTTCTCCACTTTTCAGAAGATGTTTTTAAACCAACTCTAAGTTCTGGTTGTGATATCTGGAGTGAAAAGTATTAAAAGAGGCTCGGGCCAGAAAGGGAAATAGTCCCTTGAGCAATCCACGCTCTCAAACTGGGGAAGAAGGGAGCAAGAGGCAGATTTCACAGGACAGACGAGACCACCCGCAATCTGCTGACTCAGGTGAAGGGGGGGTGATGTCGCAAACCTTCCACTGGCTCCTCCTCTGTGCTCTGGGTAAAGAGGGGGGGGGTCTGTTTCTCTCTTTTCGTAGATGCTAAGACATTCTTCTGCTTAAGGCTTTGTATGTACACTGTGTGTGTGTGTGTGTGTGTGTGTATGTGTGTGTGTGCGCGCGCACACGTGTGTGCACGTGTACATGTGTGTTTGTGAGAGAGAAGGAGGGCAACCTCCCAGCTCCCATTTTTCCTTTATCTTTTGTGACCTCTACTCAGGGACTGACATCACTTGGTGTAAGAAACGAGTATATGGAAGAAAGAAGAAACGTTTCCTTCCTCCCTAATGCCTGATGAGGAAGGGAGACTATACCTAAAAACTGCTAAACACATCATCAGATACTTAGAGGGCAGGACAGAGAGGAGAGACATAGCAGCAGCTTCTGATATATAGATACAGAGTACAAAGAGATACGGAGTAGGAGGAGACATCAAACAGTCCAACAACACGGGCTGGGGAGGGAGTTAGTGTCAGAGACCACAGGTTTTGCAGCATGCTGAGAGAAGAGGCCTCAGTCCCTCTTAGAAACTGGGGAAGAAAGAGAAAGAGGGTGTGAGGAGCCAGCCTGGCCTGGCCTCTGTGAAGGAACAGACAGCATGGCACACACACGTTGGTTTATAGTTCCTTTAACACCACGAAGCTGGCCCCACCCCCACTCCCAGCCAGTCCAACCCATGCTTCTCCATCCCAAATCCTCCCAGCATCCTCTCCCCCTTAACGGGTCTCTCTCTCCTGCTGTTCCGCCTGAACTACTGTCCTGGGAAAGCCTGGGAGGGACATGGCCTAGTGCAGCCCAGCAAGAGACTGGGCATATTCTCTCGATTCTCATCAGCAAAGGAGCTAACGTGGACAACACGGGTCCCACTGTCCATCTGGGGTCTAAAACAACCATGACAATGCACCTGGTGACACCAGGAACAGGGAGGGGCTCCTGGTGCTACAGGGGGCTTGGCAAGAGGGGGGTGTTGAAGCTAGGGCACTTGGGGACGGGGAGGCAGCTGGTTTCCATGTTTACTGACCATATTGTTGTCACTAGCTAGAGGCACCAGGAGTCTTCGTTAGCATATGCCAACACAGGAATAGTGCTCAAGAATAAAGCAGACATCACCTTGTATCTAAGATTATTTTAGGGTATAGGCAGAGGCACAATGGGATGGTCTCCCAAGTTCTCCTGTTTCTAAGGTCTCAGACCTGTGTGGCTGTAGATAGAGGATGAACAGCAGCCCTTGCCTTTAAAAAAATTTTTTAATGTGTGATATTGACCCCTAGTGGTAGAAATCAGTACTGTGGTTACCACCAGCACGGAAGCTTGGGGCCCTGGGAGGTCAGGGTTGGATATGCATGTGATCTGGGCTTTTAGCAAATGTTTTGGTTTGTTTTTGATATAGGATCTCACTAACCCAGAACTTCTTTGAACTCATAATCTCCCTGCCTCTGCCTGTGTGCTAGGATTCTAGGTGTGTGCCGCCATACCAGGCCAAGCACCAGTTGAAAGGTTT
Organism: Uromys caudimaculatus; assembly: GCA_028551405.1. NCBI lineage: Eukaryota > Metazoa > Chordata > Mammalia > Rodentia > Muridae > Uromys > Uromys caudimaculatus. Next base: position 58,442,434 of record CM052707.1, on the reverse strand, counting down.
TGAGATTTTTTTTAAAAAAGGGGGTGAAATGGAGAGATGGCTCAGTCATAAAGTGCCTACTTAACACATGAGGACTATGTTCAGATCCCCAGCACCTACAGAAAGGCCAGTCTGTTACCCTAACACAAGAGGACAGAAACAGGCAGATGTGGGAGTGGGGGTTGGGCAAGGGGAGGGTGGGGAGCTGATTGGCCAGCCAGTCCTAAACAGCAAGCTCCAGGTTCAGTGAGAGACCTCAACAAGTAAGATGGAACCTGGGCAGTGGTGGCGCAAGCCTTTAATCCCAGCACTTGGGAGGCAGAGGCAGGTGGATTTCTGAGTTCGAGGCCAGCCTGGTCTACAGAGTGAGTTCCAGGACAGCCAGGGCTACACAGAGAAACCCTGTCTCGAAAAACAACAAAAACAAACAAACAAACAAAAAATAAGATGGAATGTGAGAGAGGAAGACAACCACACCAAAGCTGGCCTCTGGATGTGGGTGCACTCATGCACACACAACACAAGCATATAACACACACACAGACACACAGACACACAGACACACAAACATATAAACATACATATGAACCGGAGAAGAGGCCATGGCCAGATAGGAGGAGGCTGGGGCCAGGGAGGGGAGTTGCCTGCAGCTACCTGAAAGTGCAGATATGTAGCCAGGATTGGGAGTTAGCTGGCTGCTGTCTCTTGGTGAAGAGGGAAAAGCTTGGCCTGATCCTCAGCCTCGTAGCCGCACGGCAGGTCACTCCTGGAGGAGGAGACACACTATCATCAGCTCCACTCCAGCCATGGCTACCCTGCCACGGCCAGTGCTCAGACAACGTGCCTAAGACACTGAAGGGTGAGGGCAGGGAAGATGCATGCTTCCTAAGGAAACTCGAGGCCTTGCCCAAGGTCAGAGCATTCCCTAAGGGAGGGAGAATATCAGATATCCATGGGAATGCCTGGACCTCCTGTCTCATTTCCTCCCTCCTCCCCAGAGCTCCAGCGAAGTCCACATTGAGAAATGTTGTTCACTTTTCCTGGTCCCTCCTAGAGAACCCGAGGCTATGGGGGCCTGAGTACCTGTTGTCGTTGATGTCTGTGGCATTTCCTGAAGGGATGACCGTTGAGAACACAGGGTGAGAAAAAGGCTGGTGTAAGAAACAGTCTTCACAACCCTTCCCATCCTAACGGCTCTAAGAAACTGGTAAACTGAGGCACTCTACCCTTACCTATCCAAGCTGTATAGTATACTTTTTACAAAGTCTCCAAACACTCACTGAGAAGAGATGGGGTTAGGCAGACAGTAACAGTAACAGGAGCAGCTACTTCTAAGGAAACGAATGGGTTTGGCTGCAGACCTAAGCAAGTCTAAGGCTCAGACAGCAGGCCCACATGGATTCCCCTCCCCCACCCCCCTACTGTACCAGGAATGGAATGCAGGGCGGAAACCACACTAAGCCAGAGCTATGCCACTGAGCTCTCTCTGACAGTATCTTTTTCTTTGACATTCTAGTGGGAGGAAGGTTCTGTTTGTTGTAACCATCTCTCATCTTCTCTGGGGATCCTGTAGACTGGGTCTTCATCACTCACCATTGTCCATGTTGGCCTTCTGGTAGGAAGCCAAGGGGGCAACAGATGTGGCTCCGTTGCTGGCAAAGCTGGAAGGAACGGAATAGAGATGCAGCCTCTGCAACCCACAGTCTACCATTCTGAGAGCCACTATGCCCACACTCCTCCCAGCCACTCATCCCTGGAAAAGAGGCTACCAGTGATGAAGACACAAAGAGAACACCCTTCTCCTAACCACAACCCAGAAGCCTGTGAAAGGGATTAGAAACCACATGACTTAGGAAATTAATTTTTAAATGAACCAAGAGGTGACACCAGCTCTGCCTTCCTAGGGCCCAGATGGCCTTGGGCAGGAACTGTGGCCACACCCACGTCACTCACTACATATCTGAAGTGGAGCTAGGCGCAGCCTGCAGGTGCAGGTTCTGGTAGTTCTGGAAGAGGTTGTTGGTGTAGCTGATACACTCGGGGCTCCGGGTGCCATAGGGGTTGGTGGGTGAGGAGGCGGGATAGTGGCCAGGTCTCACAGGCTTAGCTACAGGACAGAAGAAACAACCATGAGAAAGCTATCGGTTACTTACCTGAGTTTACCTGGTCCCAAGGTCAACCCCAGCAAAATAACATCATCATCCTCTGGTGGAAAGGCTGGGGCTAAAAGCAAGCATTGAGTTGTCTGGCACTTAGGGACTGCCTGTGTTTGCCTCAGGTGGTGATACAGTCTTACTCACTGACATCCACTCACCAATCTGGGCAGAATGGCCCCGCTTGCCAGAGCTCTTGTACCGCACGGCTTCCTTGATGCGGTCCACCTCCTGCTGGTATCTACGCTTGTCCTTCATAGCGCCCTCCTTGGCCTCCTTCAGTGCACCCTCCAGGGCCTTAACTCTCTCAGCCGTAGCCCGAAGTCGTTTTTCCAATTTAGGAAGCTCACAACGCAGATCTGCATTGTCACGTACCAGCTGTGGAGTGAGCCACACAGAAGAACCCAGAAGGAGAGCCAGTGACCCAAAATAGAGCCACCCAGAGGAGCGAGGGGGTTGGGAGAAGAGAGAATAAAGGAGAATCAGGGCCCTGTCATTTTCTGGGAGACCTCCTTCCCTCTAGCAATGTGGCAGCTCTAACCAGTTCTTTCCATCTCCCCATTTTCTAAGCAGCAAAACCTGCAGCTCCAGTATGGCCTGGAGTTCTTTCAACAGTGCCCTGTCCACACTCCATCCACCTGGACACTCCTGTCCACTATACGTCACAGCCTGTGCCCGACCCATAGCTTCAGGGCCCCCATGGGGATGAGATGGCCATGTGGACATGCCAAGGGCAGAACATCAGGAGCACATGACAGTCAGAGGGTGGATACTGGCTGAGAAGGGTGTGGGTGAGAGCTGTGCAGAGCAGGAGCAGAAGCCAGGATCTGGGACCCACACACAGGCCCAGGGACCCCCTGGGCTGTCTCCCCGTTAAAATTATGCCAGAGTGTGATGGCAACCACTCTGCAGTGGAAAGGCCCTCAGATCATTTTGCAGGGTCTACACACTGATGGGCACTTGAAACTACTCAGATGCAAGGCCTTGGGAGCTGGGAGAGAGGGACGGAGGAGAGCTAGAATCTTCTGTGCAGTGTTAGTTGATTAGGGACTATCGAATGAATGTCTCTGTGCTCCTGGTTTAGCTTAACTGGTGGTAACTCCACTTCCTTCATAGACTGTGTCTGCTAGGAAGGGAATCTTGCTTACTCTATTTATCCTTTAGGGGAGCAGTTTTTGGAGTTTAGGACTTAGAACAGAAGCAGAGGCTTTGAGGAAATAAATAAATAAATAAAGGGAATGAAGAAAAAGACAGGGTCTTATTAAATAGCCCAGGCTGGCCTAGAACTCATGATATAGCCTCAGCTGCCCTCAAACTCTATCTTCTCAGGTACTGGGATTACAGGCCTGTGCCACCATTCCCAGCCCCAGTTGTTTGCTCAAGCTCAACAAGAATTCACTCAACTTAGCTACAACCCTAGCCTGCTCTTTTAAACATTTTTCTAGCTGTTATCCAACTTTCCTGTTAAGATGTTCTACCATTTTAATAATAAGAGGGGCAAGGAGAGATAACAGTTAAGCCCTCAGAAGATCAAAGGACACAAACCTGGCAGCTTATGACCTAGTCAAGTTTAGGAAGTTTTTCAAAAGGATGCACTCACTAAGTCTTCATGCACAGACACCAGGCTGGGAGGGAAAGGTGGACTTAGCTAGAGAATGAGTCCAGATGGAAGTAAAGGCGGACTTGAGACAAAGGGAATGGAATTTAGTTTGGGGTTTATTTTATGAATCAATTAGAGGGCCTGCTGCCAGATTACTGAGTGTGTTGGTTCCTTGGTGGGGACAAGGACGCTTCTGCTATGGACACACCAAACCTTTCCTGTCCTGATTCCTCCGGACTGCCCTTTCACCCAGACAGCCCACATCTTTGAAACCCAGGCTTCCACCTACAGAGCAGCAGCAAGCAGCAAGTGGGGGACAGAGAAGCAGATGCTCAGTGCACGAGTTCTGACTGGCGCCACTAGAGGCTGGGTGGGTCATGTGAAGAACATAATTTACTGTCCTGTACGTGTGCTCTAGGTAGGCATAGGAAGTGTTTGTTTTTGGTAAGAAAAGGCCCAATGCCCTTGTTTTCCTTATATTATCCCTTTCTGGAGTCTGGTAGTATTATTATACCTGGACCCTGACCCCACCATAGGGCTGGAAAGAGACAGACCCAGGGCCTTGTGCAGCTAGCAAGCCTGCTGCTGACCCACCTCCCAGCCCTCGGTAGTTACACTCCTATGTGTCTCTGTCCCTGCATGCGTTTTAACCTCTTCCTGCACAGTGAGAACTTTCACTTTAAGCAAAGATAGGCTGAGAAAAACTTTTGAGAAAGGAGAACAGGTTCAGAGCAAAGGTCAGTACACACGTGGAATTAGCTAAGGCACCAAGCAGGGACTCGTGGGGTAAGAGAGAGCTGCGGGTAGTGTGCAGCTAACTCTTCCAGAAGCAGGGGGCCTTTCGAGAATTGGGTACCACAGGGACCTGGCCTCAAGTTCTCTCACTTACCTGTTTGTGAACCTTTGTAAGCTGTTCCAGGTTGTTCTCAAGAAAGGAGATCTTCTGCTTTTGGGAATGAATCCCCCCACTGTCCTCGGGCTCCATTTCTGCACTCTGGTTAGATAAAAGAAAGATGTGGCTGTCCCCAGGCCAGACCAACCCCACAGGGGACAACAGGCTGGAGACCCCTGAGACAGGGAGAGGAGTCAGGGTCGGTGTGACTTGAGGATGCACTTACTTTCTTGACTCGAGTCGTGACGTCTTGAACGAACAGCTTGCGAAGGTTGTGGAGGGTCTGGAGTTCCCGGGCCTGTGGGGGATAATGGAAACGTGAGGGAAACCGGGTCTGCCTTCTCCCTCAGGCTAAATGGTCGTGGTCTGTCATCTCCACTGTGCCACTGACTCACAGTCAAAGAGCAGGAGGGACAGGACAGGAGGAGGTGAGCAGCGCGGGGAAGAGGTGAGGAGCACGGGGAAGAGGTGAGTGCGGGGAAGAGGTGAGGAGCGCGGGGAAGAGGTGAGGAGCGCGGGGAAGAGGTGAGGAGCACGGGGAAGAGGTGAGGAG
>CM052707.1:58414412-58430255 GCA_028551405.1 Uromys caudimaculatus | reverse complement strand
TGGGCAGCACTGGGCAGATCCACTTAAATGTGGGCAGCTTCCTGACTGCAGCTGCCTCATGCTCCTGTCAGCATGCCTTCCCCTGTACTCTCAGACTGAGCCAGCGTAGACACTTCTTCCCTAAGTTGCTCTAGCTAGGTGTCCTGTCACAGCAGCGAGGCAAGGGCTACAGTGGAGAGGAGAGCAGCATGACTGAGTCCACCTTGCCGACTCCTGAGAGCCAGGATCCTCAGGCCCTCCGGCCCTGTTCTCAGCACCACCCCGCTGCTCTCCTTTGGAAGTAGTCTTGCTCCCAGACACGGCCTTAAACCTTCCCAGACATGGCTGTTCCGGCTGTCCCTAAGCCACCGTCCCTCACTCCCACGGGACCCCTCTCTAACCATTGCGCCACCGGCTAAGCTCAGCCTCCAGCTTCGCAATTGTCTCCTTCTGGGCCTTGGTCTTCTCCTTCTCCTTCTCGTATTTCTTCTTCCATTGCTCAGCAGTCAACTCCAGATTCACTGAGGCAGTGTTCTTGATGGTCTTCGCCCTGAGCGAAGAGAAGAACAAAGATGAGACTCCAGCCGCTCCTTGGTGATGTGGGTGTGTGTGTGTCTGTGTGTGTCTATGTGTACCTGTGTGTGTTTGTGTGTCAGTGTGTGTTTGTCTATGTGTACCTGTGTGTATTTGTGTGTCAGTGTGTGTATCTGTGTGTGTTTGTGCTTGTGTATGTGCCCGTGTATGTGTGTGTATGTCTGTGTGTCTGTTTGTGTGTGCCTATGTGTGTGTCTGTGTGTATGTATTTGTGCCTATGTGTACCTATGTGTTTGTGTGTCTGTGTATCTGTGTGTGTGTCTGTTTGTGTTTGCCTATGTGTGTGTGTCTGTGTGTCTGTGTATGCATTTGTGCTTCTGTCTGTGTGTATCTATGTGTGTGTTTGTGCTTGTGTGTGTATGTCTGTGTGTCTGTGTGTGCCTGTTTTTTTTTTTTTCCTTTTTTTTTTCTTTTTTTTTTCCGAGACAGGGTTTCTCTGTGTAGCCCTGGCTGTCCTGGAACTCACTCTGTAGACCAGGCTGGCCTCGAACTCAGAAATCCACCTGCCTCTGCCTCCCAAGTGCTGGGATTAAAGGCATGAGCCACCACTGCCCGGCGTGTGTGTGCCTCTGTATGTATGTGTGTGTGTGTGTGTGTGTGTGTGTGTGTGTGTGCCTGTGTGTATATGTGTAGTATGTCTGTGTGCCTGTATGTGCCTGTGTGTGTCTGTGTTTGTGCTTGTGTGTGCGCCTGTGTGTGTATGTGTATGTCTCTGTGTCTGTGTGTGCCTGTATGTGTCTGTGTTTGTGCTTATGTGTGTGCCTGTGTGTGTATGTGTATGTCTGTGTGTCTGTGTGTGCCTGTGTGTGTCTGTGTGTGTGTTTGCACTTGTTTGTGTGACTGTGTGCATATGTGTATGTTTGTTTGTGTCTGTGTGCCTATGTGTGTTTCTGTGTGTGTGTCTGTGTGTGTGTCTGTGTGTGTGTGTTTCTGTGTGTGTCTGTGTGTGCCTCTGTGTGTGTCTGTGTGTGTGTTTGCACTTGTGTGTGTGACTGTGTGCGTATGTGTATGTCTGTTTGTGTCTGTGTGCCTGTGTGTGTCTGTGTGTGTGTGTTTCTGTGTGTGTCTGTGTGTGTGTGTGTGTGTGTGTGTTTCTGTGTGTGTCTGGGTGTGTTTCTGTGTGTGTCTGCGTGTGTCTGGGTGTGTGTCTGTGTGTGTTTCTGTGTGTGTCTGCGTGTGTCTGTGTGTGTGTTTGTGTGTGTCTTTGTGTCTGTGTGTGTTTCTGTGTGTCTGTCTGTGTGTGTGTGAACAGTAAGGGACGGGACAGCAGCAGCCCCTGGGACCCCTCTGGGGACTCTGACACTGACCGCTGCCCAAACATGAGTGTGGACTTGGTCTCGGCGTCGTTGTAACTGGACGGCGAGCAGCAGATGAACATGGTAGTCCTGCAGTTCCCTCCCAGAGAGTCCTGGAGAATCCGCGTCATTTTGCTGTCTCGGTAGGGTACGTAGCTTTTCTAGAGCGGGAGCAGACCGTGAGTGCGAAATGACTTTGGCTGGGTAACAAGGGCAGTGCTGCTCGCTGGGGACTGAGCCTGTGGGCTGGGGTGGATGGGGAGGAGGTGGAGGGTGGGCTGGGGACACTCACAGTTCCCTCGGCCAGAGCAGAGATCACGTTCCCCAGGGCCGACAGTGATTTGTTGATATTCTTTGCCTCATCCAGAACGGCTCCCTCGGCTCCTGTCTTACTGACCTGTCAGAGAATTACAGGACAAGTGTGTCAGGAAGAGGGAAGGCTGGCCTCATCCTCTCCATTTAGAGAGAGAGGGAGAGAATGGAGAAGAGGATAAGAAAGGGATGCTTGACCCTTCCTCGGCTTGCTCGCCTGAACTCTCTCGCTGAAGCTCTCCCTCCCTCCTTTATATGTTATAAATTACATGAACTATTTATGACTGGCAAATTCAAAGTCAGAGGGCAAATCAGTGGCTGCCGGGGGACTGGAGGTAGGGAAAATGGAAGCGGTCTAGAATTCGGCAGTAATGACACTGTATAATATTGAGAACAAACTAAATTGTGGATTATTCTGGGGTGAGGGTTGGAAGAGTCTCACCACGTAGCCCAGGCTGGCCTCACACGCATGCTCATGTTGCTCCACCTGCTGACTGCAGGGATTGCATGTGTAGACCATCATGCCTGACTCACGACTGTTTACTTGTGTGTGGAGGCCAGAGGTCAGTTTGGTGTTGTTCCTCAGAAATTGTCACCTTACTTTCTTTGAGTCAAGGTCTCTCACTGGGACCTAGGTCTTTCCAGTCAAGCTATGCTGGCTGGCCAGTGAGTTCCCAGGGTCTGCCTGCCTCCACCTCCCTGGTGCTGGACTTTCAGGCATGCACCACAATGCTCAGTTTTTCATGGTGCTGGAGACTGAGTCCTCCCGCTTGTTAACAAGCACTTTGCCGACTGAATCTCTCCCCAGCCCTTTATGTGCTTTATTTTGTTTGAGGCAAGGTGACTAGTCCAGGCTGGCCTCAAACTCCCTATGTTGTTAATGATGGCCTTGAACTTCTGATCCCCCTGCTACCGTCTCTCAAGGAGATAATGGGCATGCACCAGTATGTTCTGCTAGATGGAGATCTAACACAGGGTTTCATGCTTGCTAAGTAAGCACTACCAAGTGAGTTATATTCCCAGCCTTGAATTATCGGTGTGTGTGTGTGTGTGTGTGTGTGTGTGTGTGAGAGAGAGAGAGAGAGAGAGAGAGAGAGAGAGAGAGAGAGAGAGAGAGAGAGGGAGAGGGATGGATGGATGGGTCAGGGAGCATGTCACAGCATGTGTGTGGTCAGGGGACAACCTCAGGTATCGGTCCTCAATTTCTACCTTGTTTAAGGGCAGGTCCCTTCATTGTTCACTGCTGATTACACCACCTCCCTCTGACTGTAGGAGCACCCCTCTGACTATAGGAGCACTCCTCTGACTGTAGGAGCACTAGAGTTACAGACCTGAACCACTATGCCTTGATTTATGTGGCTTCTGAAGACCTGACTTCAGGTCCCATGGCTAGCACAGCAAGGGCTTCACATATTGAGCCGTCTCCCTGTGATATAATTTAATGGTGAAATATTTGCTTATTTCTGGGGAGGCGTTCGTGCTATCTGTCTGTCCCTCCCAAGTGCTGGAGTGAAAGGTGCATTGCTACCACACAGGGCCAAATTTATTTTTCTTTCAAATATAGTTTTTAAAAAGGCAAACCTTCCCCGAAAGGATCCCTTTGTAACCCCCACACTCCGCCTTACTCCAAAGATCCCAACCTTCTCGCTTCCGGCCAGATCTACAAGGTAAAGCTTCCCGCTGAGCTTCTGCTCGGTCTCTATGTTCTCCTGCTTGATGTTGATGAGGAAGATACTATGGCTCCGAGAGCTGTGTTCATTCATGTCTGCAAAAGACATGGGGTCCTCTGCCTACCAGCCCTCAGCCACAGAGTCACTGGCAGCCACTCCACCCACTGAGAGAGAAAGGGCATCCGTCTAGGACCATCCCACAGTGTCATCTCCTAGGCAGTGGGCTACACAAGCAGAAGGCCCCTCCTCCCCTGCTCGCTTGCCCCCAGTGGGCACAGAAGAGAGGTGAGAAGACCTCCAGACCCGAGATCTCTTTATGTCCCCACTCACTGGTGACAGCTACGTGACGGTTCGACTTCCCCTCATCGATCACATCCAGAATCTCCTCTGGGCTGGACACAAAGCGTTCGGTACAACCCTGTAGGAGGCAAACAGCAGAGGCCATAAACATTGGTCTTCAGATTGAGCTGCCCACATACCACCCAAGGGAACTTTCAGGGGTCCTCCACCGACCCCTCCCTCTCCACACACACTTTTGATGCTGCGATACACACAAGAACCCACCCTCCTCTCACCTTGACAAACGGCACCCGGTTTTTGTCCTCATGCACAGACAGGTTTGTCTTGGTCACTGAATCAAGATAGAGCAGGATGAGAGAGAGCAGGACTCCCACCCCTAGGGAATGTTGCAGGCATGCTAAAGGTAGAAGGACAGCCCGTGGAAACCCAAACACCACGTTCACAGGGGCTTCTGCTCCTCTGGCCTCCTCACAGGACTCCAGTTATTCTTGGGCTCTGTGTGTCAGGACCGAGCCTTGAGCTCATCTCCAGACTCCCTCCCCCAGGCTTTGAGAGGGTTTTTTCCCTGTTTTTGTTTCTGCAGCTGGAAACTGGAAATTGAATCTGGAACCTCATGCTTTACTTCTTGCCTAGATCCCCATCCCTCTTTCTTTCTCTTCCTTTCTCAGTTTTTCCATATTAATTGGGGTTTGAACCCAGGCCACATGCATACCAGGTGGGTTCCACTACTGATCTCTGTCCCACCCCTTTTTTTTCCTTTCGAGACACAATCTTGCTAAGTTGCCCAGGGTGGCCTCAAAAATCACAATCCTCCTGCCTCAGCCTCCAGAGTAGCTAGGCTTATAGGCAAGCGCCACCGCTCCTGACTGAAAGTCTGTGGGGAGTAGAGCCGCAGGACTGTGGTGTGAAGAGGCAGGTCCTGGATGCTCAACTGCAACCAATCTCTGGATGAAGGTGGTCTCTCTGTTCTCAGCCTCCTCACATGCCTGTGCCCAAGGGGACCAAGTACTCACCATCCAAAAGGTCACGGATCTTATCCAGGTAAATCTCGAAGTAAGACACCTGGTTAGGGAGAAAGGGGTAGAGTGAGAAGGGGTTCTGTTGTCGTTGCTTTAGTTTTATTTATTTTTGTGGTCTGTCTGTTTTTTGTACATCATGTGCACACATGGTGCCCACGGAGGTGACAAAAGCCCATCAGATCCCCTGGGTCTGGAGGTAGAGATGGTTGTGAGCCACCATGTGGGTGTTGAGAATTGAAGTCTGGTCCTCTGGAAGAACAATCAGTGTTCTTAACCTCTGAGCCATCTCTCCAGCCCCAAGAGGGTGATCTTAACTCTAACTTGGGGAATACCAAACCGACACGACAGGCTCCAGGACAGTGGTGGCTGGCAAAGTGCCAGAGAGGACATTCTTGGTGGGAAGTTGGGGTAACCAGAATAAAGGTGGATCTGGTTTATTCTGGGTCTTCTCATCCCCATCTGAGGCCCCCAGAAGTCACATGCTGATCACCTTAATGTGGAATTCAAGGTTCTCATCCATGGAGTAGATGTGGTTGAAGATGTCTCGAGCGATCCGGGGAATGATGCCCATGAGCTGGGGGTCATGCAGCTTTCCCTGAGGAGTAAGGGCATACCAGAGTAAGGCTGAGGCTCAGGGAGACAACCCAGAGGCCACTGGGGACACATGGTGAGGAGTGACACAGGGGTGAGGAGCATCCTCAGTTGGGAGAAGTCACCACCATGGCTGCCTGTGAAGGGAAGCTGACAATGGAGCAGCATTTGGACTGTCATTGCTGCTAGCTTTCTAGATAATAGAAGGACAACCGGAGTCATGAGAGGAATGGGAAGTGTGGGGCTGAAGGGGTTCCTCGAAACCTCCCTACCACATTGCCCCTCATTTCATCCTCCAGACCCATCTGCCTCCGATTCAGCTCAGGCCCCGATTCCTGGATTTTCCCCAATAGAGATTTCTTTGATCTTCTGTGAACCTTCCTCGAATCCCTCGATCCCCGAGTCAGAACCCTCACCTCCATGGTATGCGTTTTCCCTGAGGATGTCTGTCCATAAGCAAAAATTGTGCCATTGTACCCAGCAAGGACGTCTGAAAGAGAAAGCAGAGAAAGTTATCTGGCGGCAGCGGCGGTGGTGGGTAATGGTGGACACGGGAAATACATTCTGAAGATGAGTCTCTTACCTTTGACAATCTGCATAGCACAGGCATGATAAACCTGCTCCTGAGTTGTGTTTGGGGGGAATACACGGTCAAAGACATATGGCTTTCCCTGGAGGGGAAATAAAACAGGTCAGACATGAGCAGGAGAGTGACCTGGAAGAGGAATACCACAGACCTTTCCATCAGCCTGCACAAGGCATCCCTCTCTCTAGCCCTGAAAACACAAGCACATGGGACGGCGGGAGATAAGAGAACCTGTGGAGAGAAGCTGCATTTCCTGCTGACAGCGGGAGTGTGCTGTGTGGCAGGGTCACCAAGGAGTATCGCATAGTGAGCCTGGGTAAGGGGATCCCTGTCTGGATGAGATGTTCTAGAATTCCACTACGCCCAAACACCTTCCCGGGAAACCAGACAGAAAAAGACAAAAGAAAACTGGAAAGTGAGGAAGGATTCATTAATGGTGAAAAGAACCTCAACATTTGCAGATGTCTTCCTCCACTGAGCTGTATAGGCACTGGAGAGATGGCTCAGATGCCAAGATCATGCACTGCTCTTGCAGAGGACCTGAGTTCCATTCCCGGCACCCACATAGAAACTTACAAGAGTCCTTAACTTGCTGGGCAGCTGTGGTGGTGCACACCTTTAATCCCAGCACTCAGGGGGCAGAGACAGAAGATTTTTGTGAGTTCAAGGCCAGCCTGGTCTTCACAGAGAGTTTCAGGATAGCCAAGGCTATACAGAGAAATCCTGTCTTGAAACAACAACACAAAGTGTCTTTAGCTCCAGCGTCAGGGATCCAGTGCTCTCTTATGATCTCCCAGCACCAGGCGTTGAATATTTTTCTAGAGTCAACCTGTCCAACTGAAATGTGAGCCCCTAGATCAACCCACGGCAGCACACAGCGCTTGGGAGATAAGCTTTTAAAAAATTAAAGAAAGCCCCACCACCTCAACCAAAAGAAAGTTACCTTGGCTAGAGTTAGATCTACAACTGCAACCACCTTCCTACAAATTCTAGGAAGAATAAGCGGAGTTCTTACTTGGAAAGTGAGACCAGAAGAGATGATACTTTATGCCCTACATTGTTTATTTTGTATCACTGTGGTAGTGCTTGTCTGTTGTTTTGGCTCTTTGTGTATATTTTTGAGATGGTTTCACTATGAAGTCCTGGCTACCCTATAATTCATGATGTAGACCAGACTGGCTTTGAACTTACAGCAATCCTTCCTCTGCCTTCAAGTGTTGGGATTACAAGGCCTCGATTAAATTATTCAAGGGGCTGGAGAGATGGGCTCAGAGGTTAAGAGCACAGGCTGCTCTTCCAGAGGTCCTGAGTTCAATTCTTAGCAACCACATGGTGGCTCACAACCATCTGTAATGGGATCCGATGCCCTCTTCTGTCATGCAGCTATACGTGCAAATGGAGCACTCATATACAGAAATAAGTAAAATTTTTAAAGAATTTAAAGATTTATTTTAGCTGGGTGTGGTGGTATATGCCTTTGCCATCTGCACTCAGGAGGCAGAGGCAGACAGAGGGCTACAGAGTGAATTCCAAGACAGCTGGACTACACAGAGAAACCTTGTCTCCAACAACAACAAAACAATAAAAATGATTTGTTTTTATTTTTTAATCATGGGTTTATGCGTATGTGAGTATAGGTGCCCAAAGTGTCCAGAAAGACATCAGTGTGAGCCGGAGGATCGGGAGAACTGAAATGCTGTTCTCTGGCTATGACTTGCTGGTTTCACTCAGAGCTCACAGCGGCTGTGGTCAGCACCACAAGGCCTAAGTTTAAGCTCAAGAGAGCCAAAGTTCAGCATAGAAGGGGGAGGCATGCCACGCCTCTCGCCACGCCCCTTACTGAGGAGTTGCTGCTCCACTGGGTCAGGACTAACTGAACTTAACAACAAAAGTCTTGGGGAAACATATTGGGGGTGCACGTGGGGGGAGTTGGAGGAGAGAAGTGGGGGGGTGGATAAGATGCCGTTGCCAAATATTAAGTTACACTTAAAATGTATAAAGCCAGGAAATGGAATTCACAAAGGAGAGGAGCTGGGGAAGGAGCTTCTTAATGGGGTGTGGCAAACCGGTTTTAGCAAGTCATCCTGATCCATTAGGTGCTTAAATATTAATACTCCATACCGAGATTCCGGTGCTAGGGATGCAGTTTGCAAAACACTTGCTGAAGTGACAAGAGATGGATAGAAAAAAAAAATGTTCACTCCAGAGGTTTGTATTAAAGAAAACCAGAAGAAAGTCAAACACCAGCAGTGATAAGTTGGGTTGTGGTCCAGTAAGTGTGTGGCATTCATGGGACCCTGAACCCTCATCAGCCTCAGCACAGAAAGGAGGAGGATGGGATGGGGCCAAGGATGGGAGAGGAAAAGGGAATAATTTTTTAAAGATGTATTATATAGCCAGGCAGTGGTGGCACACACCTTTAATCCCAGCACTTGGGAGGCAGAGGCAGGTGGATTTCTGAGTTCGAGGCCAGCCTGGTCTACAGAGTGAGTTCCAGGACAGCCAGGGCTACACAGAGAAACCCTGTCTCAAAGAAGAAAAACAAAAAACAAAAAAAAAGAGATGTGTTATCTATACATATATGTATATTAGATATAATAAATATATCTATATATGTATCTATATATACGTATATAAATATACATACAAATGTATATTCATATATACACATATGCACATATATACCCTGCATAGGAAAACACGCTAATAGCAGTTACCCTCCATCGGTGTGGTTTTTATTTCACTTGGTTGTTTTTGGGGGACAGGACCTCACACTGTAGCCCAGGCTAACCGTCAGTTCTCGGCAAAGCCTCCTGAGTTAGTCTCCAGAAGGCTGGGACTGCCGTGGGAGCCACCATGCTGCTTTGATTTTACGCTTACGGTTGTTGTTTTCTTTCTTTTTTTCTTTCTTTCTTTTTTTTTTTTTCTTCAAGACAGGGTTTCTCTGTGTAGCCCTGGTGTCCTGGAACTCACTCTGTAGACCAGGCTGGCCTCGAACTCAGAAATCTGCCTGCCTCTGCCTCCCAAGTGCTGGGATTAAAGGTGTGCGCCGCCACTGCCCAGCTTTATTTTGCTTTTTTACTTAAAACTTTTCTACAGTCTTGGTGACCCATGTCTTGTCGCTTTGTGAGCCTAGTCTTTAAGTCTGAGCTCTCTCTCCAGCACACTCCTAGCACTCAGAATGGCAGAGACAGGCAGATTTCTATGAGTTTGAGGGCCAGCCTGGTCTACAGAGTGAGACCCTGTCTAAACAACAAGAGCAGCAGCAACAGCAGCAACAACAAATTTTTTTTCCCAAAAATACGAGAATCTTTTTTAAAAATCAGAAAATCTACTGTTTTTGTTTTAGGGGACATTCACTAAGCAGTTCTGGGTGGCTTGGAATTCCCTGTGGACCAGGCTGGTCCAAAACTCAGAGATCCTCCTGCCTCTGTCTCCAGAGTACTGAGGCCAAAGTTGTGAGATACCACACCAGCCCAGAAAGTCTGAAGTTGTTTTCTTTTAAAAGATTTATTTATTTATTTTATGTATATGAGTACCTTAGCAGTCTTCAGACACACTAGAAGAGGTCAGGGCATCGGATGTGAGCCACCATGTGGGTGGTGGGTATTGAACTCAGGACCTCTGGAAGAGCAGCTAGTGCTCTTAACCCCTGAGCCAATTCTCCAGCCCCAAGTCTGAAGTTTTCGAACAAAGAGATTAATTTTAAACAAAGAGATTAATCTCCTTGATTTGCAACATGTGTGGGGTAAGTGTCAGTGTCAAGGAGGGAAGCCTCCCAGACAACAATCACTCATCTGCTCATATGCTGGATGAGATGAATTTTATGTGTTGACATGGAAATATCTCCAAGGCTCAAAGGTAATTTTTTTTAAAGCACAAAATAGCAATGTATAGTATGCTAGCATATATACAAGAAACATATGTGTGCTGGCTAGCTTTATGTGTCATCTGAGAGGAGGGAACCTCACTTGAGAAAATACCTTCATTATATCAAACTGTAGGCACACCTGAAGAGCTTTTTTTCTTAATTAGTGATGGGGGCACAGCCCATTGTGGGTGGAGTCAGCCTTGGGCTTGTGTTCCTACATTTTATAAGAAAGCCAGAAGAGCAAGCCGTGGGAAGCAAGCCTGTAAGCAGCATCCCTCCATGGCCTCTGCATCAGCTCCTGCCTCCAGGTTCCTGTCCTGTCTGAGTTCCCATCCTGACTCAGTGATGAACAGTGCTGACAAAGCATATGCCAAATAAACTCTTTCCTCCTTAACTTGCTTTTGGTCATGGTGTTTTATCACAACAATAGTAACCCTAACTAAGAAAGCATGCATGTACATATGTGCTTGGTTGTAATGTATATAATGTATGGTTGTACTTATGTACTTGGCTCTAAGTGAATATATTGTGTGCAGGTACTTGCCTGTAAGTGTGTATGGTTTTAGAAGTGTCCGCAGAAACCTGCAGTGGTATTTTTCTGAAAGAAAGAGGCTAAGGAAGAAAAGTACAAAGGAGGATGACTTTTCATTATAAATTTACTATTATTTTAATTTTGTTACATCTTTATATGAGACGTATTGAAAGATTAGATTAACAACTATAAAATGAGCTGGGCAGGGGTGGCACATGCCTTTAATCCCAGCACTCAGGAGGCAGAAACAAGTGGTTCTCTGTGAGTTCCATGCCATAGTCTACAGAGTGAAAGCCAGGGCTACACAGAGAAATCTTGTCTTGGAAAAACAAACAAACAAACAAACAAACAAACACCAAAATTATAAGATGAGCAAGGCATGCTGGTACATGCCTATAACCCCAGTACTCAGGAGGCTGAGGCAGGAGAGTTGCCATAAGTTCAAGGCCAGCCTAAGCTACATATCAAGGTTGTTTGAAAAATAAAAATTAAAACAATTATAAAAAGATAAAAGTTGTGTAAAATATTTAATGGGGCTGTGATTATAGCTCAGCAGTAGAATGAGATCTTAACAAGTTCTGGACTCAATCTAGAATCTTCCAGAAGTATATGAACACATATCATTTATGATATAACTTTTTTTTTCCTTCTCGCTCCAGCCCCGCTTGCTCCGGCGCCAATGATATAACTTTATAAATTTATTAATATACACATTCTGAGAATACACGGAATTCTGGATGTAGTGGCCTATACCTTTAATCCTAGTACTTCAGGAGTCTGCAGCAGAAGAATTGCTGAGTCTGAAGCCAGCCTGGGCTACAGAGGGAGACCTATCTCGAAGAGAGGGTTGGGGAGGCAGCAGGGTGGCTCATGGGCAGACACACACTGCCAAGTGTGAACACCTGAGCTTGATCCCCAGAACCCACACAATGGGTGAGACTGCTTCCTGCAAGTGGTGTCCTCTGACCTCCTGGGTGCCATGGTACACAAACATGACTATACACACATACATCCACAGAATAAATAAATTAAAACGTCATTTAAACGTCTTTAAAGAGTTAAAAAACATCAAGAACAACTGCCCCCCCCAAAACCAACCAAAGAACAACAACAGAAACAAACATGAAATAATTATTTTCTTAGAATGGTAAAGGATTGATTTTTGTTTTAACTTTGTCAACAAGTATGCATTAATTTTATAACTACATTGTTTCCAATGGTATTTTTTAAAAGTCTACCTGAATTCTCTAACTTTAATCTGCATCCATGTTTCTTCCACCCAGTGGGCAAACAAAGAAACACAGCACAGTCTATCTCAGACCAATGATGCGCCTCTCCTCTCCACCAATGACTCTCCACCATGCTGCCTGGAGCCAGGCATCCAGCCAAAGGGGGCTAAATATAACTCTCCAGCCAGCCTGGCCCCTCCCGCCTCCCCCCTGGAACACGGGAACCAACACACGTAAATCTACACACACTCCTTCAAAACATTCCCAGTGGTAGGATTCCAGAACACGCTGGATGAATAAAATGGCAGGCGCTCTCCAAATGCTGAAGCTGCCCGGGAACCCTTTATCTTTAGCCCAGGCTGGAAAGGAGTGGAGAGGGAAGATGGGCGGGGCTCTCGGGTCTGTGAGGAGGATAAAAGACACTGACGACCTAAGAAATGGGTGCATTTACTATTCCTGTGATCAGCCATGACAAATGTTATGACTTCATTACTTCCTATTTCTTGTCTGGCCCCTCAACTCCAAGTCAACTCCAATTTCTAGTTCTTTTTTATTGTTTTGGGTTTTTTTCATTTGTTTTGTATGTAGCCCAGCAGCCCAAAGTTCTCAGATGTGGTCTTCCTGCAGCCATCTTAAGTGATGTATCCTAAGATTTTCATTAGCTAAGCATGGTAGTACATGCCTGTAATCTCAGCACCGGGCAGCTGAGGCGGGGATTACCAAGAGTTTGAGGACAGTCTGAGCTACACATCATTTTTGTTTTGTTGGTATGTTATGAGGTTTTGGTTTTTGTTTGGGGGCAGAGTTTCACTGTCTAGTCCTTACTAGCCTGGAACTCACCGAGATTCGCCTGTGTCTGGTCCCAGAGTGCTGAGATTAAAGCCGTGTACCACCACACCCTGCTCTGTAGTGTGTTATAAAGGATCTTTATTGGAAGGAAGGAAATTAATGCAAAACTGGTAAACGCCATTTGTGTCTGACAGGACCTTGCTAGGTAGCCCAGGCTAGCCTGGGACTCACAGTCCTCGCTCCTGCCCAAGTGCTGTAATTAGCACCATGGCAGCCATGCCCTGCTAGAAGGGTGCCCTTCTGATGGCCCACTGCTGCCTCTGCCCAGGCTTCTGAAGTTTCAGATCACCACCCAGATCTAGAATTTCCCCCAAGGACAACATCCCTCCAAATCCCCAACACCAAGCAGTCTCTGGAACCCAGGTACTCATTGTGTTTGTTGAATAAACATATTGATGAGGAAGAGATAGTACAGGCCTAGAGATCTGGGTGAAACCATTAATAAGAGGGCAAAGTGTTTAGCACTTCCAAATTAGACTTGTGCAGAGATATAATGTATAAAATATTTTATTTACTTTTATTGTATGTGTGTGTTTCTTTACATGTATGTATGTATGTGTGTATGTATGTATACCATCTGCATGCCCAGTGCCTGTGGAGACCAGAAAAGGGTAGTTGATTCCCTGGAACTGGAGTTAGAGACAGTTGTGAGTTTCTATGTGGGTGCTGGGGACTGAACCCAGGTCCTCTGTAAGAGCAGCCAATGCTCTTAACCTCTGAGTCATCTCTCCAGCAATTCCTTCCCCACCTTTTGTTTGTTTGGTTGGTTTTTGGAAACAAGGTTTCTCTGTGTAGCCCTGAAGGGTCTCAAACTCAGATCTCCACCTGCCTCTACCTCCCACATGCTGGGATTAAAGGGGTGTGGCATCACCCCCTGGTTTCCTCACCTTCTTTTTTAGACACGGTCTCTGTAGAGTCCAAGTTGGTCTCAAAGTTCCAATCCTCCTGCCTTAGCTTCCAGAGCGCTAGGATTCACAGGGTATGTACCACAACACTCAGCTAACTTTTTAGCTGTTAATCTGTTTATTTGGGGGCACACCTGCAATACCACTCACGAGGCTAAGGCAGGAAGGTGGCCTTAAGCTTGAATGTGACCCTGGACCACATAGTAAGTTCTAGACCAGCCAGGGCCACACAGCAAGAGCCTGTCTCAAAAAATAGTGAATTGGGGCTGGCTAGATGGCTCAGCAGATAAAGGTGTCTGCCGCCAAACCGCCTGACTGCCCGAGTTCCCACAGGACTCACTAGGTAGGAGGAGAGAACTGAATTCCTGCACATTGTCCTGTGACCTGCCCTGGTGTTCTCCGGTATGTGTACCCCACCTCCATAAATAAATAAATAAATAAATAAATAAATAAATAAATAAATAAATAAATGCAATTTTAATGATAGAGGCTGGGAGGTGACCCGATAAGTAAGAGCACTGCTATGCATGCAATAAGACCTGGATAGAATCTGCAGCACCCATGTAAAACCTGGGCACGGGTGTGTGTGCCTGTAACCTTAGTATTGGGAGGCAGTGACAAGTGGATCCCACGGGATTCCAGGCCACAATAGTAACTTCAGATTCAGTCAGAGACTGTCTCAAGGGACTAGGTGGCCAGCAACAGAAGAGGACACAGATGTCCTCCTTTGGCCTCTGTATGTAGGGATATGTGCACGCACACTGTCTCCACACGTGTGTATGTGCACACACACATGCACACACTACATAGACTCCAACTCCCTAAGCAAAAGTTAAAAGCAGAGATGATTTATCATGTGCCTGTTAGCGTTAGCGTGGTGCAGTGGCTCAGAGTGGTCTAGCAGCTTGCCCACAGTCACGCAGCTATGATACGCTGAGCACAGTTTCAAACCCAAGAGGCTCCAAAGGCAAACCCATACCCAGAGTGACCAAGGAGCAGCAAATGCCAACCATGCGTCAGCTCCTCCTCCTCCTCCCCCTCACAGCTTTGCCTTTGCTTGCTGTATGGCCCTCCTCTCCCTGGTCTGCATTTCTCAAAGTGTTTTCAAGCAGAACCAGCCTTCCACCACCCCCTTGTCTGGCCTTGACCCCACTGAATGAGGGGTTCTCCCCAATCCTTCAGGGGGCCTCCTTCGCACTCCTTCCCCTAGTAATTGTACACCAGCTAATGGCAAAGCTCCAGAAGCTGAATGGTGACCTGCTCCATTAGCAATATCCCTGCAGAGTCTCCCCACCTCAGGGATGCTCTCTCCCAGCCCTGCAAGCTCCACGCTCCTCCTAGCCTTCTCTGGAGACTCTCTCCACAAAGTCCCACAGCCAGGGTGCCATGCTGTCTTTCAACCCATTCTGTGTTCCCCTCATTAGTGTGTCCACTGGCTCAGGAAAGGTCCCAGGACCCCGCTATGGCTTTTCATCACATGTGTTGATTGATGTCGATGGGGAGCAAAGATTAGGGATCTAGAGACCTACTTAGTTATTGAGAAAGCCTTTGGTAGAACCCAAATTGTCAAGCACCAGACCCTATTTTATGGTGACATCCTTGGGGGTTGTTGCCATGGTAACACTTGAGAGCCACTTGCCACAGTGAACACTACCTCAGCTCTGCATCTTCCTTTATGACACCCCCCTCAAAGCTAAAGAGACCCTTACTTTCCCTTCAGGACCCTCAAAGTCGCGATGGTAACACATGCCTGCAATCCTAGCACTCAGGAGGCTGAGACAGGAGGATAGACAAAGTGCAGCCTGGAATACATAGTTCCAGACTGTGCTGAGGCATATGGATCTGTCTCAAAAACAAAACAGAACAAAACCGGACCAGAGATGGTCCAGTGGGTAACAGTGCTGCCTGGCATTATTAGTTCAATTCCCAGGACCTACACCAGGGAAGGAGGACACTGACTCCTGAAAGCTGTCCTCTGACCCTCACATGTGTGCTGTGGCACACGGGTATCATACAAACCCATCATACAACAAAATAAATAAGTGTCATGAAAAAAATCTGGGCAGAGGTAGTGCAAGGGAGGCAGAGGCAGAGGCAGAGGCAGAGGCAGA
>CM052707.1:58398850-58413912 GCA_028551405.1 Uromys caudimaculatus | reverse complement strand
GGCAGAGGCAGAGGCAGAGAAGCAGAGGCAGAGAAGCAGAGGCAGAGGCAGAGGCAGAGGCAGAGAAGCAGAGGCAGAGAGGCAGAGGCAGAGAGGCAAAGGCAGAGGCAGAGGCAGAGAAGCAGAGAAGCAGAGGCAGAGGCAGAGGCAGAGGCAGAGGCAGAGGCAGAGGCAGAGGCAGAGGCAGAGGCAGAGAAGCAGAAGCAGAGGCAGAGGCAGAGGCAGAGGCAGAGGCAGAGGCAGAGAGGCAGAGAGGCAGAGAGGCAGAGGCAGAGAGGCAGAGAGGCAGAGGCAGAGAGGCAGAGGCAGAGGCAGAGGCAGAGACAGAGGCAGGTATATCTCTGTGAGTTCAAGGCCAGCCTGGTGGTCTACAGAGTGAGTTCCAGGATATCTAGGGCTACACAAAGAAACCCTGTCTCAAAACACCCAAAAGCATAATTTACTTATCTTTTGGGAGACCTGAGGAGAGCAGCTTTGGCAGCTTTGGACAATTGAAAAGGGAGGATGGAGCCAGGCAGTGGTGGCATACGCCTTTAATCCCAGCACTTGGGAGGCAGAGGCAGGTGGATTTCTGAGTTCAAGGCCAGCCTGGTCTACAGAGTGAGTTCCAAGACAGCCAGGGCTACACAGAGAAACCCTATCTCGGAAAAAAAAAAAAGAGAGAGAGAGAGAGAGAGAGAGAGAGAGAGAGAGAGAGAGAGAGAGAGAGAGAGAGAGAAGAGAAGAGAAGAGAAGAGAAGAGAAGAGAAGAGAAGAGAAAAGAAAAGGGAGGATGGGGAAGATTGACTTTGATTGATTTCTTGCTGTCCCCCTCCCCCACATCTGGCACAGATGCTGTGGTCCAGGCTGGAACAAAGATGAGGAAAGCCAGAGTAGACACATGAGTCCAGTGAAAACGTCAGACCGGATTCTAAGTGTAAAAGAGCAAACCAAGACAACAGCTCACACACACTGTGTCCCACCAGCCTTCTACTATGACAGGGGCTGCTGACTTTGTCAAATCCCACCCCTTAGACTCCAGAGAAAGACAAGACCTACAGAGTTGTCTCTCCATCTTGCTGTCCTACCCTCTGACAGCCGAATGCAGCCCAGGAACAGAAGGGCCTCTGAAGCCGAGCGACTGCAGGGCTGCGAGGAGAGGGGAGCATGTCCCAGGAGGGAGCAGGGCTGCTGGCTCTGGGGAGTTGTTCTCTCCCACTCAGCCCCAGCTTGTCCACCCTCGGCTTCTTCCACTCCTCAGGAGGCAGTTCCCCACACTGGCTCCCAGAGAGAGCTGGAGGAGAAAACAAGGGAGAGGAACTTCTGTGGCCCCACTGGAGCCTTCAAGGATCTCCTCAAAACCCCGTGGCCATCCTTCGACTGAGTGAAGAATGAACGTTCAGAATTACAGGCAGCTTTAAGGATGTTGCCTGAGACAAAATGGCCCCTGTAAGAACTTACACCCGGAACAGGAGACCAATGGCAGGCCTTGGGCAAGGGAAGATTCAGACTGAGTTATAACCCTACAAGCACTGGCAGGACAGAGAAGAGGAGACCAACTATGGAGCTGAGACAAGCTACATTAACAGGGAGTCACGGGCTTCTTTTCACTCCCACTCTTTCCCTGGTGTCTCACAGGCCAGGATCTATCATCCCACCCCAGGATGGCCCGAAGAGCCTAAAGGAGTCCATCTTCATATAGTGGATAAATCTCGAACAGGGAGGTTAGCTTAAAAGTAGACCCTAGTGGATTTGCTTCCCATGGCCACCCCATCCTGATTTCCAATCTTTATAATGTAAAGGGGCCTCAAGATGCAAATTCTCCACTTAAAGCCAGCCACCCAGGTTTCTCAGAGAGAGGGGGTCCCTGGGGTTGATCAGGACTTTATTTTAACCTGGCCACACTGACCAAGCAGCAAAGCCTAGGATTCCTCAGGCAAAACAGAGATACCTTCCTGTGGCAAAGGCACACACACTATAAAAACAAACTCTGTGAGACTATGACAGGCTAGGAGTAGGAGCTTGGAGCTTCTCAAAGACATGTTTACTGTGCCTAACTCAGAAGGTCCAGGTGTCTCCTTTTCAGTTGCTTTATGCCAAGCACTGTGGACCAAGGCACTCAGAATCATCCTGACCTTGAGGACTGCCCTCACAGCTGCTCCTCCTCCCTTCTGATACTGACATTGACTTCTTGGCTCAGTACCACCAAAGTCCTACAGAACTAGACCCCCAATCCCTTACCCTGAAGGTCCTTAACACCTTAAGAAAGGCGGAAGGGCAAAACTGAGCGGCCCTTTAGGCCATCACAGATAACTGTCTGGAACAGAAATCTAGGGAGGTGGGGGTGGCAAAACGGAAAAACATGTGAGTTTTGGAGTCACAGACTTGAGCTCAGTTCTGTAGACTCGCAGATCTATGGATTCTTGGCATGACCTTGAGAAAGTCATTCAACTTCCTTGGACCTCAATCTCCGAGTCTGCAAATGGAAGTATGAACACTACTTTACTGCAATCTTGAGAATTCAGTCCTCAGCACAGAACACCAAGCACAGAGAAAGTACTAATTCACCTGACAATCTCCTTGGGGGAGGGCTGCCATGACGAGGTAGCACTCAACTACTACATTGTATTGAATCTTCAAGACTGAGATGAATAAGCAAGTATGTACAAATTCAGGACTGGGCAATTTGACTTGGGAGGGTTTAGGATCTGAAATCCTCTTGACATTATACTCTTGATATTATACTCGGGATATATACACAGGCCCTTAGGATTCTAGAGGCTAACTCTCCAATTGGGTGTGGCATCCATGTATTACTTTCCCAGAAAACCCTTCACCAGATTTGTGCTCCCTGCCCCCAAGTCCAGGCAGCAACTACTTGAGGCGATGATGAAGGGTTGGTCCTAGAACCCACTCCCATTCATTCCTCCACAGAGACCCTAGACTTCTCATTTCCGATCTAGCCCATCACTAACCTTCCCCTCCCTTCATGGAGGTTAGGGTAGAGATACAAGCCAGTAACAAAGGGGAAACGCGCTTTCTCTAGGGAAGAGGGAAAACATCACAAAGGCAGGGACCTGGCTCTAAGGGGTGGGAACATTGCAAGAGAGTAGCAAAGACAAGTTGGGTCTCCTGCTGACGGGGAAGCAGCCCCCTCCCACTCTGCAGAGACTTGGCTGCAGGCCTAAGCAGGCCACACCCAGCCATCCTGATGCAGGGGAGAGGAGGGGCTGCGGCGGAGAGGATGGAGACTGAGCATCCCGGAGCCGCTGCAGGATGACAGGCAGAGGGGCTAAGTCTTGCGGGTGAAAAGGTTTTTGCATCCCGCCCCCTCCTCTAATTTCCTTCGGATGTAGCACTCACCCCAATAATGACGCTGTCGTCCCCTTGGAAAATGGGGATGAACTTGTCCCCCCGCAGAATCTCGGCCTGGTTCAGAGGCCGAAATCGGCAAAGCACCTTGATGCTGCATTCGTTGTTGGTCTCCGCCATAGTGGTCGACGACGAGGGGCTGGGGCGCGTCTCCGGCTGCAAGGGTAGCGTGTGCTCCAGAGGAAAGGAGCGCTGGGCTGGGGTCGAGGCGGAGGACAGGTGATCTGTCGCTGGAGCCAAGGGAGCAGCTGGGACGCCCCGGCGAAGGTGCGCTTTCGGTGTCCTGCGGCACTGGATGCGGGCGACCTGGGCGTCTGGTCCTCTCGTTGCGCTGTGCCTCTCCGCCCCTCGCGCTGCAGCCGCGCTGCGGGCCTGGGCGGGGCGCGCAGGAGCCGCGGGGGCGGGGTTTCCTTCGCAGGGGGTGATCCTCCGGACAGCGACCACCCAAGGGTGGAGTTTGGCTTCTGCTCACCTGGTTCCTCAATCTGGAGGCTCGCAAATAACCTTGTCCTC
Source organism: Uromys caudimaculatus (assembly GCA_028551405.1). Taxonomy (NCBI): domain Eukaryota; kingdom Metazoa; phylum Chordata; class Mammalia; order Rodentia; family Muridae; genus Uromys; species Uromys caudimaculatus. The sequence goes on along the minus strand of CM052707.1, from coordinate 58,410,048 downwards.
ACCCCTTCCCCACACAGCTCGCTTGGCTACAGGAGACCTGTCTGTTCTTCCTCAGACTCCACCTACAGGAATGGAGAAGGGGACTAAGGTGGGCCTGTCGCCTGCCTGGAAAGAGCACCTATGGGCCTCCCATTCCCTCTATTCCAGAACAGCCCCCCAGACCATTACACCCCTCTTTTCATATTTAAATCACGCATATCCTCCCTCTCCCAGCCTCTTCTGCTCCTCAAATGAACAATGAGCCAGTCAGCCTTTACGGATGTGCATCTACAGAAGTGATGTCTAGGTCCCATGCCATGGAGAAGAGACAGGCAGGTTTAGCCTACTCCCCTCCCTTTCTTCACAGAAAGCACTACCATCTGGCGATAATCAGGTCCCCCAAAAGAAGGAAAGACAAGCTATCTTCCAGCCATCAGCATTCAGGGACAGATGGAGTTCTTAATGAGACCTCTAAGGTTGGGGTGAGACATGAGTAGGCAGGAGCAGCTTTTGCAAGAGAACAGGAAAGTAACAGCTTGAGGAAAGGAACAAAGGACCAGAGGTCCTGTTGTGAGGAGCTTCCAGGGCAAACAGCTACATTTGGGTCTCAGATGGGCGCAGTATCTGTGTGTGTTTACTGCCCTAGTTACCTTTGGACGGAGTCCCCATTCTTTTCTTCTACCAATTACCACATCAGAAGAAAAAAAGAAAGAAAGAAAGAAAGAAAGAGAGAAAGAGAAAAGAAAAGAGGACAAAGAGCCAAGCCCAGAGAGAGTTCTTGTCCTATCTCCCTCCGAAGCCCAGAGCAGGAACACCAAGAGCTGGTCAAATTGATTTTGCTCAATGTCACAGCCTCTGCTAGTCAACAGAGAGCTAGGCTGCAGAGCTTGAGCTTTTAGCCAAGGGGAGGATGGGGTGATGGGAGAAGGCAGAAGGGGTGGAGGCCTTGGCTCAGAGACTGGCCAGTGTCTAGGGTCAGTTAGCCATTATGGGGCAAGGGTGAGAGGGTGGTGGCCTAGACAAACAAGTCCTAGCCGGCCAGACACCCCTGAGCTGGGCCTTCCCCAGTCACTCCTTGACTCTTAAGGGAACAGACAGAAGGGAGCCTGACACATGACCTGGGTGGGGATCATGGCCACAGAAGCTGAGGCTTGGGGAAAAGCCAGTTCCTAACTCAGGAACGCTACCCTTGGTAGTTTGGCACTATTTCTGAAGGTTGCAGCATCTTGCAAGCTCAGGAAATATACCAACATCCAGCCTCTAGAGGTAAGAAGGAGGCATCCTTAGTGGCTTCAAAATGACGGTCAGTCCATAGAGGCAAAAATTCAGTGGGTACTTGTACACATACACACCCCCAACAAGGTCTTTTATACAGTTGCAGCAGTTAATCTTTGACTTTCTATTAATTTTTGAGATTGGGTCTGTGGGAGGTCTTATACACAGGCTAGCCTGTTCTTGCATTCATCCTACCTCAGTCTCCCTAGTGCTGGGAATGTATGTGGGCACCACCATTCTCCCCAATCCCCCCTTCTCCTCTTCTGTTCTTGTTTTGAGACAGCTGGAGCTACATAGAGATTCTGGGACTCCCTAGACCAGTAGTGTTTTAAAATGGGCCAGTGAGGTAGTTCAGCGGGCGAAGGGGCTTGCCACACACCTGAGTTTGATCAGCAGGCCCCCCCCCCATGGTGGGAAGAGAAAACAAATGAATAACAGTCATCTGCTGATCTCCACACTCATGTGTGCATACACACAACACATACAAAGAAACAAATTAAATTGAATTAAATTAGGGTTTCTGTTGTCATGCATTGACATGGCAAAGTAAGAAGATTACCTATTCTATGTCTCTCCTCCAGAAAGATTTGTTGTTGACCTGGACACAAAGCTACTACATGCAAGGTCCTGAGTTCAATCCCCAGTACTGAAAAGTGAGTTCCAGGCCACCCTGAACTACAGTTTGAGACCTGTGTAAATTCCTTCCCCTTAATTTTTGGGAAGCTCTTAATGAATTGATGACCGTCATGGAGTGTTCAGTCAAACTGTAAGCCAGCGCTTTTTCATTTAAGATGTCTAGACTTTTGAAAAAAAAAAAAAAGAAATAGCACACTCAGATAAACTCAGATTTCAGATTATTATAGGCATATCAAAAATATAAGAAGCATGCTTATACTAACAATTCTCAGGTTTTTTTTTTACCTGAAATGAATTTTTAAAAAATTATTTTTATCTATTTATTTTATGTGTGTGGGTATTTTGTCAGCATGTATGTCTGTGTACCACGTGTGTGTCTGGTGCCCTCAGAGGCCAGAAGAGGGCACTTGGTATTGGAGTTGTAAATGGTTGTGAGCCTCTATCTGGATGCTGGGGATAGAACCCAGGTCCTCTGCAAGAAGACTGTACTCTTAACCCCTGAGACATCTCTCTAGTTCCTGAAATTAAAATTTAACTAGGGACCCTCTATTTTGTTCAGAAGCCCTAATGTGAAAAGACGGTCTCACTTTTCCATTCTTTAAATTTTTACAAATCTTGCTGCTGTTCACAACGTGGCGAGCTGTGCGGTTTCATCTAGCCAATCTCTAGGTTTCCTAAAGCAGAAATTATGAAACTCCTTTCATAGACTATTAAAAACGAAAGGAGATAAACTGTATGCAATAGCTCCCTAACATTGTTATTGTCGCTCCCAGCCTAAGCCCCAGGACTACATATCCCACAATGCTAGGCGGCGTCTCCTTGCCATTACCTCATCCCCTGTCGCTTTCACCAATCCCAGACTGTCCAGGGGTGTGGTAGCCGGCTGTCCTCGCGACTTTTGCCGGCCTCTCCTGCCGGCCTGCTCCTGTCGCGAGACTTCCTGCTCCTCCGCCGCTCCCCTTATCGTCGCATTAGCCGGGGACCCGGACCCAGCCTCTCCCCCACTCGGTCACCGGCCCCGGCTCCTCCGAGGCCTCGGTCCCCCAGCCCCGCCTCGCCGCCGACATGGCGGACCCTAAATACGCCGATCTCCCCGGCATTGTGAGTACAGGGCCGGGCCCGGCTCCCTAGACCGCGCCCCCGACCTCCCGAGGACCCCCAACAGAAACCAGCCCGCAACCCCTCTCGCTGGCAGCCCCTTCTCTCCCAAGGGTTCCCGCCGCTCGCCCTTCGACGGCCGCAGCACCTTTTGGACTCCAGACCCGACTGGGCCGGGCCGTTGGACTGCGTCGGGCCCCCTTTCTGGCAGTAGCCGGTTTCTCCGCCCAGAAATCGCCTCCGGGCGCTTACCACTTGTGCCCGAGTGTTTATACCGTCCATGTCAACAGTGTCCTTGTCGCCCCAAATTTCCCGATTGCCCGCCCCCACATCCTTGTTCCAGCCGTACTCACCAGGCCACTCGATGGCCTTCATCTTGCCAGGGAAGATGTTGCAGAAACCTTGTGCCAGTGGGGAGCTCTGTGCATTGCGAGCACCTGTGTGCTTGCTCCTCATGCACAAGCCAGGATGTACCCTCCGTTTGTGCTGCCCTCTCTGCATTCTCAGAATTGAGGGGTTGGCACACAGGACCTTGAGAACTAAGGTCCTGAGTCACTCTCAACCCTGTACAATGATGTGCAGTGCCTAACTCAAGGAGCCCTCACCAGATTAGGGTAAAATAATTACCAATGACTGGCCTCTCAGCCATGTTCAGGGTAACGTCTTTCTTTCACACTGATCATTTTATCCCAGGCCCCAGTGTGTACCTGTGGTCATCCCACTGAGAGAAAGGAACTGACATACAGTTGACACGGGAGGTGGAGGGCAGAATCCTTGAATTACAGTCTGGTTTTCCAGTGCTTTGTTCAAAGGAAGTGGGATAAGAGATGAATGCTGGGTAATGAGTCTGGGTGGTCACTACTTCTCCCTGCAGGCCAGGAACGAGCCAGATGTTTATGAAACCAGCGACCTACCTGAGGATGATCAAGCAGAGTTTGATGCGGTAAGACTATGTGCTACCTCAGGATCCCTCTGGACTCTGACCTTTCTCCCCAGATACAGGTCCTTTTCCTTCTCTGGCAAGCCACAACAATAAGTGGGTATGCCAACCCCAGCCTGGGTGGTATGTAGGTCTCAGGGCTTTCAAAGGCCTTGCTTAGCAGCTGGCAGCCACCAATGAACAATGCCAGAAAGGAGAGTCAAGCCAGTGAGATTATAAATAACAAGACCTGTAAAACCCAGGTCTTAAATACAATTGAGATATATCTCAGAGCAGTTACATTCTGGGCCAGCAATTAGTTAGACCCCCAGGTTCTAATCCATGCATTGAATTATAAAGCTTGAACATAATAAATTGTTTAAGGTTAGAGTAGGCCTTTTTTATTTTATAAGATATCTCACTCATTATATTAAATTCTCATTGTACTTAGCAAGAACTTCAATTTGAAGTAGCCATTAGGGAAGGTATAAGCAAATAACTTGGAAATGTCAGAAAAATAACATGCCTGGTCAGACCAAGATAATTTTGAGGAATAGCATAAATACTGTAATCAGCAGAGAAGAGACGATGGTAATATATTAAGTCTGCTCTGTGTGCTCTAAGGAGTCAGTGGGGGACACACTTTAACCGGGAATTTATTATCACTTAAAGGAATATGTTCATTCTGTTTTGGTTTTGCCCAGTGCAGAGGAAGAGATGCCCTAAGGAGCCCTTTATGTGACAATTGGGATGTATTCAGGAAATATAGGAGTTAGATACATGTAGGTAACATAAGAAAAAGCTCAAAGTGAGTGAACAGAATCAGTCTAGCACTCTGGGGACAGAGGCCCCGCAATGGCCTGTATAGATTGTGTTTTATTAGTTCCAAAGCAAGCTGAGCTGGGCTCACGGTGATGCTTTGAGAACTCAGTGGAGGTGTGGACAAAGTCATGGGGACATTGTTTGCAGGCTCAGTCCTTGTGTCTGTCAGTCCTGTGGCCATGTCTGTGGGGCTGGTTAGTTGTGGGGAATGTTGGCTGCTGCCTTACACTGGTATGGCTTGGCGTGCTCACTTATTCCTTACCTTGTTTTCCTGTGAGGAAGTGCTTCCTACACTGTGGGGATAACTTCCCGTCCCTTCTCTCAGCAGTGCGCTCCTTGTGGCTTCTGTGTTTGCTGGCATGTCAATCTGCCGATCCCTCTTCCCCAAGCTTAAGTAACTGGAGATAATGTAGTTGGTGTCATTGCCCAAGTACCTGAGTGTGAAGCTGTCACTCCAAGAGGTGTCTATGTTAACTCTGTCCTCAAAGCAGGAGAGTTTAAGATGAGGAGTTAGCTCAGACATGGCTCAGAACCTCTGCCTATTAAATGCCAAGCTTGCAGAGAGAGAATAGGACTGTCCTCTAGTCACTGTGATGCGGACAGGCAGTATCGATGCAGCCCTGTAGACACACACGGGTGGCTGCATCTCCGTGGCTCAGCCAGCTCGTTAGAGAGCAGTGTATGTGGAGACCTTCAGCGCTCCAGGAGCCCTGAGAGCTACGTTACTTCCTGATGTCAGCTAATGTCTCTGGCCCCTCCATGTCCCTACGGGCCTTAGGAAGGCTTCATTCGGGAAGTCAGCTGCATAACTGCTCTGCTGCTGCTCATAATGCTGACGTGAATGTGCAGCTTGAGGGGCATCACCAACTCAGAGACACTGTGGCTCTGAGGCCTGGATGCTGGCTGGGAGCCTGTCCAAGGCTCATCTGCAGCTGAACCATGAGGTCTCCAGTCGCTGATGGAATCTCCAGATTGTTTTCAACTTTATTTTATTTGTTTTCAAATTAAGTCATACATTTGTGGAAAAAAAAAAAAAACTGTTTAAGGCTGTGTAGTAAAAAAGCACTCCTCCCCGCCCCCCGCCTGCCCCTTGGTTCTCTTCCCTGGGGACAACCAATATGGCCAAATTGTAAATAATTTTAGGGGTCTGCTAATGTTAATTTATTTTTTTATTTTATTTTTGAAACAGGCTCTCATTGCATTGCCCTGTCTGGCCTAGAACTCCCTATGTAATTTATGTAGCACAGGCGGATTAGAAACATTTGCCACCACACCTGATTTCCAGGTGTTAATCTAAAGGAATATCAAGTAGCCAGTGGCCCTTCAGTGTCTTTAACCTTCCTCCAGTTTCTCTACTACCATGAAAATAAAAAAATAAAGTAACCGTGGAAGTAAGTAATATTCTTAGACCTTAATTGCTAGTTTAACTTAGACATTAAAGTACTGTGATGCCCGTAATGGGAAGGGTGGGACCGGAAAGAAGTAGATTTGGTTTGTTTTTTCCAAATGATCCCAATTTTCCTTCTACTTCTTTAAAACAATTTTAGCAGGAAGTAAAGTATCTTACCACAGGAATGGGCAGGAAAACAGCCGAGGCCAGCAGTCCCTCCCTTCACAGTATGGGAAGGTCTGCATCCAAGCCACGCCCTGGATAGCTGAGACCAACACCTCCTGAACCGAATGCCCTCCCCAGGCCCACCGCCTGCCTTAGGTGCTGAAAGCACTCTGCTCATGGCGTAAGCAGAGAAAGTTAAGGATGCCTCAGAGAACAGGGCTCAGCTTTTCCCTCCCCGTATGACGTAACTACTCCCGAGGCCATGGAGAAGAAAGATTTCTGAGTCTACTTGGTGCCCCCCCCAACTGAGGCACGCCCTGCCCCTGCCCAAAATTAGACACCTTTCTGAGGTTTGCTCTTTCGAAGTTTAGAGTACTAGGTGTCACAAAGTAAGCTGATTGTGTTCGTTGACTGCTGCTCTTTACTTACCGGAGTTTTTCCCAATGCTTCCCCATCCTCCCTCCTCACCACCCTGCCTGGACACTAGTTTGCACAAGTAAGGCCATTCAATGCTTCTTCTCTGCATGTTTGTTCATTTGCCATCTTGCATGCAATGCTCTGCCACTTTGCAATTGTTGTAGCTAATTGTTTCAAATTCTAATGAGTCCCTATTTGGGCCTTGCTGGCCTTATGTTTAAAGATCATTAATCAAAGTTTAGAAACACAACTGTGATGCACGAATCGTTGTGAATCATTGTCTCTTCCTTGTGAGGTCTGCAGAATAAAACTGGAAGGAAGGAGGGAACTGAAACATGGAGGTCTTTAAACATAAGGGTGTAGAAGTTTCAAGAAGAAATTTTTATGAGCTGTCCTTCAGCCATTTGTAGACAGGGGTGGAGAGCAAAGGGGAAAGCCAGACCCCTGCTCCCACTTCCTCCTTGTTTGTCGGTTATTGGATGAGAGAGACTCATTTTGATAGTCTCTGATGCTAAGCCTTTGGCAAGAAGCAGGATGGGAGAAGGTGCTATGTATGATTTTAGGATAATAATTTGGGTTATTTGTGCTTCCCAAGTCTTTCTGTTTCCGTATTCCTCTTTTAGAAATGGTGGGTTGTCAGCATTATACTGGCCTGTCCTAGACAGTTTTATTCTACAGCTCTCTCCATGTTCCTTGTCACCATGGTTCTGAAGTCCCCCTGGCTGAAGCGTTGCATAGAGTCTGAACAGCCTCAGCAGAGTGGCTACCATCCCTGTCTGATTTAGAACCTCAGGTCTACTCTGAGGCATGGCTACTTAGCCAAACAACCATTAATGAGAGGGAGTGGGAGCCATGGTCCAGGTGAGCTGGGACCCAAGATCAGAGCACTTAGACTGTCCTAACTTTCTGTTGTGTACCACATTTCTATGATAACTGTACTACTACATGTTGTAGGAATTATGCCCTGAACGTCCTTCTCCCTCAGCCTCCTCGCACATAGACTTGGTATATACAACACACACTGCTGCTCATCCCTCTTGGGATTTTTTGCTGGATTGCTTTGGGTTTTGCCCCTTCTGTCTTGGTTTGAACTTCACTTTATGGCCCATGGTCTCCCCTTCTCCTTGACTTTTTCCCAAGCTGCTTTTAGCTTGGTGAGAGCAAGTCAGAAACAAGTACAATACCTCTGTTTCTCTTGCGGTTCTGCATGTGTGTTCCTGTGGGTGCTTGTGCCCACTTGTGTACAGGGGCATCGTAGGACCGTGGAGTCACTGAACGTGGGTAAAAGAGGCTAAAATCAAAGGAGCCGCAAGTGGGCTGGATGAACTGTTAGGAAGGAAGTGCATGTTTGTCCCTCACGTGGGTTTTCTGACATACAATGTCAGTCAGCTCTCCACCCTTCCATCCATCCATCAACAGAGCTAGAGAGGCAGGGCTCACAGTTGGAGTTCCCTCCTATAGTACTGAGCCCACCAGTCTTGGAAATAAGAGCCGTGTCTCTGTGGCCTGCACGAAAGTCAGACTTGTTTGAAGTCCCCCCCATCCTTCCCCATGTCCTGCTCTGTGAGCCTTGGGACAGGCTTGGGGAAACATGCTCTGCCCATAGGCTAGCAGCTGCAGATCTTGGAGCCCCCTGAGCTCCTGTGCTGTTGAATAGTAGCAGAAGCTCCCTTCGCCATCAGAGCTGTAGCACAGTGGTTTACTAACCATTCAACCTGAGAAGCCAGCCGTTAGCCATGTGAACGACTACAGGAGATCCTCCCTTGAGAACTGTGGGCCCTTGGTCAGTGTCAGGTCCCCAGAGTTTCCACCTTCTCTGTGTTACATCCTGCCATTTCTATAGCTTCCCCTCACCTGAGCCTTCTCATCCTGCACTTCCTGTTCTGCACCAGCTATAACAGCTAACTCCTCATGTCCAGCACTCCCCCACGGCTGCTGCTAAATGGCAAAGCACCATGGCATCCTCAGCACCAGAGAGGAAAGGGTCTTAAGGTCTTCCTTCTCTTGGGGCACATTCTGACCTCACCTAGAATTCTTGGCCCCCAAGTTTTGCTAGGCTCCCCTGGGGCCCTGTGGTGCAGTGTTTGAAGACTCATGTAGTGCATGTGACAATTTGCTAATAACAATTTTGTCTTTTTTTTTTCCCTCCCTCATCCCTCTCCCCCACACCCTTTCCTTTTTAACTCTTGATTTTCTCACCTCTGGGGAAACCACAAGGAGCTGGTAAGAAGCCCAACCTTCCATCTGCTTTTTAATGGGGTGTGCTGTGGTGGGCAGTTGTTCTCTCTCCTTTCGTCTCTACTAAACCTTTTACCCCCTAGTCAGTTTCACACTCAGCACCCTTTCCTGTCTGTCTCACATGCCATGTAAGTGGCATGGCAGGTCTTTGAGATGCTGGTGGAGTAGGTGCCATCTAAAGACAAGCATGTGCAGCCCGTCTGACCCTTCTGGGCCTGAGATGTTGAGAAGCTGCCAGCACTGGATAGCCCTCCTGGCCCAGGCCTTGCTTCTGCAGCAACTGCTGAGAACCACTGAGCCTCTCCGGTGCTGGCCCTTACTGTTCCAGCTTTCCCTAGTTAAGAACAGCAATCAGAAGTCGACTGTCCCTCACAGAGCACTTTCTGCACGGGCTCAGGGTGTGGCTGTGGTGTGACTTTCCCTTCTCTTCAGGCTGTGCCCCCATGCCTTCTCCTTTCCTTTCTTTTTTTCTTCTGTGTGTTTGTGGTAGCAGAGGTCCAGCTCAGGGCTCAAGCCTGCCAGGTCAGTACTCCAGCTCCAAGGGACAGTCAGCCTTTTTTTTTTTTTTTTTCCCCGAGACAGGGTTTCTCTGTAGCTCTGGCTGTCCTGGAACTCACTTTGTAGACCAGGCTGACCTTGAACTCAGATATCTACCTGCCTCTGCTCCCCCCCCCCCCCCAGTGCTGGGATTAAAGGCGTGCGCCACCACTGCCCGGCTGACAATCAGCCTTTCTTACCTCTTTTTCTTTCCTCCTTTCTTCTTATTTTTAAGATGGGATCTCACTATATAGACTAGCTTGACCTGGAACTCAAAGTGACCCAGCCTGTTCTGCCTCCTGGGTGCTGGGATTAAAGCGTGTGCCACTGCATCTGGCTATCCTTTTAAGAAGGTTTCTTTTTTCTTTTTTTTCTTTTTTTTTTTTTTTTTCGAGACAGGGTTTCTCTGTGTAGCCCTGGCTGTCCTGGAACTTACTCTGTAGACCAGGTTGGCCTCGAACTCAGAGATCCACCTGCCTCTGCCTCCCAGGTGCTGGGGTTAAAGACATGCGCCACCACTACCTGGCTTTTTTTTGAGTAGAGTCTTGTTTTGTGACCCTAACTGGCCTGGAACTCATAGGGAAGATCAGGCTGGCTTCAGACTTGCAGCTATCCTCCTGCCTCAGCCTCTCAAATGCTGGGATTACAGGCATGCGCCGCCATGCTTGTCTGAAAGGGGCCTCTGCCTTGTTGGCTTTATGGAGAGAAATCATGTTTCCAGGAGCCAACAGCGCAGATGGTGCTTATCTGTCTTGAGCTGGTGTCCTTAGGCAGTTTAGAGATCAGAAACCACACAGTTACTTGGCAAGTGGGGACTTCTGATGGAAAGGGGTAATGGGGATTCAGATGTCTCTTTTCTCCAGGACCTACATATGGGCCCCTGGGCCCTTTTCCCTCTGCCTAGCAGCTGCCTGAAGGTGGAGAGAGAAGCTGCTGCTTTGTTCTTGCCTTCTCTCCTGTCCTCAGTCTCTGAGGCTGCCGCCCACCAGGTTCCTCCTGTGACTCTGGAGAGGGGAAGGATGGAGCCATTGCTCTCTCTCCTGTCCTGGTTCTCCTCCCTGCTTCCCACATACCAACACACAGGCAGAGGTTAGCTCAGCACCTAAAAGATGAGCCTGGGCCTGTTCTTTTTCTTCTCCAGGAAGAAAGGACAACAGGAAGGCAGGAAGGCAGGCTTTTCTAAGGGACTCTTAACATGCAACAGCCAGACTGAGCGTCATTTCCTAGATTCAGGGAGATGTCAACCCCTAACAAAACAGCACTCCTAGGCACCTCCCTTCCTTCAGCACTGCAGTGGCCTTCTCTGGTTGGAGGAAGGGCATGTTGTCAAGATGTAATGTTGGAGAGCGTGTTGATGTGTTAGGAGGAACCTCAGCCTCAGGTCTCTGCATGTGCCCGACTTGAATGTTTGGGTGCAGCAGAGGGGTCTAGTAGCAGGGGCACATGCCACACTTCTCTGTGCTGAGGGCTATATGTACAGCCCTTGCTGAAGGTGCTCCTGGGATACTTGTAAGGTGTCCCTTTTGTAAAACTGCATGGAGAATGTGGGCATCGATCCCGCTACCTCTCACATGCTAATTCCCCAGCTAAGGTGTTCCTTTAATAACAGCCCGCTGAGCCCTCGCTGCTCCTCCATTGCCCCTGAGCTGTCTGGCCCCACAGTAGCCCAGAAACCAGGCTTCTAAGCCAACAGTCCTCCTACATCTCTGAGTTGGTATCTTA
>CM052707.1:58347313-58398750 GCA_028551405.1 Uromys caudimaculatus | reverse complement strand
ACAGTGGCTTAGTAGTTTGGGGGCTTTATGGGATAGAAGAAATGCTAAAGTGGAAATGGGGCTGCCCTGGACTGAAACCCCTGTCCCCTCAGGAGGAGCTGAGCAGCACAAGTGTGGAACACATCATTGTCAACCCCAATGCTGCCTACGACAAGTTCAAGGACAAGCGAGTGGGGACAAAGGGGCTTGGTGAGCCAGGGCTGGGGGCTGGGGGTGGGCGTGGGGTCCTAGAGAGCGAGAATGCTGCCTGAGCTCTGAGGATCCATCCGCTCCCCTGTGGAGCCTTCTAGGAACAGTCCTCACAGTCACCAGGTCTGGGGCTGCACTGGCCTGGACCAGCCCGCTCAGGAGTTGTCTTTTCTTGACAGATTTCTCAGACCGCATTGGAAAGACCAAGAGGACAGGATATGAGTCTGGAGACTATGAAATGGTTTGTTGTGTGATGACCAGGGGTAAGCCTAAAGCAGGCCTGCAGGGGAGTGAGCAGTGTTAAGTTTTGGGCTTTGTTTCTTTGTTTTAAGTTTCTCTCTCTTTTATTTATTTATTTTTTATCTTTGTTTTTTGATTTGGGGGATTATTATTTTGTTGTATTTTTGTTGTTTCAAGACAGAGTTTCTCTGGGTAGCTCTGACTGTCCTGGAACTTGCTCTGTAGACCAAGCTGGCCTCAAACTAAGAGATCCTCCTGCCTCTGCCTCCCAGTGCTGAGATTAAAGTCGTGCACCATTACACCTAGCTTTGATTTTTTGTTTTGTTTTTGTCTTTAAGATTTATTTATTTTTATTTTGCACAAATGAGTGTTTACCTGCATGCATGTATTATACCATGTGTGTGCCTGATATCTGGAGAGACCAGAAGAGAGCATTGGATCTTGTAGGACTAGAGTTACAGAGAGTTGTAACCTGCCATATGGGTGCTGGGGACTGAAGGTCTTCTGTGAGGGCAGCCAGTGCTCTTAGCTGCTGAGCCTGAGGGAGATAGTCTTCGTCTGAGTTGGTCTGGGTGACTCCCAAGCAGGATGCACGTGAGAGTGTTGTGCTGTCTGCTACAGTTCTGGGCTCTAAAGACCTCTGGCTGTCTCCCTCTCTTCTGTACGAAGGTACTGAGGATCCAGGTGTTGGAGGGTTACCTTATGACTTAGGTCCAAGGTTTGGATTAATTCCTAAGGCTCCCTCTAACAGGAGAGGTAACATCTCCTTGCTTCTTGTTCTCTAGCTTGGAGAGGGTCTGGGAGTGAAAGAGACCCCACAACAGAAGTACCAACGACTCCTGCATGAAGTCCAAGAGCTGACAGCGGAAGTGGAGAAGATCAAGGTAACCGTCCACATACTGGCTGCTGAGTGCCTGGGCTTTGAGGTTTCCAGACTTGGGGAATACAAATCTACATTTAATGCTGTTAAATTCAGTGCTGTTGTAAAATCTATCCTGGGGCTGTGGCAGTGGTGGCTGGAAAGATTAGGAGCACTGGCTGCTCCTCCAGAGGATCCAGGTTTTATTCCCAGCACCCATTTAGGGCCTTACAACCATCTGTAATTCTAGTCCCATGGGATCTGATATCCCCTTCAGGTCCCTATGGTCACTGCATGCCTGTAGTACACAGACTGCATACGTGTAGATATGTAAAGTAAATAAAAGCTTTCTTTGAATGTGTTGCTCTTTTTTCTCACTTCTTTCTGTCACTACCGACTCCTCCTCCATCAGACAACAGTGAAGGAGTCAGCTACTGAGGAGAAGCTCACCCCTGTGGTGCTGGCTAAACAGCTGGCAGCTCTGAAGCAGCAGCTGGTGGCGTCCCACCTGGAGAAGCTTCTGGGACCAGATGCTGCAATCAACCTCACTGACCCAGATGGAGCCCTCGCTAAGTGAGTGCCCTCCTTAGCAGCAGAGTCACTGCTGAGTGGGACTGTGGAGGACAGGAGGGAGGTGGTCTAGCCATTCTTTAATGAGAATTATGAGGCAGAAGAGAGACTTAAATAGCCCTCATCTTTCGGGTCTTGATATTATCACTTGTTCTTCTGCCCCAGGCGCTTACTGCTGCAGCTGGAAGCAACAAAGAGCAGCAAAGGCAGCTCAGGGGGAAAGGCCACAGGTGAGACCCCCCCAGATAGTGGTCTTGTCACGTACGAACTCCACTCTCGGCCTGAGCAGGACAAGTTCTCACAAACTGCCAAAGTAAGTATGAGTGTAGCATAGGTTGGGAGCTAGGGAAGAGTCAGTAGTGTAGGCTGGGACCCAGGGAGGGAGATGCGGCTTTACAGGGTCAGGTCTGGGGAGGGAGTACTGGGAAAGCTTGTGAGCCACCATGTGGTTGCTGGGAATTGAACTCAGGACCTCTGGAAGAGCAGTCAGTGCTCTTAACCGCTGAGCCATCTCTCCAGCCCCCTGGGAAAGCTTTTGATTTCTCTTGAAGTCTCACTCTGTATCTCCTTGCATTTCTGTTTTTTGAGTCAGGGTCTCATGTAGGCTATGCTAGCTTTGAACTCAAGATGTAGCTTAGGCTGGCTCTGAACTCCAGATCCTCTTGCCTCTATCTCCCAAATTTTACTTTGAATTTAAGATTGTAGCTAGGGATGTGTTCCAAGAAAGGAGCCCTTGCAGGGGTTGGAGGGTGGCAAAAATCACCTCCCCCTCTTCTTCCTCCTCCTCCTCCTCCTCCTCTTCTTCTTCCTCCTCCTCTTCTTCCTCCTCCTCCTCTTCTTCCCCCTTCTCTTCCTCGTCCTTCTCCCCCATAGGTTGCAGAACTCGAGAAGCGTCTGACAGAGCTGGAGGCCACTGTCCGCTGTGATCAGGATGCTCAGGTCAGGTGCTCTCCTGTCCTAAGTCTACAGTACTCAGAGCCCTGAGTACTGATCCCTTAGTTCACAGTGTTCCCAGAATCTGGGAGGGGTCAGCTAGGGCGTTACCAGCTAGAACCAGGAATTTTCCTGTAGCTGAATGAAGACTACTGACTTCTTTCCTGCATTTCCCACCAGAATCCCCTATCTGCAGGTCTACAGGGAGCCTGCCTTATGGTGAGTATGAAGGAGCAGGGGTGTGGCTTAACAGAGGTCAGTAGGAATATCTTACGTAGGACAATGACTGGGTTTAGACTCCTAGAATAATTCCAAAGAAATGTTGCAGACCTTTTTATAGCCTGATTCTTTTCCTGGTGACACTTGTCCAAACCTTTCCTTGGCTTAGGAAACGGTAGAACTGTTGCAGGCCAAAGTGAACGCCCTGGACCTTGCAGTTCTGGACCAAGTAGAGGCTCGGCTACAGGTATTAAGTAGAAAGCTAGCTGGATTCTAAGTGGCTTGGGACTTTGGAAGCCCTGCTCTGGGAGCCCTGCTCTGGGAGCACTGGCACCCTTAACACCTGTGCTTTCAGAGCGTCCTGGGAAAGGTGAATGAGATTGCTAAGCACAAGGCATCTGTGGAGGACGCAGACACGCAGAACAAGGTCAGGAGCTGTCTTCTCCATCTCTGTACCAGCTCTGCTCCCCCAGGCCCCTCCACTGAGTGGTAACACCCCAATGTAGGGGCTTTGCAGCCTCAGGTCTTATCAGCTGGGAGAGTTGGGGAACGCCTTCCCTCTGGCGGCTGCTCCTTTCCCAGTCTGTGGTGTCAGTGTCCCCTCTGGGCCCTGCACGCTTTTCCAGGTTCACCAGCTCTATGAGACCATCCAGCGCTGGAGCCCTGTCGCCTCCACTCTCCCCGAGCTGGTACAGAGACTTGTCACCATCAAGCAGCTGCATGAGCAAGGTGTGCAGCTGGACCCTGGGCCGAGAGCCTTTGGTTCCCCTCTCACTGTGGATTCTGTTCTTAGCCATGCCTTCTTCACTTCTGCAGCTATGCAGTTTGGTCAGCTCCTGACACACTTGGATACCACCCAGCAGATGATGGCCAGTTCCCTCAAGGATAATACCACTCTCCTGACCCAGGTGTGCTCCAGGGCAGGGCAGACCTAAGGTTCTCCAGCCCTACCTCAAAGGGTTCTGTCTTAGGGCTTTGAATGTCAGTTCTGTTTTCCATAGTTGTAGGACCTTTGTGCCCAGCCTGGTTAACCTCTTTTTTCCTAGCTGTGGCCTTTTTTTTGGAGGGGGGGGGCAGAAACTGGGGGTGTCAGACAGTGTGTCGGACTGGCTGAAACTTGTTTTGTAGACCAGGCTGGCTGTACATTTGTGGCTGTCCTCCTCCTTCTTCCTCCCAAGTGCTGGGATTACAGGAATGTGCTACCATGCTTGACTTTTTTTCCCTGAGACAGGTCTTGTTATATATGCCTAGCTGACCTGGTATTTGTATAGCCTAAGCAGCTTTCAAACTCCTAACAAAGGAAACCCTGCTGCTTTAGGCTGGATTAGGCCTGAGCATGTCTTGTCCCTACTTTCTTATTAAAATATTTCAGTGTGTGTGTGTGTGTGTGTGTGTGTGTAAGATTGTGTGTGTGTATGTGTGCTTGTGAATGTATGTGTTTGTGAATATCAGAAGCACCAGATGCTTTTGAGTTTAACTTCAGACAGTTGTTAGCTGCCTAAAATGGGTGCTGGAAACTGAACTTGAGCCTTCTTGGGTATGTGCTCTTAACCCTTAAGATATTTCGTCAGTCCTTTAACCTTCTTTTTGAGACACGGTCCTTTACAGAAATTTCAGGAACTCATTGTTCTAACTAGGTTTAGAGTATTCCAGATTCCCTTGTGCATACACATGGGAGCATTGGAATTACAGACAAGTACCTTTAAGCCCACTCTTTTATTTATTATGTGTATAGGTGTTTTTATCTGCATGCATGTCTCCGTACCATACATGCTTCTAGTGCCCACAGTAGCCAGAAGGGAGTGTCAGAATCTGTATGGCTGGAAGTATAGACAGCTTAGAGCTGTCATGTGGGTGCTGGGAATTGAACCTGGGTCCTCTGGAAGAGAAGCCAGTGCTCTTAACCTCTGAGCCATCCCTCCAGACCCTTGCCTGCATTTTTACATAGGTGCTAGGAATCTACATTCTGGTCCTGATGCTTGCAAAGTAAACACCGAGTCATCTCCCCCAGCCCTGTTCCCCTTCCTCCTCCTCCTTTACTTTTTTTAAAGATTTGGTTTTATATGTATGAGTGTTTTTCCTCCATGTACATGGGTACATCATGTATGCTCCTGGTGCTTGTGGAGACCAAAAGGGGGCATCAGTTCCCCTAGAACTGAAGTTACAGATGATTGTGAGCCACCATGTGGGTGCTAAGCACTGAACCTGGGTCTTCTGGGAAAGCAGCCAGTGTTCTTAACTGTTCAACTCTCTTCAGCAGCTAGCTTGTTTTTATTTATTATTATGGCAATGCTCAACACATAGCTAGTACTCAGTTTCTACTGGATGCACTATTCTTAGTGTTGTAGAGGGAACTACATTACAAACCATAATCAGAAAAGTGTGGTAGTGCACACCTTTAACCCTAATACTGCAGAGGTAGAAGTAGAGACAGGGATTTCTTGAGTTTGAGGCCAGCCTGGTAACTGTAGTGAGTTGCAGGCCAGTCATGGTTACATGATGAAACCTAGTCTCAAAATAAGTTGAAAAAAGAAAAAGCTAGATGTGGCATAGCACACACCTTTAATCCCAGCACTCAGGAGGCAAAGGAAAGGGGCATCTCTGAGTTCACAGCCAGCTTGGTTTTGGAGTGAGTGAGTTCCAGGACAGCCAGGCAAAGAAACCCCATCTTCAAAAATAAATAAATAAATAAAATAAATAAAGAAGTATTTGGTATATTTTTCTAGCTTTCTAAAATTCTGAACCCATGAAGACTTAATTTCATTGAAGTTTTCTTTGTCACCTGTCCTTTCATAAAATAAGTGAACAGCTCTGAAGACAGGGTGGGTCAGATTCTGTTATGCAGACCCTGACCTAAGTCCATAGTCCTCAGAGAGTTGTTTGGAAACTGCTGTTACAAACATTCCCTCCACCTACTCACCCCTCTCAAAACCAGAGACTCAAAGCTGTGGTTTTGTTTCTTTCTTTTAGAGACGATTTTCATGTATCCCATGTGGGTGCTGGGAATTGAACCTGGGTCCTCTGGAAGAGCAGCCAGTGGCTCTTAACCTTTGAGCCCTCTCTCCAGACCTTTGCCCACACTGGCATCAAACTATGACCTTGTTTGTTTTCAAGTTTCGAGACAAGGTCTTTCTGTGTAAACCCTGGCTGCCAGACTGGACTTAAGACTCACAGAGCTCCATCTGCCTCTGCCTTCCCAGTGCTGGAATCTAAGGGCTTGCCACTATGCCTGGGGTACATGGGGTTTATGTGGGGCTAGGAATTGAACCCAGGGCTTTATGCTTGCTAGGCAAGCACTACAGCAACTGAGATCTTAGCCGCTCTATTTCTTTTTCTTATAGCTTCTTCTGGGTGTTGCTCCTCTCTGATAGACACCTGGGCCAAACAAAAATAAGACTTCTCTTCCTCCCTTGTAGGTGCAGACGACGATGCGTGAAAACTTGGCCACAGTAGAGGGCAACTTTGCCAGCATTGATGCTCGGATGAGGAGATTGGGAAAGTGAGCGCCACAGGGAGTTGGGGGGTAGGGAGGGGAACCCTTGCCCCTGAGCTCTGTCAGACCTTTCCACAGGGCTTCCCCTTGATGTAACTCATAGTCCCATCCCACCTGACAAGGACAAGGGTTCTTCTTGCATGTGGGGCGCGCACCCCTCCCCCCCCCCCCGACTAGAATGGGAGTCAGGGGCTATTGTTGGGTGAGGCTGTGGGTCCAGCCACGTGCAGCTCATGTCCAGCGGGTGCTTGCCTGCCGTGGGCTGTGAGGGAGGACTGGATCCTGTCCTCTGATAGCTCTGTGGCTGAGTCTAATACTGTACAACTGTCTCTGACCATTAAATGCTTGTGCCGTGGAGCCTCTGCTATATTCCCTGGATTTGGAGGAGGCAGCACTGACAGACGTGCATAGCCTAACAGTCTAAGCCACACTATTATGAGACTATTTCAGTTGTAATCTGTTCTTACCAAAGAACTAAATAAAAGAGTACAGAGCCAGAACCAGAGTTTCAAAATATTCTCATCTGTTAAATTAAGAGTGTCTCCCATAGAAAAGCAGTGGAGGCCCCACAGGGCAAGTACAAAACAGAATTAAAACTCCCAAGGGTCTTGTCTTTACAAAAAGAAAGGCAGGAGGCAGCCCCTGGACAGCTGGTCATGCTGGCCGCTCCCTGGACCACGCTGCATAATCCTCAGTGGCATCATCACAACGTCTCTGAGCGTTTGATGGGGGAGAAGGGCCAGTGTAGTGTGTGTGGGAGGAGAGATCCAAAGTCCTCTTGGCCCCCTTTTCATATCCCAGAGGAAAGCAGAGGGAACCTGGCTACACTTGGAAATGAGGCTATGTGTTTCGATCCTGGGGATAGGGATAAGAGGGGATCTGTGCTTTGAGCAACCTGAGCCAGAGGCAGAGGGGTGCTAGTGGGATGCGGGGAGATGCATGATGCTTATTGCTCTGTACCTTTCACTGGGAAGGAGGGCAGCAGCCAACAGTAGCTCACAGGTTTGTAAACTGAGCCTGCTGGCTTTAAGAAGGGAGGCAATGAAGTCGAATTAAATATAAAAGTCATTTGTGCAAAAATAACTTAAACAAATAAAAGACCTGGGGAAGGGGTGTCCCCCTTAGCGCCTGGTGGGGAGAGGGCCGTATGCCACCCCCCCAGGCCTCTTCAGTGACGACATGGCTTTGGGGGGGAGGGGGGAGCTTCCCTACCCCCTGCAATGGCTCAGGATGGGATTTGTAGGGGAAGGGGTTGCGTTTGTGCTCTGAGTGGGGAGTAGTGCCCCCACCCACTGTCCACAGGTGCACGTGGCTGGTAGGGGCTCCCAAGGCTCAGCACTCAGCTCTCCCCAGTCAGGGTCAGATTCCAGCTCCAGGTATGGCTGCTATGGGGCCAGTTTCCTCCTCTTATTTTTGGCAGGACGTCCAGGGCGGGCCCGGGGAGGCAGAGGGACAGCCGCCTGTACAAGAGAAGTCGAATAAAGTGGTCAGTTAGCTAAGGTAACAGGAGTCTTTCTCACCACCACGCTAACCTTCCATTCTTGGCTGGCCTCCTCTTACGCCTCTAATCCCCACACCCATCCATGGCTACACTTACTCGGGTTGTAGGGCTGGGGTCCAAGGTAACGTCCTGGCGGGAGCTGCTGCTGTTCCGGGCAGGGCTGCAATAAGGGCACAGATGATCAGGAACAGCTCCCAAGCACCAGGTGAATTTCAGAAGGCTGGGTGAGAGACTTTCTACATTTGGATAGTAAAGGCACAGTGTCCTTATTCATATTCAAGTATCTGCCATTTTTTGAAAAGCAAGCCACTATTTGGGGCCAGGGGTATATATGGTTCAGTGGTACAACACTTGGCTTAACATGCACAGGCCCTGGGTTTGATCCCCAACACCACAGAAACAAACGGCACTATGTGGACACTTCTCTAGTCCCAACAAATAGGTGGCACAGGGGTGGGCCTCACACTCACTTGTATTTTCTCCTCCGGCCACGACGAGACTTTCTGACTATCCCCGGGGGCACCTAAGGAAAGATGGATAGTGTGTGGAAAAAGGGAGACACGTGCACTAGAGCCCAGAGCCTGAACCTTACATCAGGACACCTACCTTAAGGTCCTCAGAATGGGGCCCAGGAAGGGGTGGATCCTTGGGCTCAGCACCCCCTTCAGCTAGCTCCCCATTATGCTGCCAATGGTGAGTCCTTCTTGGGGACCGTTCCATTTGTCCATTGAAGCCACCACGTGTTCCCCACTTGAGTGCCAGCCGGCCAGGCTCTCGGCGGCTGCCCGGCTTTCGGCCTCTGCCTGGCCTGGTCTCACCGTTAATGCCCCTAAGTCCCCCTCCTCCCCTCCGGCCCCGTTTCCCTGACCCCCTCCCAGTGAGCAGCTCAGGGACTGGGGGGTCAGGAGAACCATGGGGTGGGGCTAAGGCACTGAGGGGAGGCCGGGCAGACTCTGGTTCGAGGGCTGAGGCAGGGCTCTCGGGGGGCAGACAGGGGGCGTCTGGCTGCTCTGGAGGGATCTGCTGGCAGAAACATCTCTATTTCAACCACAGTCCTCTGTACTCAGAAAACCTTTCCAGGTTTAGGAAATACTTTCCTCTTGACAGAGACCCATTCATGTGCTTACCTGGAGACTCTGTAGCAGGCAGGCTAGGGGACTAGAAGCCTCTGACAGGGCGGGTGGCGCTCCCCCCCCAGGGAGGAGCTGCAGTCCTAACTGGCTGGAAAGAAGAGGGCCAGGCTGCAACAGGCTGGGGAGGGTTCCAGGGCTGCTGGTCAGTGAAGACAGATCACCTGTTGAGAAATTATAGTCAGGGCCTCTCCCTCCACAGACTGAGCTGACCTGTACTCCCTTCAGGTTTACCCAATGGTCAGAGAGACTCTTCCCAGTTCTGACTGTTTGTCTCATGCCACTCACCCAGCAGGCTGGCACTCAGCAGAGGGCTAAGAAGTTGGGGGGGTCTCCCTGAGTTGGAGGGGGCCTTGCCCAGAGAGGAGGCCCCCGGGTCAGTAGTTGCCGTGGTGACACTGGAGGTAGGTGGTCCAGGTTGGGGGGCACTCAGGACACAGGGCTAAGAAGAATGGTTATAGTGTGTGGTGAAGTGTCTGACAGGCATATAATACCTCCACATGCACTGTTTGACTAAGATTTCGGGTGAAGTAGCAGTGCTCCCTTCTTACCCATCCTACCCCAGCCAAGACTGAGTCCTCCCCAGGGAAGAGCCCATCCTGATTTAGTTCTTATTCTGCCCCACCAGCTCATACCCCACCAGCTCATACCCTGGGCCTTACCTGGGGGGAGGTCCCCGAGGGGGGATCCAGGCTGGCAGCCAGCAGCGCAGAATTTAAAGCTATGAGGGTGGGTGGGGCTGAAAGTGGGGGGAATAGTAGGGGGGGCAGGTCTCCCAAACCTGAAAATGGCTCTCCATTTGGACCCCCAGCTCCCTCTGCAGATCCTTCCCCATCCCCAGCTGTGGGGCCCAGGGCCAACAGGGGCAGAAAAGAGGCAAGAAGGTTGCTAGGGGGAGCAGAAGGAGGGGGGAGGAGATCGGAAGGGGGTGGTGAGAGCAGAGAAGCCACCAAGAGTGAAGGACCTTCAGGCTCGCCTGGGGCTAAGGGAGGGCCAGGGCCTCCTGGTGGGGGCAGCAGGGGCTCAGGAGGAGGCTGTCCTCCCCCAGCCAGCACACCAAATAAACTGTGGCTAAGTAATGGAGAGGGTGGAGGCTGTCCCAGACTCAGAGGGAGAGGCAAGGCCCCAAGCATCCCCGGGAAGCCAGCTCCACTGAGAGCCAGGCCCTGCTCAGGGCTGGGGAAAGGAAAAGCCTCCCCACCAGCCAAGGGAGGCAGAGGGCAGGCTGGGCCTGCCCCCATCCCCAGCCCGTCAGACGGGCTTTGAAGCACTGGGCTGGGGACTACGGGGGCTTTGGAGGCAGCTGGTGGGGCAGGGGCACCTGTAAAAGAAAACAAAGTCAGCTCAGGAAAGTCCTCTTTCTGGAATCCACAGAACCAAACCTCTGACACAAACCCCAAAACCCACCAGAGTGCTCGTTAAACTCCCCCCCCCCTCCCCCAGTGCCCTGGATGGCTAGAATGCCCATAACACTCATACCTGGCACACTGCTGAGGCTGCCACTGGTGGTCCCAGGCAGAGAGGGCTGAATGGGGTGCCTGGGCTGGGGAGGGCTCCCTGAGGAGAGGGCTGGGGGAGGAGGAAGGTGTGCATCTGACCCCAAAAGGTTAAAGCTTCCATCCGAGTGGGAAGGGCCAGGGGTGGGGAGTCCCAGTAGGGACAGCACAGAGGGGAGAATAGGCTGGGATGGCTCTGGGAGAGGAAAGGGCTGAGGGACAGGAGCAGGGGCCCGAGGACGGCTCCGTCTAGGGGTTTGAGGGCATCCCCCTTCTAGCAACCGCAAGACAGTTGGGGGCCGGCGAGGACGCCGCTGAGAGGGACGGGGTGATGTGTGGGAAGCTGAGGGTGCCTGGGCACGGGGCCTTCGGCCCTGTAAAGTGCTGGGCAGGGGCAGCAGAGGCTGCTGGGCCTTGGCTGCTGCAGAGAGCAGGCTGCTAGCAAGGAGTGGGGGTGCCCCAGGCCCCTCCACTGTGGGGGCCCCTCCCAAGGATCCCAGGACCAAGGGCAGGTGCATAGTGGCTGAAGACACTG
The DNA here is from genome assembly GCA_028551405.1 of Uromys caudimaculatus. Classification (NCBI taxonomy): domain Eukaryota; kingdom Metazoa; phylum Chordata; class Mammalia; order Rodentia; family Muridae; genus Uromys; species Uromys caudimaculatus. The sequence goes on along the minus strand of CM052707.1, from coordinate 58,387,585 downwards.
GTGGCTGAGTGGCAGGACCAGGGGGACCAGGTGGACCAGGGAGATTATTGCTTGGGGGCAGGGGAGGAGGCGTTAAGGCATCACTACAGTGGAAGAGGGGAGAGTCTGAGGGTGGTGAAGAGGAGGTGTTAGGGGCTGGAGGAGAGCCCAGGTCAGAGGGCACCAGGTTGGATTGGAGGGAAGCTCCCCAGTTGTAGGAGGGGGCATTGAGGCTGATAGCAGGTGGAGGAGGTGGGGCTGGAGAGGGAGCATTGCCTCTTGGGAGGAAACAAGGGCTGCTGCTGCCTGCAGAGGGAACTGGATCAGGAAGCCGGGGTGGTGGGAAGAGCCCTGCAGGGCCTGTTAGAGGGGGGAAGGCCTGGGGAACTGAAGGTGGTTCTTGGGGAATGGAGCTAGGACCCCCATTAAGTGGAGTTGTAGGAGGAACTCGACAAGGAGGGCGGACAGAGGGGGGCCCTGGGGACACAGTGTGGAACATTTGGGGGCTTGCTCCCTCTCCTGCAATAAATGAGAAGTGAAGGTCAGCTTGTGGGTCCCTCCCTACCATGCATGCTGTCTTCTCCAGTCCCAGTCCCAACTCCCACAAGTCACCACCATGTCCTTTCTCACCAAGCTGTTCCCACCGACTTCACCCTGGGCCTGCCTTCTCAGATCGCTCACCCACCGTCCACCTTCCAGGCCCCAGGTCCCCCATTTTTCTCTAAGTGGCAGAAAGACTCACCAGGGGAAGAGTGTGAGCAGGTGGTCTCTATGCTGCGGTACAGAGTTGCCATGGCAACAGCTTTCCGCCTGTGGTTGCACAGCTTGGTCATGTCCTCCTCTGATGCAGGCCCCACCCCAGCCCCACCCGGGGTCACCGGGGCCAGAGGGTCAAAGTTGAAAACCTGTAAGGTAGGAAGCATGGACAGGGACAGTGAGGGGTGGGAGCTCAAGAAGGTGGTCGTGATTGGCTTATGCATTGAGTCTCTGGCACCCCACAGCTCTGACCTTGGGTACATTGAGTGGACACTCCAGACCGCACTTGCAGGTCCCATCGCTGAGGAGGTAGCTACGGGTTTGCTCCAAGGAAGACAGCTCTGTGCCACTTGGGCTGGGAAAGAACAGGATCACAGGGACAGGGTTAACTTCAGGCAATCTGGAGATACTTCCTAAAGGACACTTAAATGCTTTCCTGGGAAGGGCAAGGCGTAAAGGATGTGAGAAGACACAAAGAAAGAGTGGATGGATCCAGAGACCCAGGGATAAAGAGAGCAAAGGCTGGGAGTGGGGTGGGGAGGGCAGCAGAGTGCAACAAGGTGCCAGAAACCAACGCTCTGAGAGGAGGGGGAGAGAGAACTCTGAAAAGCCGCACCTGATATAGTACACAGCACCTTCTCGCACACAGCGCTGCCACCCGATGGGGACAGACGTGGCCGCAGGGCCCCCAGCTCTGTCTGCTGCACTGCTCTCATTGCGTCCATTCATTGTGTGTGATCAGCTCCCTCGTGCCTGATAACACAGACATCCATGTGGGCACTCGGAGGGTGAGACTGGGCTGGGTACCTGAGGGAGAGTTCCGGGAAGGCAAAGGGAGTCCCTCAGAGCTGGGCAGAAGCTATCAATCCTCTGTCATACCACCACGGCTACCTGAACATCTCTGCAAACATTGTGGGATCCAGTCTAAAGCCGGGGCCACCAGCTTAGCCCACACCTGCAACACAAGGAAAGAGAAGGGCCTCTCAATCTACCTCACTCAAGAAACACCACAGCCCAGAGCACTCAAGGAAAGGACCTCAGGGATCTGCTGGCCATGTCCACAACTGTTCTCTCCAAGCCCAGTCCCTAGAGACCAGAGGAGTTCAGCACCTCGATTCCCAAGGACCACAAAACCATACCCTAATTTCTTGACATATGAAGGACTAGTTCCCTTTGTCTAGGCACAGAAGACTTCAACAAGGAGTGTGGGCAAATTCCCATAATGCCAGGCCACTAGGAAGTTTCCCAGTGTCTGGCCACTGCTGTCCCCTCCCCCAGGAAGATCATATAAAAAGTACAGATTGCCCCACAGGTCACCAAGCAATTGCCCAACTGCCTGGCAGGGTGGTACCAGCTGAAACCCCCCCCCATGCCCACTCCATCCAGTAATCTCGGATCTAATTCATTGGGACCGCCAAAGAGGCTGGAACCAGAGTTCTATCATCCTCCAGGTTCCTGAGAAGCTCCTGGTCCTCTCAAGCCGACGAAAAGGGGATTCATAATCCCCCACTGGTTTCCAATTAACAAGAAGCATTCCCTGACATGTAGGGACGGCCCTTAGACCTGCAAGTACCCCTCACCAACCTCACCATCGCTCCCGCCGCACACTGACGGCTTCCAAACTTTCCCTCTCATAACAAGGCGCCCTGTCACCCAGACTGCTTCCTTCAGCTTGGGGAGGAGGGGAAGGCAGGCGCACGAAGTAGGAAGGAACTTGGGGAGAGGGCGGGTGGAGGGTGGGCGAAGCACTGAAGGGAGGGAGGTCAGGAAGGCAGAAGTCAGGCAGTGAGGGGAAGAAACGGCGGGGCAGGTGAGGGTGCGGGGCTGTGGATGGGGCCGGGGAAAGGGGCCGAAAGGACGCGGAGGGGGCAGAGGGTAGGGACAGAAGGGGAGGAGAGAGAAGGGAGGGGGAGGGGCGGGGGGGCCGGGCCCCGCACTCACCGCGGCCCATGGTTCGGCTGGCCCCGCCCTGCGCAGTCGCGGCCCAGAGGGTGAGTGGGAGGGGGTGGGAGGTGGGTCGGTGGAGCCCGAGCCTCCGGTACGGCCCCGGCCGGTCTTAGCAGGAAGCGCCGCCGCCGCCGCCGCCGCGGATCACCGAGCGGCCTCCCGCGCATGCGCCATAGGGGCCAGGGGCAGCCCTGGGGATTCCGTTCCCAGAAGGCACCGCGCAGGCTGCTACCGCCGCCGCCGTCGCTGCCGCCGCCACCACCGCAGCCGCCGCCGCCGCCGCTGCCCGGACGGGAGAGGGGCGGGGCCGGGCCCCCGCCCAGCGGACAGCAGCGAGCCAACAGGAGGGGACGCAGTGCGCATGCGGGAGCGCGCCTACCCCTCCCCCACAACCCCCCATTAATCCCCAAGAGAACAAACACCCCACGCGGCCCCCCCCCCGCCCTGCGCGGAAGGATCTGGGCCTCTTCCCAGGCCACTGGTGGCCAATCCCAATCCTCCCTCGGGAGGGGCCCCTTCCGAAGCCACAATCTGTTGGGGGAGTCAGGAATGTCAGGTCCGGGAGGGGCCAGCCCTTAAAGATGAAAGTCGCGACTTGCCCTGCCCCGCCCCAAAGGCTTCCCGGGTAGTGTGCAGAGACTTGACCCGCCTCTCCAGGTCAACATGTCACAACACGACCTCAGCCTGTCAAGTCACATGACCTCTGCCTGTCACTGACAACCTGGTCTGTCTTTAGGCCAGGAAAGACCATCTGGTTCAACCCACCCCCCACCTCTACTAACAGAAGGGGAAATGAAGGTCTGGAGCGAAGGAGCAGTCTGGCCAAGGACCTGTCACTGTCGCACCATCCAATAGCAACCGGTCTTGGTTCAGTTTCTACTTAGACAAACTCTGGCTTGCCCCTCTGAGTGTACGACAGACTATGTAATAGGCCACCACATGGCCTCTGTTTTCATGGCACAAAAAAATACGTTTTGCAAGATGTTTTTACTTTTACTTAAGTTTTCTCCATAGTGCTGTTTTTACCTTTACCTATCGACCTTTAATTTACAAATGAATAAGGTAGAATCCTTGGGCAAATTAAACCAGAATCTGTGTTTCCTCTGATGACCCAGTCCAGGGTAATCATGCGTTCAAGTGCATGCACGTCCCAGTCTCTACTGTAGGTCGTGAACCCAGACAACTAGAGGCAAGAGGCCAGCTCCCAGCAGGGAGTCACAGGACTTGCTATCTTGGAGAAGGAAAAGGGTGGGTATTGGGCTTAGTGAAGGGCATAAGAGCATCACACAAAGCAGGGGTGAGACAAGTAGGAGGCAGCAGTCAACACTCTACAAAGAACTTGAATTCTGGCACGCAATGGACGATTCAGAAACAAACGTTAAAGGTGCCCTTCTGAGGGGAGCGGGTGAACTACCAAGGAAATGCCAGTACCTCAGTCTTTGGGAAGCGTTAGAAGCTAAAAGAGGAGGAGATCTCTTAAAAGACTCGAGAAGATGTCAATCCAGGTGAACAAATTGGAAACTTTAAAGAGGTTCAAGAGCCTCGGTGCCCATTAGCTGGGAGGGGCCAGGGAAAATGGGAGTCTTTTATGGAGAAGTAAGTTAAAGGTGATGGGAGGTGGGCAGACAAGTTCAGGAAGGACAGCCGTTGGGGCCGTTGAACACTGGGAGCTGGCGCTCCGCCCTCTTTACTCTCCCCCATTCCTCTCCCCCCCCCCCAACCCCCTTCCGCACTCCCACCACCATCGTTGGCCCCTGCGCGTGCGCGCGCGGACACCGGTTGCCAAACATTGCATCATCCCCGCCCCTCCCCCCGTCATCCCCTCCCTTGCTGCACTCTCCTCCGCGCGCGCGCATGACTCACTCACCTCCTCCGCGATGCCTCGTGACCCAAAGCCACTTCCGGGTCCGAGACAACGTAGACTCTCGAGCCAGAGGGCGCGATGGGGGCGGGGCCACGGGACTCCTGAGTGGCGTATGTGAGGGGTGAGGCGGGACCAGTGCCAGCGTGCCGCTTTCTGATTGGTAGGTTCCTGGACCCTGCCCCCCCAGAGGAGGGGCCGGACAGCATAAAAGATACTCGCTCTCTGCTCCAGAGGTCAGTATCTTGAACCTAATACGTCTATCATATCATGTTGAAGATGAGCGGGTGGCAGCGACGGAGCCAAAATAACAGCCGGAACCTGAGGAGAGAGGCGAGTACTGACTCCAACTACCCCTTACCTTCCCACCCTCGCCAGCATAGCTATTCCATAAAGTTGGAGGCAACTGTTCTTGAGGATGTAGCCCCACCCCTTCCACTGTGAGCTTGCAGACTGAGGGAGGGGCGAAGGCGGGGAATCCCTGATGCTTACAGGCCCCCTCTTCCTTTGGGCGATTGCATTCCCGTTCCCTTGTCTCGAGTTGGTCCCTGCTCTGCAAAGGGACCCTGGTTGCCTTCGGGAACTTGTCTCTGTACTGAGAACTGCGGGCCATCTTAGGCCTGGGCAGTTCGCAGGAAAGGCGGAGCAGCAGGACACACCTCCAATGTTGGGGACTTTGGCTGTTTCAACCTTTTCCGCCACCAGCCTCATTCCCCCCAACTCTTTCAAGCTGAAGCGCCTCAGAGGCCAACATGGCCACTTTAGTAGCTGACTCTAAAGTTCAAGAGAACTCGAAGACTGACAGATCTTTGCGAGTGGGGGTGCTGGTGGGAGGAGCATAGATGGGTTTTTCCCCTTTCCCCAGAGGTTTCTGGGTTTCCGTACAAGAGAGCAGCCTGGATCTCTTTAAATATGGGAAATTATTTGGGATTTCTCCAGGGTCTTCTGCTTCTCCCAGGACTGCTGTTTCTTTCCTCAGTCCTGTCTCCCAACTAATCTGTGTAACCATTGCATCAGGCCAGCCCACTGTTTGTCTCTGCACCCTCAGGCCTGGGGCTCCTCTGCTGATGAAAGCCAGGTCCCACACACTGGAAGACCAAGGGAGTTTTCTCTAGAGGACAACCCTGCAGAGAAACACTCAGGGCAATATTGCATCTGCAGTCCCCAGAGACAGCCAGCTCAGCTCTGTCTTTGGGCACAGTGGGCTTAGTTCTCCTCTATAAGGGAATTGGGGGAGGGGCTTCTCCCATTCATTCCTAACAAATGCCTAATAAGCACCCAATACGTGCCAAGCATTCGGGACCCAGGGTATATTAGGAGCAAACGATGAGACTGTTCTCAATAAAGCTTACATTTCAGTATAAAGCAAAAGGGGGAAAAAAAACAAAAAGCAGGGAAGAATAGTTGAGGATGGTGGCTAGGGGTTATCATTGAGGAATTACCTCAGTGGGTGGGTGAGACGGAAAGAGGGCAAGCCTGTGGGCCACGCAGATGATGTTAGAGCTTTATAGAAGGAGGGGCCTAGCAGAAGGGTTAAGATGAGCACGCTGTATCTTCAGGAACAGGGCAGTGGGCTGGACTAGAGTAAGCAGGAGCAGCAGGTCCTGTAGAGCCTTGCAAGCATTCTCAGGATGCTAGTCTCTTAACAGTCGTGAAACAGGAAGCCACTGTGGGATCTGAGCAGAGGAGTGCCCTAAATTAAAAGGGTTGGGGAAAGGCCCCATGTCATGGCACATGCATTTAATTCCAGCACTCGGAGAGGCAGGGCAGGCAGATCTCTGAGCTCCAGGCCAACCAGGACTACATAATGAGACCCTGACTCAAAGCAAAGGGTTGAGTATGTAGCTCAATAGTAGACTGCTTGCCTAGTATGTAGAGGGCCCTAGGTCATCCCACAGCCATGAAAATAAAAAAGCAAAAGACAAGAATAGAAACGGGAGATCTCAGCTGGGCATAGTGGCCTTTAATTCCAGCATGTGAAAGGCAGGCAGACCTGAGTTCAAAGCCAGCTAGTCTACAAAGCAAGTTCCAGGACAGCAAAAGCTACATAGTGAGATCCTGTCAAAAAAGAAAGGGAGGAAGGGAAGGAAGGGGGGGGATTTTAAGGAGGCTTCCAAAATAATCCAGGGAAGGAAATGTATGGTAAATTTACATCTGGAAATAATGTAATAGTGAGAAATACTTAGGTTTTGGGTACTTTTCAAGAATGTATTAAAGCTGCCAGTGCTTTAGACTGAGCTGTGGTATCTGAGAAAGGAGGGATTGAGAATACCAAATGTTTTGGCTTTAAGCACCTAGAGTTGCCATTTAGTAAGAACTGGACAACCTTGGTAGGAAAGGCCTTCGTGTAAGCGGAATGTCTGCTCAACATCCCAAAGGAGATGGAGATCCCAGGGCAGGTCTACACTGGAGGTTGTCAGTGTGGGAATGGAGTGTAAGCAAGTGCCGCTGACTTTTCTCCTCCCAGTAGTTTAGTCCTCACTTTGGCAGATCTGAGGTCTATCTGGGATTTAGAGAAAACTTAGTTGGCCAGGACTTTGCTATTATGTAATCAAGACTACAAATGTCAGCAACTAAAAATAAAGTTAAGCATGCCTCTGTCCTTGGAGTTGGCTTCAGGGACGCATACTGAAAGACACATACGCCTCTGTGTGTGTGTGTGTGTTACAAGAAAAGAACTACAGCCTGGTCTACAGAGTTGAGTTCCAGAATTCCAAGATGCCCAGGGATACACACACACAAAAAAAGTCTCAAAATCCCATTAAAAAAAGAAAAAGGGAGCTGGAGAAGGACCAGTGAGAAGCTAGATGTAAAGGACCTGTTTCTTCTTCCCCTTTCTCCACAGTGTTCCAGAAGGAAGTGCATCTTCATACACCACCACACCTGAAAGCAGGTAATCTCAGCCACACTCAGGCAGCTCCTGATGCTGCTCAGGTTGCTTTGCTGGGGAGAGTTAGACCAGGCCTTATCTAAACAAGCCTTTGCTGTCAGACCATGTCTTTCTCTGAGCCCAGAGTGTTGTTTTAGAGCTGGCTCTCAAAGTCAGCCTCAACAGTGGCAGTCCACACCAAGATTAGACCCAGAGGACCTTACCCAAGCTTCCCACACAAGAAAAAGGAGTACAAATGGCCTGGTAATTGCCCCTGGAAATTACCAGTAGTGCTCCCAAGTGAGTTGAATACTTTTACTGTAATCCTATAAGAATAGAGATGCACTGCCAAGCACAGTGGCTTGTCCCGGTATCTCAGAACTTGAGAGGATCCTGAAGTTACCTGTAGTAAATCCCTCTCAATAAAGGGAATATTCTGTCAGGTGTAGTGGTGCGTACCTTTAGTCCCAGCACTTGGGAGGCAGAGGAAGGTAGATCTGAGTCAAGGCCAGCCTGTTCTACAGAATGAGTTCCAGGAAAGCCAGAGCTATATAGAGAAACCCCGTCTTGAAAATACCCCCCTGTCCAAGTTTGGTTTTAGCTCTGGGAGCTAGAGATGGCTCAGTGGTTAAGAGCACTTGCTGTTCTCGTAGAGGATGTAGTTCAGCTCCCAGTATCCAAGTGGCAGTTCAAACCCATCTATGACTCTGGTTCCCAGGACTCCATTCCCTCTGTGGCCTCCATGTCCACCAGGCACTCACATGTATATGCATAGATAATAAAATATGTGTTTCGGTTACGTAGCCAGCTTGGAGTAAGCTTGGTTGTGACCAGCATAAAAACGAGGCTCTTGTTCAATTCCCAGCACAACAAAAAATAATGAAGAAAAAAAAAAAAAAGGGAAGCTGTGTGGTGGTGGCACACACTTTTAATCCCAGCACTCAGGAGGCTGAGGCAGGTGGATCTCTGTGAGTTCGAGGCCAGCATGAGTTCCAGGACAGGCAGGGCTACACAGACCCTGTCTCAAACAAACACCAAAAAAAAAAAAAATGGCAATAGAGTCAGTTGGGCATGCTTGCTGCTTTTCTGCTGTACCTGAGTCGGGTTGCGCAGCCACATTGGGTGGCTCCCACTGCCTGGACCTCCAGCTCCAGGAGAGCCAGTGCCTCTGGCCCTGACACTGATCATGTGGGTATGTGCATACACGTGCTACTTAGAAAGCTTTTAAAGAAACAAGATAGTAGAGATTACTAAATAATATTGACATTTACTGATTTTAGTTTTTATATTCACTTGTGGGGTTGCTGGCCATGGTGTGCATGTGATCACCTGGATAACTTTTGAGAGTTGGATCTGGCAGAATCAAACTCAGACTGCTAGGCTTGGGCGGCAGCCATCTCCCATCCTGACATTCATTTAGTGTGTACTTGTGTGCAATGGTGTGCAGGTCTGAGAACAACTTGTGGGAGTTGATTCTCTACCCTACCCTCTGCCAATGTGGCTTGCAAGGAGTGACAAGCTATGCCCTTAACTGTCTTGCAAGACCAGTGCACTTTAAAACAGGCATGAAATCAGTTCACCAAGCATAGTGAATGGAGTGTGTGTCCTTTCCCAGAACCCAATCCAACACCAGTCATGGCAGCGGAGTCCCTGCCCTTCACCTTTGACGCGGTGTCCAGCTGGGAGCTGGAAGCCTGGTACGAGGATCTGCGGGAGGTCCTGTCCTCAGACGAGACGGGGGGCACCTATATCTCATCCCCAGGAAACGGACAGGTGAGTGAGGACACTGGTCCTCAGATGGGTGGTGTGTGGGCCCGTAGCCCCAGCACTTGTCAAGGGCAGGCTGGAGGCTCGGTTCACGGCCAGCCTAAGCTATAGTTTGCATGTAGCCTACACAAGGCCCTGTCTCAAAATCCAAGCACAAATAAAATAAACCCTTGGAAACTGGGGGTATGTATGCCTCTCCTGAACTAATTAATATCTATCTCCCCTTCTTCATTTCCTTAAAGGAAGAATCAAAAACCTTCACTACTCTTGACCCTGCGTCCCTAGCTTGGCTGACCGAGGAGCCAGGGCCAGCAGAGGTCACAAGCACCTCCCAAAGCCCTCGCTCTCCAGATTCCAGTCAGAGTTCCGTGGCTCAGGAGGAAGAGGAGGAAGATCAAGGAAGAACTAGGAAACGGAAACAGAGCGGTCAGTGTGCAGCCCGGGCTGGGAAGCAGCGCATGAAGGAGAAGGAGCAGGAGAACGAGAGGAAAGTGGCACAGCTAGCTGAAGAGAATGAACGACTCAAGCAAGAAATTGAGCGCCTGACCAGGGAGGTAGAGACCACACGGCGGGCTCTGATCGACCGCATGGTCAGTCTCCACCAAGCGTGAACAATTGGCATCACCTCCTGTCTGTCTCTCCAGGAGTGTACCCAACACCATCACGTCAGTGCCCAGCATGTGGCCCTCCCTGCACAGGCTGAGGAGGGACTGAGAGTAGACAAAGGAGAGGGTCTGGGCTTGTACATACACTATACATTCTTTATTACTGTCCATAGTAAAGTGACCTTGTGTGAACATCCTGTCACTTTTTCTTCTTGCCTTTAGGAGTTTCAGTGGGTTTCCCCTCAGCCAAAGCCAACTGTTTCTTTAGATCCAAGAGTTTAGCCACCTCGGCAGCAACCTGGTTCTTGTCTGCCTTCTGTGCTTTCAGTTCCCGGACTATGTTGCCCTAAGGAAAGAATCGGGGTGAGGGGGAGACAGCAGTCCCATGACAAGGACCTGTGTAGGTTCAGTACTTCCTCTCTCAGGGTCCAAGCTCATACCTGTTTGGTCACCTCATCCACCAGCGTTTGTATGTGCTGCGAGCCTGCTGTTATAACTGCCTCAACACCTGCTGGCTTGGGGGATCCCTTAGCCTGGAGAAGAGCAGTAGGATTATTACTAGCTGCCATAAATACCCTCTGGCCTCTAGTTTCACATAACATCTCAGAGGAAATGGTTACCTTTAACTCCAAGGACTCTTCTAGCTAAGACAGGAAAGAAACATAAGTGAGGAAGCAGCCAAGGCCAAAGGTAGAAAGAGAGGGGTCAGGATACTTGGGGGATTGGGTGGCACTGCCAGGGCTTTTGCTAGGGGAGGGCATAGTCTAGCTCGCTCACCTGGCCCCCTCCAAAGCGCTGCCTCAAATTTTCAATCTGGTCATTTTCCAGTTTTTGGAACAAAGGACTGACCTGCAGAAACAAATATCAGAATCAATCACTGATAATCTCCAGCACAGCACACAGAAAAGCCTCCCACCCTCCTTTCTGACATTCAGAGATCTCAGATGCTACTATAAAGGAAATAGGAGTGTGGCATAGGGTTCGAAAAGGCAGCAGACACTGGAAGAACGGGACTCTCCAGTGGTAAAGCACAGGGCACAAGGGGATCCATCAGTGTCAGAGCAGAGGGCTGTAAGCACCACCAGGTCATGGGGTTTCTTACATGACAATTCTATTCTCTGTACTCACTGGCTTCTGGCATGAACAGCAATAAGGATACAGAGATAGCACTACACCCACAAGCCGGAGTGCAGAGTTAGGGAGGGCTTCTGAGAACAGCTGTAGAGCCCCACACCTACCTCTACTAACCTCATCCCAAAGGCAGCACTGTAAAAATAAGGATTTTAAGTGGCCAGTGCCACTTAACATTAATGAGACCTACTGTGCCAATTTGGTGACCCGCTGGTAAAGTACAAATGAAGCTTGTGGCAAGGCTGCGGCAGGCTGCAAGTGGGAGCCGCAGCTGGGTCTGGATGGTGGAGCTGACTGTGGGCATATACGGCTGGAGCATGACAGACAGCAGGGCAGCCATGTTGACTGCCATGCCTGTCACTGTGCCTGCCCGCTGCCTGAGAAAGAGAGGCATGTCAAGGCCACCAAGATGTAGCATGTCACTTAAATGCTATAGCCAGCCCTTGTTCCTGAACACACCTGTCTGTCTCACCGCCTTTAATCCGTTTCCAGGGCTCATTCACTTGAATGTATTGGTTGCCATGGCGAGATATGGTAAGGATACTGCGCAAGGCATCCCGGATCCTGGGAAGGGAGGAGGTAAAGTATACAGGACTGCGAACTATACCAACATACACTGACTGGACAGGGTGGAAGTTACTTACCGAACCTTTTCCAACAGCTGGTGATAGCGCTGGAGCTCCCAGGAGACATGGGCCACCAGGCGTCTGTCGTCATGGGTTAGCACCATCTCAGGCACACAACCGCCAAAAAACTTAGACACAAACATGCCAGCTCTTGGAGAGGGGGAAAAGACAAGACAGAGTTACTGCCCAGTTTTCATAGAGAAATTTCATCCCACTTCCATAAGTCTTCATGCTTGGGCCAGCCAGATGGCTCACGAGGTAGGAAAAGGTTGCCACCAAGCTCGGTGACCTGAGTCCAGAGTCAGATTCTATGTTGTCACGGCACACTATCAATCGCACCCCACAACACAAAGTAGATGTTTAAAAAAAACAAAACCAACCAACCAACCAACCAACCAGAAAACTTAATTCTGTGCAAGCCTGACAATTCCTGGCCCTTCAAACTAAAAGTAAGGTTAAATTCTTCACACACACACACACACACACTCTCTCTCTCTCTCTCTCTCTCTCTCTCTCTCTCTCTCTCTCTCTCTCTCTCTCTTCCTCCCTCCCCAGTAATGTAATTCTGAAAATAAAGAGATAAATAATTACACAATATATTTTTAGAAGTACTAAGAACTATCAAGTTGAAGTGTGTTATAAGCTAACAAATATTCTAATGAAGCTGCTAAATAGGTTAAGGGCTGAGCTACAAACCCTGACTGACCAAGAGTCTTGAGCGCAGGAGGCACATGACTGTGTGCTGAGGATGAAACTCAAGAGCTCTGAATCTGCTACAGAAACACTGTCCTGAGCTCCGTTTCCAGCCCCAGCATATGTCTACCCAAACACTGTCACTGAGCTCCGTCTCCAGCCCCAGCATATGTCTTTCCTTTGGAGAACGACTGCAGGAGCAGAGACACAGCAGAGTAAGCCTAAGGCACAGCTCTGACAGTAAACAACCTCTCTCGTCACAGAAACACATTAGTGATCTAAAGGCTAACTTTTTTGTGAGGAGAGCATGCACCCCCAGTTCTAGAAAGACCTTTAATAAGAATATAACACATGAAGATTTTGACCAATTTCATCAAACCAGCTGGCCACAGCTAACATGCCTCAAGAACGCACAGCTTAGTGTGCACAGCAGCCAATCCCGCCTCCTGCCTCCTTGCCTCTAGCCTCCACCCACTTAGCCGTCCTCCCTGCTGGGTAGACCTCTCCACCAGTTCCTCCTACCTATTGATGAAGTTACCCAGGTTGTTGAGCAGCTCAGAGTTGTTTTTAATCAGCAAGTCTGTCCAGGAGAAGGCACTGTCCTGGCCCTCAGGCCGAATGTACAGCAGATAGAAGCGCCAGATGTCAGCAGGGATCCCTGTATCCTGGGCCATGTCTCCAAACACTCCTACCCCCCGGCTCTTGGAGAACTTCCCATCCTCATAGTTCAGGTATTCTGGACAACAGAGAAGGACTCAAGTCATGCCCTTCCCTCCCTCCCCTCCCCCAGTGCTAACTGCCCAAGGATTACTTTCCTGATGAGTTTACCCAGGCATGGAGTTTCGTGCTCCCACTCTGGTCTTTGTCTCTTTGCTTATTCACCTCGGCTTAGCTTCAGATTTTGCTTTCCAGTTCTCGTTCCCCCTGTGAATGGCCTTCTCAAGCTTTAACTATTTCCTGTCTCAACTACTAATGCAGAACCAGCATGTCTCCAGGCTCTTCCAAGCATTACCTTGGGCCTCATGCTCTAGGAACATCCCACAGTGCTCTGCCAGGACCTACCTGTAGCAATGAGGTTCTTGACTAAGGTGTAGTTGTCCTCAGCTCCTAGGGCTGAACAAGGAAAGACCAAGCTATGGAAGGGAACATTGTCTTTGGCCATGAACTGGTAAAGGTCCACCTAGAAGACATTAGGAGATTACCTGAAACTCTCTTCAAAGGAACAAGCCCAGAACCTACCTAACACATCTTACCTCACATCCCATCCCCACAGACAGGCCAGCAGAAACCATCTTACTTGTTCTGGATTCTTCCACCATCTCTCCCATTGGTCTGTGTAGTTGGCTGTGATGGACAGGTAGCCAATAGTAGCATCAAACCAGACATAAAATACCTGCAGGGAAATAAATAGGAACCAACCCAAAGTTTCAGGCTAAGAGGAAATATCATAATTTTTTAATCAGCTAGCCCATGAACTCAATCCTGAGGCTGAACATTTTAAGCCATGACTAAAGGCTAAAGATATTTACCTTGTCCTCAAAACCTTCCAAGGGCACAGGAGTTCCCCATTTGAGGTCTCTGGTGATGCATCGTGGCTTGAGGCCATCTCGAAGCCAGGAACGAGTAATAAACCTGGCATTGGGTGTCCAGTCACTGCCAGGCAGTGTCTTCCCCAGCCAGTCCTCCACGCGATTTTCCAACTGAGATGAAAAACAAAACAAAACAAAAACAAGATACAGGACTGTCTCAAACAGGATGGCACCAAGGTCAGTGAATCAAACATTGCACAGTTGAGTCAGTAGTATATGAGTAAAGTCAAAAGATTCATGACTTCAGGGACATCTAAGAAATTATTAACAACAAAAACATCCACAGCCAGACTGTGGTGGTGTGTGCCTTTAATTCCAGCACTCAAGAGGCAGAGGCTAGCCTGGTCTACAGAGCAAATTCCAGAAAGTGAAGGCTACACAAAGAAACCCTGTCTTAAAAAAACAAAATTCCTTTGAGTCTTTAAGATGTGTACATAAAGAAATGTTATCTGTAAAAGCAAAAAGATACTGAAACTAAACTGAGTATGGTGATATGTAATTTGTAATTCTGGCTACTCAGAGGCAGAGGTGAGAAAACTGAGTTTAGGGACTTGTAAATGCTAGGTATACATTCTATCTTGAGGCACACACTCTAACTCAAGACCCAGCATGTTTACTTATTACATGCATTTGTGTGTGTAAGTGTGTGTGCACGCTCACACACAGAGCCAGAGTCACCTTCTACCACACCTTCTACCGTGTGGTACCAAGGATTGGTGGCAGATGTCTTTACCCAGTGAGCCATCTCTCCAAACACTGCTTGGGGCTTTTCCAAGGCAGGATGTCATTGATGTAGTTTCAAACTCGCTATATAGAAGATGGAAGGAAGGCTTGAAATCTTGATCATATCAGTTTTCTACTGCTGGGATCACATATGCAACACCTAGTCCAGAAAGACTTGGTCTTTAAAAAAAGATTAACTACCAAAAGATCTGTTCTAAAACCTTATTTATACAAGCCACACTGAACATACTCCACAAGTTGTACATTTATGTAAATTTTATACATACGTGTGTGTGTGTGTGTGTGTGTGTGTGTGTGTGTGTGTGTGTGTAAAAAACAATTGAAGAAAAAGCCATGAGAGGAAGCAGCTGGAGGAAAGGGAAGGGGGAAGTGATATAATTATATTTTAATTTTTTAAAAAGTGTAAACAGCTGGGCAGTGGTGAAGCACGCACCTTTCTAATCCCAGCATTTGAGAGGCAGAGGCAGGCACATCTCTGTGGGTTTGAGGCCAGCCTGGTCTACAGAGTGAGTTTTAGGACAGCCAGAGAAACTCGAACTTAAAAAACCAAAAACATAGAAAATAAAAATAAAAATTCTCACAGTTTAGATGACTAAATACGGTATTTGAAGTGTATGCATATAATGAAGTATTACAAGGCCATCAAAATAAATTAAAAAAAAAAAATGAGAGTAGGAGACTGGAGAAAAAGGTTCGTGGTTAACGGAGCTTGCTGCTCTGGCAGAGGACCTGGGTTTGGTTCCCAGCACCCACATAAGCTGTGTTTCCGAGCTATATAAATGATTACTGGAAATAAAAATACTCTTCAGTATTGATCCTAGCCCACATACTGGGTGGCTCCCAACTGCCTATAACTCTAGCTCCAGGAGACCTGATGCCCTCTTCTGTCCTGGTTGGGCACCTGCACACACATAGCACACAGGCTCACATGCATGTGCCCTCATGTACATACACGCACACACGCAGACATATACACACACAAATAAAAATTAGAAACAAACAAACAAAAAGCTGGGCATGGTAGCACACACCTAAAAATTAAAAAAACAAAAACCATTGAGAGTGGCTAGCTGTGTGTGGCTGCGACAACAGAGGGGTGCCTGCCTGACTCACCTTAGGCAAGTCTAGAAACAGGTGCTTCGAGGACTTCACCACAGGGCAGGAGCGGCAGATTTTGCACTGGGGTTTCTGTAAAGAGAAATTCCAGAGGGTGTAATCCTGGATCAGCCTCACAGTTCAGACCGAGCACATCCCCCCAGCTGTGGACTCCTGTCAACAGAGACGTGTGTGTGCATACTGCTGAGACATCTGCTCCTGAGACTCTGCGCACCCAGTCCATGGCAGCAGTGAGCACTCTCAGTACTGGCCAGCAACAGAGCACCGTACTGTACTACTCAGCTTGTTTGATCTGTTTTCTATTCCCACCATATGGGGGCTGGGTTTCTAGCAAGTGCTCTATCTGCACAGCCATCTTGCCAACCCCAACCTGACGTATGAAGGTGAGACACGGTGTCTCAGCTCATCTGAAATCCACCTCTATCTCCATCTGCTTCTTTAGAAGTCTGTAGGTGCCTCACGCTTTGCAAAGCAAGCATTGCCATTGCATCCAGCTCTGAATCTTGCCTATGTTCACAGATGGCACTAGCCATGCCCATCTTCCCTACACTGTGTTACTAGGGTTCAAAACCAGAACCTGACTCCTGTTAGCCAAGTATTCTACCATTGATCGACACCTCCAGCACAAGCCAAGACGCATCTTACCTGACTACCCAGCACTACGGCCTTTTAACACCCTCCCCAAAGCTGCTCTCCGTTCCCTGTACTAGTGACTGAGGACACCACTCTTCTGTTAGTGTCTCAGCCTCCAGGGCTTTGTCCTCTTTCCCTAGCCCATCAGGTTTCCAACATGACAGCTTCCCACTCAGCTGGGGCAACATCAGAGCTTCACCAATGTCCTCGCAGGTCTCCGTGGTCAGCTCCTGCCCTCAGACTTCATCTGCCCGCTTCCTTTTCCATCATTAGCTGCAGCTATACCGACCTTTTCACTTCATGTGGTTTTGTAGCCCAGGCTGCCTCTGCCTCGAGTGCTGTCATTAGAGACGTGCCTCACCACACAGGGTTTACTCTGGCCTTCTCAGCTTTTGGCTGACTCTGGTTCTTTACATGTCCAGGTCTCTGACTTGGAATCTTAATCCCACTTGTACCTCAAGTATTTCTTGTCCTTCTCAAATCCTAGTATCAGCTCTAATAAGAAGCCTTCCTTACCCACTTAAAACTTGGAGCTCATCTTCCAAGTAGTTCACCCTACCCCTTTCCCTTTTAGTTAGTGGCCTCTTCCCGTTAGATAAAAGCCTGTCTGTCCGTTCCCATTCCCAGTCTGCAATTGGCCTATTAAAAGGATTAAAAAACATTCCTTAAATAAATAAATAATATGTAAGCCAACAAACTAGTAAATGTAGACGAGAAGACAAAGTATTATGTACAAGAAAAATGAATAATCTGCCAGCTGTGGTGGCACATACCTTTAATCCCAGCACTCAGGTCTACATAGGCAGCTCCAGGACAGCCCTCTAGCACTGATCAGATGGCCTAATGCTAAAGCAACCTGTCTGTCCCAACCCATGCAACTACAGCATAACTGCCCAGACAGAAACCAGCACAAGATCTTAAGTACTAAACAACAAAGCCCTGGCCAGGTGGAAGTGGCGCAAACTTTTAATCCCAGGACCAGTCCAGCCTGGTCTACAGAGTGAAACAGAGTCTCTAAATAAATAAACAATAAATAAATAAACAAACATGCTGAACGGTCTGTCTTTTAGGTATAGTTGTATGCACATCGGAGCCCGCAGCTCCCACAGGACAAGCCTGTGGAACCCTTCCCTGTTCTTCTCACAAATAAAATCATTTTATTGATAAATAATCAATAATTGTTCCATTTGGGCTTCCTTGAGTTCTTCCTCTTACCTTGAGCTCAATGGCGTTGATGAGCTTGCCACACTTGTCACACTGGTCACCTCGGGCCTCTTCATAGCCACAGAAGGGACACACTCCCTCGACAAAGCGGTCAGCCAGGAAGCGTGCACACTGCTCACACCGAAGCTGCTCTACAGTATCTTGCAGCACAAAACCCCGTGTCAGCAACCTCTGGAAGATGTCCTGGGTGATTCTAGCAAGGCCAGCAAGCAAGGGATAAGAAAGAACAGCCAGACACATGTGGACCCCTCCCTCTGCTGCTCTAACCAGAGACCTGACCTCATTCAGGGGGAAGCCCCCATAGTGAAGGCCTATTCCTAGCCAGAACCCACTGGATGCGATCATGGTGCTCTCCCGACTCCAACTGCCCGTACAGATTCATCCCACTTTACAGTTCACTTTTGCTGACTCTGTATTTACACGGTGTTTTGGTTTGTTTCATTGGTTTTGAGAAAGGTCTCACGAGACCAACACCAACTACCACTTCAACTCCTAGTCCTCTGCCTCCACCTCCCAAATGCTGTCATTATAAGTGGGTGACTGTATCCAGCTGAGTTTTACATTTGTATTCAGGGCTGAGGTACACAATATCACCAACTGTCCACCTGTCTGTCTGTAGCTTCTCTAAGGACTTTAGCAGGCAGAGGAAGAGTGAATGTGTTATATATAAGTAGGAGCGATTGTAGCACATACCTGTGCTTCTCAACCTTTGGTAATCTGAGGTAGGAGGATAGCCACAAGTCTGAGACCATCTTAGGCTACACAGTGAGACCCTGTCTTAAAACCAAGACTCCTAGGCAACCAGAGGGAGGAAGCACTAAATGGAAAGGAAATCAGGAAGTCCTTTCCCTTCACATCCTCGGGTGTTCCTTCAGGCCCCACCCTAATCCCTGTTCTGCCATCCACCCAGGATGCTCGGGACCAAAGCTCAGGTGGTTGTCTCTCGTTAGAAAATCTGCTCCTAGGCCAGGCAGTGGTGGCGCACACCTTTAATCCCAGCACTTGGGAGGCAGAGGCAGGTGGATTTCTGAGTTCGAGGCCAGCCTGGTCTACAGAGTGAGTTCCAGGATAGCCAGGGCTACACAGAGAAACCCTGTCTCGAAAAACCAAAAAAAAAGAAAAGAAAAGAAAAGAAAATCTGCCCCTGTCTTTGTGTACTCTCCTCACCCCTAGCTCCCTTCAATCCATTTCAGCCTCATTCTCAGGTACCTACTTGGTCTGCTGAGGAGTGGTGGTGCGACCGAAAGTGTCGAATGATATATTGAACCATCGGTAGATGTCAGCATGGATGGCGTGGTATTTGTCACAGATTTCCTGTGGGGTTAGACCCTCCTCTATGGCCTTGGTCTCTGTGGCTGTACCATACTCATCTGTCCCACACAGGTAGAGGGTATTCCACTGGCGGAGGCGCGAGTACCTAGAAGGGGATGGTGGTCATAGGAGGACCCCTCCAGTCCCAAGCTCTGAGGCATCCACTTCCCTCGGAGCCCACTCCGCCCTCTGGAGGACTCTGGCTCCACCTTGCAAAGACATCAGCACTGAGCACACAGCCGATGATGTTTCCAAGGTGGGGGACGTTGTTGACATAAGGGAGGGCACTCGTGATGAGCACATTCCTTTCTCCAGGCACGGGCAACCTGGTAAAAAAGAAGGAGACTAGTCCACAGCAGAGATGCAAATATCAAAACAAGCGTACAGAATACTGAAGGACTGACTAAATCCAGGTGCCTCAGATCAAAGTCTCTCCTCCCAGGGAGCCAGAGCTATGTTCCTGGACTTGCTGGTAAGGGCTCTGCTCAGCCAGCAAGTGTCAGCTACAGCCTTGTGTACTGCTCGAACACACCCTGTCAGCTACAGCTCCTCCTCTCACTGTCAGCACCTTAGCTCATTCTCAGACGCAAGCTCCCCAGGCACTGACACAATTCTCCCTGAATGTGTCTGTCTTTCACTTCCCAGCTCTGACCTCTGCTTACCCAGTCAGAGTTAATAGGACCGCAGTCACTACCTGAAACCATTACAGCTTGTCATCCACACATGAATTGAACCAAATCCCCAGACCCTACACACAGGCCTGGCAGGCGCAATGGCCTGCCCATAATCCAACACTAGAGAAGTAGAGGCACGGCTTAAACACAGTATCAGTAAATAGCAACAATACAACAGCTATAACCACATGCTATCATAAAAGTTGTTTAAAACTCATGATGCCTTGGCAGTGGTGCCTGAGAAAGATGGATCTCTAAGTCCAAGGCCTGTCTGGTCTGCAGAGCAAGTTCGAAGACAGCCAGGGCTAGCTACTTCTGGATAGATTATTTCTGGAGTTTTTCCATTTAAATTTTCCAGACCTGGGCAAAGCTTTAGAGAGCAGAACTCCAGAGACAGAATCTGGTGTGTGACTGTTGACTGGGTTAGTACAAGGTACAAACCACAACAAGGGTCTGAAGGAGAACAAGGAGAGTAGCACGGCCCAAGACAGCCTGGGCTGCTGAGGCGGTGCAGGCAGCAAAAGGGTTTGCAGTGCAAGTCCTACCATACTGAACTCCATATCTGTATCCCGAAGTGGACGGGGAAAACTGACATCTGCAAAACTGTCTCTGACCTCTACACACATACGCTGATATGTGTATATCTGCATCTCTTACAAACACACACACACACACACACACACCACAGAGTAAGAAGACAACTTAATTTGTGTATGGTCTTTATTTTTGCAGTACTGAAGATTGAGCCTAGATCCTCATGCATGCTAAGCAAAAACTACCACTGACCCTGGACCTTTTTGCTCGATTAGTGGATGGTTTTTAATAATAGAATCACTATATAGCTAAGGCTGGTCCTCCTGCCTGATGGGACTAACTTGCTTATGACACCACAAGTAGCTTCCCGGCCACCATTTTACCTTTTAAGACAAGGTCTAAGTAGTTGCCCAGGCTATCTTGAGCTTGAAACTCTCCTGCCTCAGCCTCTCTAGTAGCTGGAATTATAGGCTATGCCAAAGACAGCTGGCCTCTCTAGGTAAATACCTTAGCCTGAATGAACATATAAAACAGTACATCTCTTGGTGACCTATTAGCCAGTACACACATTTGAAACAGTGTATCTCTTGGTGACAAATTAGCTAATACACATGTGAAACAGTGTATCTCTTGGTAACATGTTAGCCAGTACATACACATGAAACAGTGTATCTCTTAGTGGGCATAGTGGCACATATCTTTAATCCTAGCAGATTAAAGGCAGAAAACTTGGAGGCAGAGAATGACAGAGATCTGTGAGTTCCAGGCCAGTCAAGGCTAAACTTTGTCTCAAAGGCGGAAGCAGGGAGAGCTGTAGCTATAGGTAAGGGGTTGCTGCTCTTGCAGAGGATTCCCAGTCTGATCTCCAGCACCCACCTAGTGGCTCATAGCCATCTGTAACTCCAGATGCCCTCTTCTGACCTCCATAGGAACCATGCACGGATATAGTGCACATACATATATGCAGTCAAAACACTAGGACACATGAAGTAAAAACAAACAAACCCCATTATTTTTGAAGTGGGGCAAGAATGCCTGAGCACACATATGGAGGTCGGAGGACAACTGGGAATAAGTCCATTTTCTCCTTCCACCTCTATATGGGTTCTGGGCATCACACTCAGGTTGTCAGCTTATGCAAAAAGTGCTTTACCCTGCAAGCCTTCCCACTGGTCCCTAAACCAGTAACACTTAGCTGGGTCTGGTGGTACAGTTCTGTTGTCCCAGCACTAGAGTGACAGAGGCAAGATAATAAAAGGTCATTTCAGCACAGTGAGTTTGGGGCCAGCCAAGGCTAAAAGAGATTTTTCAAAACAGAAAGGCCTTCAGTCTCAGGATTTATTTTTTCCTCACAGCACCCTATTCTTTTCCTTCATGGGACTTAATTAAAATTCATAAATACAGGCTGGAGAGATGGCTCAGCTGTTAAGAGCACTGACTGCTCTTCCAGAGATCCTGAGTTCAATTCCCAGCAACCACATGGTGGCTCACAACCATCTGTAATGGGATCCGATGCCCTCTTCTGGTGTGTCTGAGGACAGAGACAGTGCACTCACATACATAAAATAAATAAATCTTTAAAAATATTTTTTTAAATTCATAAATACACAAGTATCAATTTTGTAAACATCTCTCTATCCTACTGGAATCAACATTCCATGAGCAAAGCGGGTGAGCCTGCTTTGTTACCTGGCAACAATTTCCAGTTATGAAACCAAACCTCCTTCTTGGTGTCTACTCACACTGGATGCTGCTGGGGCTGTGGTGGAGGCAAGCTCTGCAGGCCCTTCTCCCAAGCAGTAACAGCTATGATGATGTCCTCCTCAGACAGGGTAACCAGCTCCTCTTCCTATCAAGAATAAAGATGAGGGGGGGCCCACAGAGTAAAGAAACTCAATTCTCGCTCTCTAACAACTAAGAAGGTGGCCACAATCAACATCTGCCTCCTAAATACCTTCTACCTCAGCCCCAAGCCTCTGAGGGCACCATGCCCAGTTCCAAACCTCAGGCTCATTGCTGACAGCTCTCCCCTCAGAAGCCAGGGGCTGGGGCTGTTTTTGGAGGTAGGGACGTAGTGCCAGGACACCCTGCTGTCTTAGCACAGTCTCTGCAGCTCGCTGACATGGCTCCTGGGTACTCAGCGTCTGGAACCAGCTTTGTAGGGCACCCAACTCCTCTGTGGGTATAACAAAAAAGAACAAACATAAGGATCAAGACTGCAGGCAGAAGCGGACCTCCTCCCTCTGGAGGCTTCTCCACACTTTGCCCAGTGACCCTGACCATATTTGGCTACAGTTCCCTGTCAAACTGCACCTTGAAGTAAAAACTCAATATCCTACTGTTCTACAGCTCTGTACCACGCACTCAGGTTTGGGGGTGAAATGATATGCACAATTCTCACCAGGGAGGTAAGCTGGGTCTTGCAGTAAAGGATATAGTGCTCCCCACAAAACAATGTCAGCTAGAGATTCTGTATCCTAGTTGGAGAAAGAGAAAAGTACACAGGTAAGCTATATTTCCCAATGGTAATAACTAATGTTTGCTCTTCCTTTTTTTTTTTTTTTTTTTGGTTTTTTTCGAGACAGGGTTCCTCTGTGTAGCCCTGGCTGTCCTGGAACTCACTCTGTAGACCAGGCTGGCCTCAAACTCAGAAATCCACCTGCCTCTGCCTCCTAAGTGCTAGGATTAAAGGTGTGCACCACCACTGCCAGGCCACTGCTCTTCTTTTTTTGTTAAAGATTTATTTATTTTTATATATGTGAGTACATTATAGCTGTCTTCAGACACACCAGAAGAGAGCATCAGATCCCATTACAGATGGTTGTGAGCCACCATGTGGTTGCTGGGAACTGAACTCAGACCTCTGGAAGAGCAATCAGTGCTCTTAACCGCTGAGCCATCTCTCCAGCCCTTTTTTTTTTTTTTTTTTAACCCCTGGCTGTCCTTGCCAGTCTGACCTTACTTGCAGAGATCTGCCTGCCTGCCTCCAGAATCCTGGGATTAAATGCATGTGCCACTGTTGTGGATAGCCCTGGGGCTTTTTGTATTCTGCTAATTCTGCCCTCCTGTCTGAGGGGCTTCAGACAAGGAGTGAGTTACACCTGTGACTTCTTGTGAACCAATCCCCTAATGAATAAAGGAGCCAATCACCGGGCTCGGAGGAGAGGAGACTTCCAGGTCGGGGAAGCAGGACAGAGAGAGAGGGTCCTTTTTGGAACGGGACAGCATGTAGGTAAGATGTAACTACTAGAGTCTCCTGGTATCATGGTGGATCCGCAAGGATTCGCCCCCAGAGGAATCAGACTTTGATAAGGTTTACAAGATTAGGTTTTGGTTGATGCACCCAGAGACTGAGTTACTATTGTTTCTGAGCTAAGTTTGTTTTGTGTTTTCCTTCATGTGGCAGCTCGTCTGGGTTCCAGAAAGAAAGGTACAGCAGCAAAGTGTGGGTTTGCCTGATATGCACCACAGAGGCCATGGGGGTATTGAAGCATG
Organism: Uromys caudimaculatus; assembly: GCA_028551405.1. NCBI lineage: Eukaryota > Metazoa > Chordata > Mammalia > Rodentia > Muridae > Uromys > Uromys caudimaculatus. The sequence goes on along the minus strand of CM052707.1, from coordinate 58,364,031 downwards.
GGGCTGGCGTGGTAGCGATCCGCCAGTGGGGACCTAGCAAGCCAGGTGAAGAGACCGTGGAGCTCTGAGTCTGAGCTCCATGAGATGAAAGCAGGTTGGCCACTGCCTGCCAGTGCGTGGCCTGCCAGCCGGCTGGGACTCAGAGAACCAGGGCACAGCACGGGAACATGTGCTACCCATTCCTTCTTTTTTAATATTTCCCGCAACATGCTACCACACCCAGATTTTCATTAAGCTCATGTTACTGCACCCGTGTTTGTTTGTTTAAATAAGGTGTCACATAGCTCTAGTTTTGAACTTCTTCTGATCCTTCTGTTTCTACCTTCCAAAAGTTAGGAGTACAGGTGTGTACCACCATGCAGAGTTTTTACTTTCTGTGGGCCAAGTACTAGGTGAGACAATGTGTGCTTTCTAACATAAACCTCGAGATAACTCTAAATAAGGCAGGAGCTATCACTTCCATTTCACAAAGGAAAAACAAAAACAAAACAAAACAAAAAACAAGGACTAGTTGTGGGACATGCCTTTGATCCCAGCACCTGGGAAGCAAAGACGACAGGCATGCCTCTTGAGTTTGGGGCCAGCCTGGTCTACATAGTGAGTTCCACGACAGCCAAGGCTAACAGAGAACCTTGTCTCAAAAAACAAACAAACAACAAAAATTAAGAATTAGTGAGTTTAAGTAATGTGTCAAGGTTACCATGCTAATAATTATTTGTTGGGGTCTGAATGCACTCTTCCCACCAAGTCCTATACCTTCCAAACCCCATTTCAAGCCAACTCACCCCGGCCAGGAAAGGAGAGTTTTGACGGCTCAAGCTGTGATCAATGTGAGCCAGGACTCTCCGAAGTGAGCCAAGTACATCTTCCCCTTTCTTGCCTTGAACCACTAGACGGTGTAGGGCAGCAGACAGAACTGGCTACAATGCAGGGGAAATGGGTCAGGATGCTCATACAGAGGAAGGGCGGGTTGCCCTCCCCTCCCTGGTACATGGACTCACCTGCAGTTCTGTTGCCTCCCATTCCAGCCATTGGTTGGTAAGATCATCTTGTTCCGAACCACATAACAGAAAAAAATATCTGCCCAGGGAGAGAAAATAAGTTAAAATTGAAGGGTTTGTCTAGTTCGTGTATGAACTGCAAATAAAGTCACAAAAAGATCAGTGAGGCCTGCTCCGATCCAGCCACCTCCCCAGACTAAGAACCAATACTGACCGGCAGATTGCACTAGCAGAGAAGAGGTAGTTGCCGCTATCCAGCTGCAAGGCAGGGACCTTAGGCCGGGTAAGGAATGGTACCACACACTCTGAGACAGAGGAAAATGGGTGAAAATCAGGGGTAAGAAAATAAATATTTGACGTTACATTGTAAGAACACCAAAAGGGGGGTAGGTTTGGAATATGCTAGAGAGGCCAGCAAGTGTTCAGTTGAGGCTGCCAACTGGAAACATCAACAGGTAGAGTCTACAGAGAAGTATAGAACAGCGTTGCGGCCAAGCGGTCACAGTGAGTGTACAGAACTAATAGAGCTGGGAGAATTTGACAAGAGAACTCTTAGAAAGTCACCCAAAAAATTGGCTGGGCATAAGCGATAAACTTCAAGGACCGAGTGTGCACAAGTCTGTATTGAGGTCGTGAAAGGAGGAGGGGATTTCGGAAAAACGACACAGCGGTAGTCGGAGGTTATCAGGAGAGTGACCGACCGGGCGGAGAGGGAGTTGCATGATAGGTGGGAGGGAAGGTTACAAGACAGCAGAGTGAGGCAGGATCCCGGAAAACTAACGTGAGGGGAGAGTAAAAACGAGGCTTGAAGAGTACAGTGAGGGTAACTAAGGGAACTAACTTAAGAAGGGTCATGGAAAGAAAGGTTGGCGTGACCAAAATTAATGTTGAGTCGATTGGGGGACGGGCACTGGAACCTGGCAGACAACTGTGAGATGAACGCCCCTCACCCGCCGCCCACCAGCAAGCCACTCCAGTACCTTCGGGGTCTATGGTGCTGATGAGCAGCTCCGCCCGACCCCGGGCTCTCGCGGCCGCAGCCAGCACTGGCAGGCTCCCCGGGGAACCCTCGCTCACGAACAGTCTCATCGCGCCTCCGAGCCCACGCTGATGCAACCGGAACTGACCTCCGGTTTCTGGGTTAAGCTGCAAGGTAGGTCGGGAAATGGAGTTCTGTGTCGGCCAGACGCTGACGGTCGGCTCCAGAAAGCCGACTATTTATCCTATCATGCACCATTACGAAACAGGAAATGGTTACCAACGAGACCCGGAAGTCGACGCGATGCGGGCTAGCGCGGCACACTGGGTCGGCCGCTCCGAGAGGATCTTTTGAACCGTTGAAGCCCGCTGCTGTAAAGCGAGCCGAGGGCGGCGACTCGAGTGGTGGCATTTTCTAATTCTGTAGTGGTCGTTAAAGTGGTGATCGTGATTGCCGATACTCGCATTCGCCGTTTCAAGTTGTTTAAGGATCGGGATTTTTAATTGGTGTGTGTGCGAGGAGGCGGGGACGTGGCAGTGGGTGTAGCCGCTGAGCCTCCTCCGTGTCTGTAATCAGTGTTTTAAGAGCTCAGAGGGCACGCACTTTTAGTCCCAGACCTTGGGAAGCTGATCAGGAGGTTCAGAAGTTCAAAGCCATCCTTGACTACATACCGAGTTCCAGGCTAGCCTGGGCTCCTTAGAGGACCTGTCCTTATTTAAAAAAAAAAAAAAAAAAAAAAAAATTAAAAATCAGTTTTGTAGTTGGGGAATTATGAGCAAACTTTAGTATCAACTTGGAAATTAGTGTGGCTATCCATCAGCCACAACGGATGCAGCTAGTGAAATTTTATTACCTAGGAATTGGGAATGTAGTTTAGTTAGTAAGCGTTTGCTTAGCGTGTGCAAACCGCTGGGTACACCGCATACACAACACTTTGTGTGATTGTGCACCCTTGTAAACCCATCGTTGAAGAGGTGGTGATAAAATGATCATAAATTCAACGTTATTCTCTATCGAAAGCTAGCCTAAGCTACTAGAGATCTATCAGCAAATCAATGAGGAGGCCTGGAAAGATGGCTCATGGTTCACAGTTGTCTGTAACTTAAGTCCTAGAGTCCCACTTCTGGCCTTCATGATTACTGCATACATGTGGTGCAGTGACCTACCTGCATTCAAAACATGCATACAAATAAAAGAAAAAGAAGTTGGATGTGCTGGGACACTCCCTTGATTCCAGGACTCAGAAGACAAAGGCAGTTGGATCTCTGAGCTCAAAGCTAGCCTGGTCTTCATAGACCTAGTCTCAAAAAAAAAAAAAAAAAAAAGTGTGGTTTTTGTTTTGTTTTATTTTGTTCTTCATTAAAAATAAGGGGTTGAGAGATAGCTCAGGTTAGGGAGCACTTGATGTCCATGCAGAGCAAGGATTGGGATTTAGCTCTAAGCACACACATGGCAGGCAGCTCACAACCTTCTGTCACATTAGTGCCTCTTCTGGCCTCCATAGGCCTGCACGGAAATGGTACACTCAACTTGCAGGCAAAACTCTCATACACACACACACACACACACACACACAACCAAGCCCTGGAAAAGATATAAAAGTGAAATAGCACTAGCCTCCTGTTTATGTATAGCTAGACAATCACAGCAAAAGGAGATGAGAGTGTATGTAACAAAAGGTCAAACTGAGGGGAAGTGAGAGATTTCGCAATAAAGCCAAATAAACACATGCAAAAGGGATATCTTTAAAAAAAAAAAAAAAAAAAAAAAAAAAAAACATAATATGTGGCTCTCTGTTCCTCCCTGTTCCAGAGACAGTCACATCTTCTCATGCAGTGGCAGCCTCGACCCACAGACACAATGGTGTGGTGGATTTGGCCGTATTGGGCATCTAATTACCAGGCCTGCCTTCTCTGCATCTGGCAAAGCGAAGATTGTTGCCATCAAAGACCTCTTCATTGACTTCAACTTTATGGTCTAGTATGACTTCACCCATGGCAAGTCCAACGTCACAGTCAAGGCTGAGAATGGGAAGCTTGTCATCAACGGGAAGCCCATTGCCATCTTCCAGGAGTAAGATCCTGCTAATATCAAATGGGGCGATGCTGGTACTGAGTATGTTGTGGAGTCTACTGGCATCTTCACCACCATGGAGAAGACCAGGACCCACTTGAAGGATGGGGCTAAAAGGGTCATCATCTCCGCCCCTTCTGCTGATGCCCCCATGTTTGTGATGGGTGTGAACCATGAGAAATATGACAACTTACTCAAGATGTCAGCAGTGCATCCTGCACCACCAACTGCTTAGCTCCCCCTGGCCAAGGTCATCCATGATAACTTTGGCATCATGGAAGGGCTCATGACCATGGTCCATGGCCCTCTGGAAAGCTGTGGCTTGATGGCTGTGGGGCTGCCCAGAACATCATCCCTGCGTCCACTGGTGCTGCCAAGGATGTGGGCAAGGTCATCCCAGAGGAGAACGGGAAGCTGACTGGCATGGCCTTCTGTGTTCCTACCCCCAATGTATCTGTTGTGGATCTGACATGCTGCCTGGAGAAACCTGCCAGTATGATGACATCGAGAAGGTGGTGAAGCAGGCATCTGAGGGACCACTGAAGGGCATCCTGGGCTACACTGAGAACCAGGTTGTCTCCTGTGACTTCAACAGCAACTCTCACTATTCCACCTTTGATGCTGGGGCTGGCATTTCTCTCAATGACAACTTTGTAAAGCTCATTTCCTGGTATGACAATGAATACGGCTGCAGCAACAGGGTCGTGAACCTCATGGCTTACATAGACTTCAAGAAGTAAGAAACCCTGGACCACCCACCCCAGCAAGGACACTGAGAGCAAGAGAGAGGCCCTCGGTTGCTGAGGAGTCCCTGTCCCAACTCAGCCCTAAACACTGAGCATCTCCCTCACAGTTTTCATCCCAGACCCCCACAATAACGGGAGGGGCCTAGGGAGCCCTCCCTACTCTCAAATACCATCAATTAAGCTCACTGCACCCCCCCCCCCCAAAAAAAACCCAAGCAAACAAACCAGTATGTGTGTATGCATGAAGTGGGCATACAGCCATGGTGTTTGTGTGGAGGTCAGAAGATAACTTTGTAGAGTTGGTTCTCACTTTTCTTTGTTTTGTTTTTTGGAGACATAGTCTCTACATTATGTAACTCAGGCTGTCCTGGAACTTGCTATGCAAACCACACTGGCCTGGCCCTTACTTAAATCAACTTGCCTGGGTTTCCCAAATGCTAGCATCAAAGGCATGCACCAGCACTCAAGGCTCACCTTCCATCTCTGTGTGGGTCTCCAGGATTTCACTGCAAGCATCTTTACCTAATAAGCCATCTTGCTGGCTCCAAAAACAATGCAGGGTGGCCAGATGTAGTGGCACATGCTTTTTTTTAAGGTTTATTCATTATATACACGGTGTTCTGCCTGCATATATGCCTACACACCAGAAGAGGGCACCAGATCTCACTATAGATGGTTGTGAGACACCATGTGGTTGCTGGGAATTGAACACAGGACCTCTGGAAGAGCAGCCAGTGCTCTCAGCCTTCTCTCCAGCCCCTCCCCACCCCCTTACCCCCGAGTGGGGACTGAGATTTTGTGTGTGTCTAGATCTCTGATTTTGAGGCCAGCCTGTCTACAGAGTGAGTTCCAGGACAGTCAGGGCTACACACAGAAAAATCCTGTGTCGAAAAACCAAAAAAATAACAATATCCATTGGACATAATGTCTCCCACACCAATAATCAGCATTCAGGAGACCAAGACAGAAGATTGCTGCAAGTTTGAGACCAGTTTAGGATACAGGATGAGCTCGAAGGGTGATCTGAGATACACAGTGAGACCCTGTCTCAACAGACCCCATCCAAACCAAAATAACACTAAAAGGTGCTCGCCTCAAGCCACAAGCTTGACAGTCTGCCGTCAGCCCCCAGGTCCCACAGGGTGGGAACAACTCCTGAAAGCTTTCCTCTGACCTCCACACACACACCAAACACATAAACCTATAGATAATAAATGAAGAAGCCGGAGACAGGGCTCAGTGGTTAAGAGTGTGTACTGTAGAGATCCCTTGCAGAGGATTGGGGTTCGTAGCTTTCACACTGAGAAGCTCACAAGTGTAATTCTAGTCCCATGGGATCTGATGCCTTGTTCTAGACTCCACAGGCACCTCCATTCATACACACATGCCCTCAGTGATACACACACACACACACACACACACACACACACATGCCCTCACTGATACACACACACACATATGCCCTCACTGATACACACACATACACACATATATTCTCACTGATGCACACACACATACACACACATGCCCTCACTGATACACACACACACACACACATGCCCTCACTGATACACACACACACACACACATTCTCACTGATACACACACATGTTCTCACTGATACACACACACATGCCCTCACTGATACACACACACACACACACACACACACACACAAACACACATGCCCTCACTAATACACACACACATACACATTCTCACTGATACACATGTACCCTCACTGATACACACACACACACACATATGTTCTCACTGATGCACACACACACACACACACACACATGCCCTCACTGATACACACACACACACACACACACACACACACACACACGTTCTCCCTGATACACACACACATGCCCACACAGGCACACAGAGACAGACACATAATCAAAAAAATTTTTTTTAATTTTTCAAGATTCCAGACTTTCTGATGCTAGAGGATAAGACTTGGGCAGGGGAGAGTGCCAGGCCTGGTGGGACAGGCCTGTAATCCCGGGACACAGTAGGCAGAGGCAGAAGAATTGAAGAGTGAGTTCAGGGTCAGTCTCAGGCTATAACGGAAGTACTAGGCCACCCAAGGATATAAAGCAAGACCCTGTCTCAAATAAATGAAAACCATGGGGACATGGTGGCTCAGTGGTGAGAGCATTTGCTCTGGCTGATGATCAAGGTTTGGTTTCCGGCACTCATGTACACTCACATAAATCTATAAAATTAAAAAGCAGACTCGATGGTATATGCCTATAATTTCAAAACTTGGGAAACAAAAGGATCAGGAGTTCAAGGTCATCTTCACCTATATAGTCAGTTCAAGGCCAGCCTGGGCTACTTGAGACCCTGTCCCCAAATCATATTTTTCCCCTTAAGATAATTGTTATGTGTATAGATGTTGATTGCACGCCTGTGTGCACCACATGAACACTTGGTGCCCATGGAGATCAAAAGAGGGCGTTGGATCTCTGGGACTGGAGTCACAAAGGGTGATGAAGAGCCACCATGCAGGAACTGAACAGCCAGTGCTACTTTTAACTGCTGAGCCATTTCTTCAGTCCTGAAGCAAATAATTTTTTTTTCTTAGAAACAGGAGGACAAGTTCCAGAGCTTGGTCCAGAGACTGGGACCAGCTAAGTTCCACAGTAGCCTTAGCCACATAGCAAGACCCCTTCTAAAAATCCAAGGGCTAGCTGGTGTGGTGGTTTTAACCCAGCACTCAGGGGGCATAGGCCAGCAGATTTCTGTGAATTTGAGGCCAGTCTGGTCTACAGAGTGAGTTCCATGTTAGCCTGGTCTACATAGTGAGACCCTGTCTTTTTTTTAAAAAAAGATTTATTTATTTTATGTATGTGAGCACACTGTAGCTGTCTTCAGACACACCAGAAGAGGACATCGGATCCCATTACAGATGGTTGTGAGCCACCATGTGGTTGCTGGGAATTGAACTCAGGACCTCTGGAAGAGCAGCCAGTGCTCTTAACCTCTGAGCCATCTCTCCAGCCCCAAGCCCCTGTCTTTAAAAAATAAAATAAAATAAATACAAGGACTAGAACGTGGCTCAGTAGGAAAGATCCTGTCTGCTATACAGAAGGCCTTGGGTTCAATTGCCAGCAAGGTGAGGGGAGGGGACTTGGAAAAATACAAATTTCAGTATTTGACAATCAGTTGAATCACTGCTGAGTAGAGAGGAAAAAGACAAGAGGCTGCCGGGCTTCTACATGCACAACTGGGCACATGCTTTTCTATCAGATGCTGGTACTGTCTCTACCACAGAGGCTCTCACCACACTGCACTTTAGTTGCGTGAGAGAGTCCCCGCCCATATTTATCATCATATGTATTAACAAGGACTCAAGAGATATTTATTAAATTTAGGTCTAACTGCTGAAAACTGGCTCTGGAAGTGTTTTAGTTAGAGTTTCACTGCTGTGAACAGACACCATGACCAAGGCAACTCTTGTAAAGGACAACATTTAATTGGGGCTGGCTTACAGGTTCAGAGGTTCAGTCCATTATCATCAAGGCAGAAGCATGGCAGCTCCAGGCAGGCATGGTGCAGGAGGAGCTGAGAGTTCTACATTTTCATCTGAAGGCTGCTAGCAGAATACTGGCTTCCAGGCAGCTAGGATGAGGGTCTTAAAGCCCACACCCACAGTGACACACCCACTCCAACGAGGCCACACCTCCTAATAGTGCCACTCCCTGGGCCAAGCATATACAAACCATCACAGGAAGAGAGAGATTTGTAGGGAAGGTTGACACGTTCAATTTAGTACAAACTGAATCTGTAGTACCTGTGAAATACTTGTGAAGTTTTTAGGCAGATAGCAAATAAGATTAGACCCAGAGAAAGATCTGGACTGGAGATGTAGTGCGAAGCAGGACCCAGAGGCCCTTCGAGAGAAAGATCTCCAAGGAAACAGGAAGGACTCCGCTCAGATGGGGTTTTGTGGTTTAAGGAACAGGTGGGCGGGTGGAGGAAGTTCCTCCCTTGTGGTGCAGAGAAGCAACACCCCTAAGGAGAACAGGAAAGGACAGCAGCACAGATCAGTTGGGCTGTGTGCCACTGAACTGTCAGATAGCCCCAGGATTACAGTGTCTGTGCCAAAGTGGAGGAGTCTCCTTGGAAAGGGGGAGAAGTGAAATAGCGAAGATCACTTGTGTAGGCAACTTCAGGAACTTAGAGAAAGGGCAGAGAGCAGGAGGCAGAGGAGAGATGGAGAGGCACTGGGCTCTGCCTTTGAGGTGGAGCTTTGACCTTCAACCCTCTCCCCTCAGCCTCTTAGACACTGGGATTTGCAGGTATGAATCCCCACTCCTGGTAGGTACCTGGTAACTTAAGAACCTGGTAAAAGGACATTTTCATAAAGAGACAGAGGAGACTTGAAAAAGTTTCAAAGTCAATAAAAGTGGGGGGAGGGGCTGGAGAGATGGCTCAGCAGTTAAAGTTAAGAGCACTGGCTGCTCTTCCAGAGGACCCAGTTTTGGTTTCCAGCACCGATGTAGCAGCTCTTAACCTCTGAGCCATCTCTCCAGACTCCTGTTTTTTGTTTGTTTGTTTGTTTAGACAGGGTTTCTCTATGTGGCTCTGGCCGTCTTGGAACTCACTTTGTAGACTAGGCTGCCTGGAACTCACAGAAATCTTAACTGTCTCTGCCTCCCAAGTCTGGGAGTAAAGGCATGCACCACCACATCACACCACACACACCCCAAAAAAGTCAATCAGGAAGTGCACACCTGCAATCTCCATATTCAGGGTGCTGAAGCAACGGTTGCCATGAATTTGAAGCCAGCCTGGGCCTGAGTTCCAGGTCAGCCTCGACTGAAGAGTAATACTGAATGTTTTTTGTGGGTTTTCTTTTTTTTTTTTTCTTTTTTCTTTTTTTTTTTTTTTGGTTTTGGGTTTTTGGTTTTTCCAGACAGGGTTTCTCTATATAGCCCTGGCTGTCCTGGAACTAGCTCTGTAGATCCAGGTGGCCTTGAACTCACAGAGATCCTCCTGCCTCTGCCTCCCAAGTGCTGGGATTAATAATATTGGCTTAAAAAAAAAAAAGATAATTTTGCCAGGCATGGCACTGGGAGGCAGAGGCAGGTGGATCTCTATGAGTTTGAGGCCAGCCTGGTTTACAGAGCTAGTTCCAGGACAGCCAGGGCTGTTACACAGAGAAACCCTGTCTTGAAAGACAAAAGAAACAAAAAGATAATTTTAAATATCTGAATGAACAAACAGGTAAAATCAGCCTTTGGGGGAGGAAAGGAAGAGATGGACGCATGCTCTCCATGCAGGAACTCGAGGGAACCAGAGGAGGAAGGTCCTGGAGGATGAGGTCCAATTTGCCAGACCTCAGATTGTGTCAAGGGGGGAGAGCTGGCTGTCTCATGTCACCATAGGGAAGAGGCACTCATTCACTACTCCAGCTCCACAAACGGAAACTGCTTTACACCACTCAATGGAAGAAAAGCAAAGAATTGAGAAGTGTAGCTTCTGATTGTTGGCACTCCGAGGCTGGTCAGTCCCTCTGCCCACTAAGGAGAGGGTGACATCAGGTCACACCAGTCTCCAACCACCTCTCATGACACTTTTATTTATTTTTTGAGACAGGGTCTCACTATATAGCAATGGCTGTCCTGGAACTCACTATGTGATTTTTTAAAAACATTTATTTATTTATATTTATTGTGAGTACACTGTAGCTGACTTCAAACACACAGAAGAAGGCATCAGACCCCATTACAGATGGTTGTGAGCCACCATGTGGTTGCTGGGAATTGAGCTCAGGGCCTTTGGAAGAACAGTCAGTGCTCTTAACCACAGAGCCATCCCTCCAGCTCTAGAACTCACTATGTAGGCAACGCTGGCCTCAAACTCACAGAGACGCAACTGCCTCTGCCTCCTGAGTGCTGGGTTTAAGGCATGAGCCACTACATCCGGCTACTTTACCATGTGTGCATGGTCTCCAGTTGCAATTAGTAAATTTCCTGTGTCATCAGTTAAAGTCTGTCCCCTTAAGCTACTCATGGAGCCCACTCTTTTGTCATTTGTAGTTTTTGTTTTGTTTTGTTTTGGTTTGGTTTGGTTTGGTTTGTTTTGGTTTGGTTTTTCGAGACAGGGTTTCTCTGGGTAGCCCTGGCTGTCCTGGAGCTCACTCTGTAGACCAGGCTGGCCTCGAACTCAGAAATCCACCTGCCTCTGTCTCCCGAGTACTGGGATTAAAGGGGTGTGCCACCATTGCCCGGCCCATTTGTAGTTCTTGACAGTTCCTTCCACACAGGAGAGAGTCCCCAGCCAGTTCTTGTTAAGAATAGAAATAAAAAGGCTGGAGAGATGGCTCTTCCAGAGGACCTGAGTTGAATTCCCAGCACCCACATGACAGTTCACAATCGCCTGTGACCGTAGATCCAAGGGATCTGACACCCTCTTCTGGCCTCCTCAGGCACTGGACATTTGGATGGTGCCCAGACATACACGCAGACCAAACACTCACACATAAAACAAGAATGCAAACTGCTGGAGTCCTGTAATAAACCTGGGGACCCCTCCAAGAGGTTGACGCATAGATCGCGCCCCCTAATGTGCCCTAGATAGGGCTGAAGGTGATATGCACCCCTCTTTCTCTTTTCCCCTCGCTTGTTCTTAGTTTTTCTGGTTGTCTGTCTGCACAGGAAACAAAGCGTGAGGCAGTTTGGGTCACGGAAACACTGAGGCCTGTGCAAGCTTAATAAAGGGTCATACATAACCTTTCCTTTGTCATTAACACCTGTACTTTTGCCTGTGTTCTTCTCTTGGCCTGGTTCCTCCTCTTCCTCATGGTCTTCCTGTGTCCAGCTCAGAGCTCTCAACAGCATCCAGGACCAGGTCTTTCTGACCCTGGAATGTCAGGTGACCTCCACAAGGTATCTAAAGGAAAATTACCAAGCGAGGTCATCTTCTCGGATTCCCTGCCTTGCTAGCTATATAGGCTGCTGACCACATCCTCTCTCACTTTATTTATGAACTTCCTCATCACACATCACACAGCAGTTCTGGGCCCCAAACCTGTGCTGATCTCTCCCACCCTTCCTCTCGCTCCAAAGGTCCTGTACACACACACATACACATACACACACACACACACACACACACACACGCTCACACACACACACGCTCACACACAGTGCTCTTAGAACCATGTCCCTCTGTTTGGAGGCACCCACTCCTATTTCCTTCTGCAACTTCAGCACCCCCCTTTTCCTATAGGTGACAGTGCCAACCACCATGTTCTCAGGCCGGTGGTGGCCAAGTATCTGGGGAAATCTAGGACTGAGTCTACAAATCCCTTCTCAGGGACCCCAGCTCTGCACCCTCTATCCGTTCACTTATACGGGGGCAGATGGCCGGGAGGTATCTCTGGCTGAAGGTGACAGGTTCCTGCTGCTTCGAAAGACCAACTCAGACTGGTGGTTGGCGAGGCGCCTGGGAGCACCCCCCAGCTCTCGGCCCATCTTTGTTCCAGCTGCATATATGACAGAGGAATCAATCTCCTGCCAAGACCCAGCAGACTCTACCCACAACAGCTCCCTCTGGACTCCTGGTAAGTAGGCTGTGAGCCTTCGCCTTCCTGACTCTCTGGCTTGAGAGGCTTGAGAGCATTACTCTGACTTACCTTCTGCTGACTCCTCTTGCTTTCCTTTGATAAGCTTAGTTCTCACTCACACCACCATGGTGTCCCTTTTACCCTCTTAGCTCCAAACTGTCCAGGGATCCTGTCATTTCCAGGCAGCCTTGCCCTGCATTCCTTGACAATTCCCAAGGTCGTTATTTGTCCTCACCTGCCACGTCTCTTCCACGTCTCTCTTTCCAGGGACAAAGCTGTATCGAGGCTCCCTGGAGGAGCTCTACCTGTCTCAGGAACCCCAGGTTGCTTCTGGACAGCCTCCTCACAAAATGTGCAAAAGCATCAGCATAGCCAGCATGAAGCCCTGCTCCCTGAAACCCTTCAAGGAAGGGCCAGGAGAAAGGTCTCTCTCCCAAGACTGCTGGATGCCAGAAGCCAGTGTTTCTGTGGTGAGTTACAGAGCTTCCTCAGAGCCTGGCTCAGAGCTTGATCTGCAGCGCACAATGGGACAGACAGCCTCCCTCCCTTAAGTACTGAGGGTGGGAGAGGGGGACACAGACAACACCCTTCCCTTAAAGAACTGAGAAGAGGTGAGGGGGGGACAGAGTACATAAGATGAACACCATGAGGAGAGGCATAGGTGCTCTGAGAAGACCCTGCAGGAACAGGGAAGAGTGGCCATAAGCAGATAGGGAATGAGAGAGGACAGCCAAGTTACACAGGCCCTGAGGGGACAGGGTGTCCAGAAGGAAAGTCAGAAGACTGTTTTTCTCCAGTTCTAACTCCTAGCCCAGGGCAAGGTCTGTCCTATGTCTTGTCTTCAAGTCAGGACACCATCAAGTTCCTTCTAAAATTGAGTGCTGCCGGGCAGTGGTGGCCCATGCCTTTAAGCCCAGCACTTGGGAGGCAGAGGCAGGCGGATTTCTGAGTTGGAGGTCAGCCTGGTCTACAGAGTGACAGCCAGGACTACACAGATAAACCCTGTCTCGAAAAACCAAAAAAAATAAATAAATAAAAAATAAAATAAAATTGAGTGCCTTGGCCAGCCCCTCCCCCTCCCTCTCTTTTGTCAGTTGTATTTTGAGCCAGGGATCTTTTTTTTTTTTTTTGGTTTTTCGAGACAGGATTTCTCTGTATAGCCCTGGCTGTCCTGGAACTCACTCTGTAGACCAGGCTGGCCTTGAACTCAGAAATCCGCCTGCCTCTGCCTCCCGAGTGCTGGTGAGCCAGGGATCTTACTCCATCTTAGGCCCAGCTGACCCGAACTCTTTATGTAGTCCAGACTGACCTCAAACTCTAGTAGTTGTCCTGCCTCAGCCTCCCAAGCGCTGGGATTACAAGCAAGTATGGCACATACACACTCTCTTTCACGAGTGTGTAACCAGACCTTTCCCTCACATTTCCCCAGCTCTAGAGTGGTCTCTCACTTCTTGGTGTCTTCTTTTACTCTCAATGGCATGAGGAAGGGTCACTCTCTCCTTTCCACACCCCCAAAAAAGCCTGTTCCCCTTTCCTGCAGCTCTGGGGCGGGGTTGCGTGGGGGAGGAGGGAAGTTGGCAACAGGAAGTGAGGAGAAGAGCAAAGACTGTGAGGGGGAAATTTTTTTAAAAAGCAGCCGGGGACCGGGGTTTCTACCCGTGTACCAGGGGCCCCTGGCCCAGAGCTGACCGTAAGTAAACGGGGGAGAGAGATTGGGAGGGACAGGGGCAGAATAACTATCTCCTCCTTCCCCGTTTCTTGCTTCTCATGCAGGCAGGATCCCAGCCCCTCCTGTCACAGCTCCCTGTGTACTGTAATCTGGTGGGCCTTCTCCGACATCCAGGGCCCCTGTCCCGAAGCCCTTGCATCCCCTCCATGCCCCACGTGAGGCTGGATGGCTGGGAGCTGCTCCCAACAGTATTCTAAAGAGAAAGGCAGTGAGTGCGTCTTCCTTCTGCTCTCAGACTACTGAGACATGGACCCCAAGGAATTAGAATTACCCCAAGAGTCTTATGCTGGGGAAGTACAAGGCTGGGGTCCCGATGCCAGCCAGAAAAGGAACTTGTCTCCCAGGAAGACAGTTCACACTGTTCTGATACCTCCTCAGTCCTTCCTGCAGCAGAGACAGAGCTGGGACAAATATGAGCAAGGGCCATACCTTAACTAGGACTGCTTAATTACAATTACCTTTTTCTTTTTCTTTTTTCTTTTGGAGACAGGGTCTCACTATGTAGCTCTTAGTTCTGACTACCCTGAAACTCACTATGTAGACCAGGCTGGTCTTGAACTCACAGAGATCCGCCTTCCTCTGCCTCCCAGGTGCTGAGATTGAAGGTGTGTGCCACCATGCTTGGCTTTATGATTATCTCTTGCCCCCTGTTCAAACCTAAACCTCATGGTAGGACCCCAAAAGCAGAATTGGGGATCATTGGATCTATTTATATGACTGATCTGCTTCTCCCTGTGGCCACATTTTATATGTATAGGTGTTTGACCTGCGTGTTTGCTTGTATTATTACCACATGCATGCAGTGCCCCCAGAGACCAGAAGAGGGTGTCAGACCTCCTGGAACTGGAGTTACAGCAAACTTTAGCCCTAATGAGGATGCTGTAAATCCAGCCAGCACCCCCGCCCCGCCCCTCCAGAAGGCAGCCAGTGCTCTTAAGCAACAGAGCCATCTCCCCAGCCTCACATACATCTTTCTCTGTCCTTTAGTATTGTCTCTTCGATTGATTACTGGGGACAATTAACAGAGCTTAGATTTCTAGAGCTGTCAGGACACAGACTTTGGCCTTAACAATGCCAGTAGCACCTGGACCCCACCTAGGGATGGTGCTAGTGTGCTGCCCCTCCCCTCCTTTGCCGACCTCCTCTCCTCCTCTGCCGCCCCTCCCCTCCTGTTTGTCCCAGTGTTCCCTCCATCATCTTTTCTCCGTTTCTCTCTGGGGCTCTCAGAAGGTCAGAAGAAAGAGAAAATTGTGAGAAGTGTTGAGGTGCCATCCAGATGTTGCTTTGTCTCCCCCTAAACTCAGAAACCTGGCTCCATGGAGCAGACAGAGACTTTGATTAGGGACAGCAGTGCCCTGAAACCTCAGGAATGGCTCGATCCACAGGTGAGACCCCTCCCACTTGTCAGTCACATGTTATGACCTTTTCCCTATTCCTTCTACAGCCTGGGACCTCCAAACTGAAGGTTCGTCTCCCTGTTTCAATTTCCCATCCTCAGGGTTTACCAAGCCTCGGCCACGGCATCCCATGGCTTGATCTCTCGGAACAGCCGGGAGTCTTGAGGCCCTGTCTGCCGCAGCTCCTGGATGACCCCCACGTGAGTCTTTCCGGTCTTTGAATGCCAAGATCCTTTCTGCATATCCCTGCAACACCTGCTCCTCTAAAACATTTTCTGGGTGCTTGCTCTTCTCCGGTCTCCCCCACCCCAAACTTTAACGCTCCCCTCTTCTGGTAGATAGATCCCTTAGAAACACTGGCGTCTGTGGGTGGCACAGGGTGACTTACAGTATTCCATACCCTTCCCAGGAGGAAAGGTCAGGCCTGCTCAACATGACCAAGATTGCTCAAGGAGGGCGCAAACTCAGGTGAGAACTCAGAATAGGCCAGGGGTCTGGGCTGGTGGATTTCACGGGGGAGAGAACCGTGGTAATGGTGCGGGGAGCTCAGGCACTCCAGGTGAAATTCTAAAACGACCTTTTAACTACCTCTCCTCCTCCCTCTCCTCCCACACAGGAAGAACTGGGGCCCTGCTTGGGTGGTGTTAACTGGTAACAGCCTTGTGTTCTACCGGGAGCGGCCACCGCAGTCTGCACCCTCCCAAGGCTGGGTGAGTATCGGCCAGAGGGAGCTGCAAGTGTTTGGGGGTTACTACGGGGGATGGGAGGTGGGCAGGAAGGAAATGGAGAGAAAGATACAGGAAAGAGGAAGCAGCTCACCTCCCCGGAGAGGAAAGCGATGAGGAAACAAACTCAGTTTCTCTCGTAATTGCCAGGCGCCGGCTGGGAGCCGGCCGGAAAGTAGCGTGGACCTGCGCGGGGCGGCTCTCGCCAGCGGGCGCCAGCTGTCCAGCCGCCGGAACGTCCTGCATGTGAGTGCCTTCCGCGCGTCCCCAAAGACAGGGTGACCCGAGGGTGCTCTTAGGCTCTCCTCCTTAACGCATGCTTGCCCCCCCCCCCCCCGCCCGGCTCCCCCACCCACCCTCCACGCCCAGATCCGCACGGTCCCCGGCCATGAGTTCCTGCTGCAGTCCGACGAGGACACCGAGCTGCGAGCTTGGCACCGCGCGCTGCGGGCGGTCATCGAGCGGCTGGTTAGAAGGGTG
>CM052707.1:58291534-58339004 GCA_028551405.1 Uromys caudimaculatus | reverse complement strand
TTCTTTTTAAATCAAAGGGGGTTGGGCAGTGGTGGTGCATACCTTTGCTCCAAATGCTTGGGAGGCAGAGGCGGGCGGATCTCTTGAGTTCAAAGCCCAGCAGCCAGGGCTACATGGAGAGACCCTGTCTTAGAAACCCAATAAATAAATAAATAAATAAATAAATAAATAAATAAATAAATAAATAAATAAATAAATAAATAAATAAATGGAGAAATATGCTTTTTGATCCAAAACTTTATTTTGTTTTGTTGCTTATTTACTTATGAGATCCAGTCTCACTGTGTCACCCACCGTGGCTAGCCTGGAGCTCATCATGTAGACCAGACTGGCCTTAGATTCAAGAGTTCTAACTGCCTTTGCCTCCTAAATGCTGGGATTAAGGGTCTGTGCCACCAGGCCTGGCTTGGTTTTTGTTTGGTTATTTGTTTCGATTTTAAAAGAGCGCTCTATCTGCATATACATCTACATGCCAGAAGAGGGCATCAGATCACGTGGTCATGAGTTACCATGTAGTTGCTGGGAATTGAACTCAGAATCTCTGGAAGAGAAGACAATGCTCTTAACCACTGAGCCATCTCTCTAGCACCGTGTTTTTGGTTTTTTGAGACCTAGCCTCAAACTCTGGATCTTCCTGCTTCAGCCTCACAACTGCTAGGGTTACAGGTGTGTACTACCATACCAAAAACGTATTTTAGGGCCAGCGAGATGGCTCAGTGAGTAAAGGTGTCTGCGGCCAAGCCTGACAACCTGCGTTTGATCCCCAGGACCCACATGGTGTAAGGAGACAACTAAGTCCTGCAAGTTGTCCTCTGACCTCCACATACATACCTTGGAAAGGAGTTTGAAGCAAGTCAACTAGGACCCTGCCTTGACTTGGCACCAGTGTAGGGGGGGATGGGTGCCTTACCGTGCACTTGTGTGGCTTCTCTCCCGTATGTCTACGCATGTGCACCACCAGCATGTATTGGGCCTTGAAGGGCCTCAGCTCCCTGGAGCAGCCTCCCCAGTGGCACACGAACTCCTTCCGTTCCCCGTGGATATGCTCACTGTTGATGTGCTGAGGAGGAAGGGGAAGAGGCTTTCCAAGGTCCCAGACTCTGAATATACCCTTCCAGCCCTGTACTCAGCATCCTCAGCTTCTCCTCTTGGTGGAATAGGGGTGGGGAACGCAGTTTGCCCCATATCTCAGGTCTTCTAGCCTACTAGAGCAAAGATACTCTGGGCTTCAGTCTGCAGGACTGAGCATGCAATCTCTGACCTCAGTACCCTTGAACCTCCTGTCTTTAGCTAGACCTCAAAGCTCCATTTAGTCTCCTTCAGGCTCCCACCAACCCTCTGTTACCCCCTGGGGCTCACGTGCACCAGCTGTTCCTGGGAATCGAACTCCTGGCTGCAACCATCCCAGCGGCAGTCGGTCTCGTACACAGACTCGGGCTCAGGTTTCTCCTCTCTCTCCAGGTCTTCCCGTCCTTCCAGCATCCCTAGCAGGTGATCCTAGGACAAGAGAGACAATCCTTAGGGTCATTTGTGTGGCAAGTTTTGTTTCCCTCAGGTCTCGGGGGAAAACCCTGCCCCTCCCTTACCTGTGTGCCTGTGGAGTTGGGGCTAGACATGTCCCCTTCCAAAGGTTCCTCTGGGCACTTGCCAACCATCATGTCCAGCTCTGACTTCAGCTTCCCCAAGGGAAGAGGTGAGGGTATTGAGAGTGGGATAGTCAGAAGGGAAAGCATGCCAGGTCTTCCTGCTCTACAGACCCCCACCCACCCAAGGAGCAGGGTCCTGTGAGTGTGAGGATGCTCCACAGCCTGCATTGGTGAACGGGATGAACGGAGGGGTGCTCTCCTTTTGGAGAGTCTGAGTCCATGTTCCTAGTACCAAACGCTTTTATATCTGCTGTCTTCTTTCACCTGCCCCCCCCCCCCAAGTCTCCTACACACTCATCCTGAGCTGGAAAAGGCAACGTGGAGGGACCCACCTGGCAGGTTGTACGTGGTCCCCGGGACTGGGGGTGAAGCATCACTGAACCCCGGGTGGAGTCATGTGGAACACAGGGCTGGACTCCATAGGGAGATAAAGTTCCTTTTTGGTGACTCATCTGAGGTGGGAATCCTAAAGAAGGACTGGTGAAGAGGAGGCTGTTAGTTAAGAGAATCAGTCCCCAGGAGGCCTTGCTCTGTTCTGCAGGTTTCTGGAAGGCTTGGTTGAAGAAGCCCCTGGGGGGGAGGTTCTGAAGAGGGTTCCAATGCTTTGGGGGGGAGGGGGAGGGGAGGAGAGTTGGGCTGGAGGTTTGAAGGGTCTGAGTCTTCTAATGGGTTTCAGTACATATCTTAGGGGCCTCTTAATTTGAGGCTGCCAGCACCTCATGGTGCCAATGGAGAGATGACCATAGGAACCGCCTGGAGATGTACAGCGAGAGTTGATGAAAGCCACGAGAGAGCTGGGTGAGGTACGGATTACGGTTTGCAGGTCGAGGCTGGCGTCAGAGAGAGGCGAGATGGAGAGAGCCCGCTTCTTTGTCAGTTTGACTGAACTCCGAGGGGGAGGAAAGAGTGACCCTAGGGCAGGAGACAGGAGTTAAGATAGAGGAAAGGGGGCTGGAGAGATGGCTCTGTGGTTAGAGCACTTGCTGTTCTTCCAAAGGATCTGACTATGGTTTCTAAAACCCATATCAGGCACTTCACAACCATCTATAACTCCATCTCCAGGGATGGTCCCACACCCTGGGCCTCAGGAAGGGTGCCAGGACATGGGCATACTCACACAGATACAGACATATATACATTGTTTAAAAAAATAAAATTAAAATGAGGGGGAAAAAAGATACTGTAAAAGTACATGTATCCACCAGGCAGTGGTGGCGCACCCCTTTAATCCTAGCACTCGGGAGGCAGAGGCAGGTGGATTTCTGAGTTCGAGGCCAGCCTGGTGTACAGAGTAAGTTCCAGGACAGCCAGGGCTACACAGAGAAATCCTGTCTCGAAAAACAAAAAACAAAAAACAAACAAACAACAAAAAAAAGAAGCTGTTTTCGCCTTGCTCCGCCTAGAACCTCCTGATTGCTTTCTGATCCCCTTTGCCTCTGGATGTTTCTTCCCTTGAGTTTGGCCCTTGCTTCCCCACCTTTCCCACAGAGCAAGTCCCAGAGAGGCAGAGGGAGGGAGGATTGCCCGAGTTCTTACCTTCAGTGCAGTTGCTGGTCTCTCTGGCAGACCCATAACCCTGGGACCCTGACATAAAGTTGGCTTGATGGCAAAAGGGCAGACCAGAAAGTCCTGGAAAGAGAGATAGCTGGAGCCAGGTATTCAAATGGGGGATACAAGGCTTACCTTGAGACCTTACATAAGATATGATCCCAGGCTCCAAACATACATGGCCTGGGGGTCTCAAAATCCTTCTGTAGACAGGAAACTAGCTTGCGATAGGGATGGGGTTGAGAGGGATCCTGGAGCTAGGTGATCTGCCAAGCCCTCAGGGACTGGTAAATGTACTTACCTTCTGTTCCCATGCTGGGGACCCCTTGGCTGGGAAGGGGTCGGAGACAGCATGGC
The DNA here is from genome assembly GCA_028551405.1 of Uromys caudimaculatus. Taxonomy (NCBI): domain Eukaryota; kingdom Metazoa; phylum Chordata; class Mammalia; order Rodentia; family Muridae; genus Uromys; species Uromys caudimaculatus. The sequence continues at coordinate 58,335,453 of CM052707.1, read as the reverse complement.
TCACCATAGTTATTGACTTGTGGCGGAGTCATTGGATTGAACATGGTGTCTCAGCGAAGGATGAGGGGCCCTGCAGAAAGGAATGTAGACCCACCAGTTATAAAGATGGAGAGAAACAGAAGATAAATGACAATTTCAGGCACAAATCCCCGGCCAGCATGTCCCTTGTGCCTCTAACCCCTATCTCAGAGACTGGTCATGGAAACCAACAACGTCTTTCAGCTGCTTTAAGAAGAAACATCCCAAAGAGCAGGCAGAAGCAGCCAGTCAGTCTTGGGAGTCTTTTGGGGGAATTAGGTAGAAGCTCTGCAGTCTCTGTGTGTACACGGGAATGTTAGGGACTAATTGATCTAACGCAAGTCCTAGGTGATTTTAATGCCATGAGCTCTCTACTTGCTTTTCTTTTTTCTTTTCCCTCTACCGTTTCTTGTACTGGCCATGGGCCAGCTTTGAGGTGTGTGATGGTGGAACACACAGAAGGTCTGACTTCATGCCCAGGGCTGCAGGCTCATGCCCAAGACCTCATATGCAATCTCTCCAGTGTCCAGTAGAGGGAGACCTCGCTTCAGTCCAGATTGACTGGTGGGGCCAGAAGAGAACACAAATGATCTGTCCTTTCAGACAGAGAACTGTGTGTGGGAGGGAATAAGGCTTCAGAGCAGAGCGTCTCCCAGTCTGTTGAGTAAAAAGGATGGGAGCTAAAGTCATTCTGAGGCGGTCTGAACCTGGCTTTACCTATCCCTTTTGGTTGGGGGTGGGGTGGGGGTGGGATTGGGAAGGGATTGTCAGGAAAGGCTTAATGAGAATGAGAAGACGAAGTCCTCTATTAGAAAGACGTTAGAGGGAGAGGAAACTGGTGCGAAGTCAACTTTTCCTCCTCAACAAGTTCTCACTCCATTCCAGGTTTTTCGGTTTTCCGGGAGCAGAGGGTGGGGTGGGGCGGGGTGGGGTGGAGAACCACCGGGAGCGGGCCGGCCGGCGGCGCGGTGGGTGATCCCGGGATGCTGGGATTTAGGGTGAGGGCGGGGTAAAATGGGGAACAGAACCCGGACCCTACGACCCAGCCTAAGTACTGTAGCCTGGGCTATCCTTGCTAACTCCTCCTTTTCCAGCCGAGACCGGGATCCCGCATCCAAGACCTCCCAGCTCGACATTGGCACTAATGTTGGGGGTGGGGGGCACAGCTGTCTGGCAGCTGGATGAGGGGACACGTCTCCCGCCTCTCTTCTCTGTGACTCATTCAAGGGAAGGGGAGGACTTGCAAAGGACCCCCAGACACGAGATGTTCCCTCAAAGTTGTTACTCTTATCTCCCTGTCTCATTGCCCGACCGCTCCAAGGGACAGGATGAAAACGGGGCGACGGCCCCCTTCGCCCACGCGAGCCACCGCCTACACTCGTGCTTCTGAAGAGGTCGCTAACTTTTCCGGTTTCTGTAAAGGTTTTCTGGACGGGATGGGAGCACGAGAATTAGACGGCCAGAAACCCGAATCATCTTCGGTGTCTATTTTCTAGAGTCCTCTATGTACCCCTTCTCCCCAACTCCCTGGAGTCGGCCCCACCCCCTTCTCCCGGTCCCGCCTTCCCCGCCCCCGTGCCTTCTCGGCCCACCCAAGTCGCCGCCGCAGGCTCTGGCTGCAGACGGCTCAGCTTCCCCGCCCGCCTGGGGAGCCCAGAAAAGCAAGAAGGGGGGGTGAAGGGTGGAACATTCTTCCCTCTCTCAGCCATCCTGAAAGCAGGCAGTGGCGCCCGGGGGGGGGCACTATTAGAAAGTGGGGTCCCTAGAGTGGAGTGGGAAAGAAAAAACCAGAAACTAAGAAGTGCCTGTGTAAATAAGGTGTGCACGGAGAGGACACCTTGGATTCCTGGGTATCTCCGCCGGCTTCCTAAGGGTTAACCCCTATAGACCCCCGGGAACCCCCTAGTGACGTCAAGAGCGAGTCGGAGACGTCTGTCCGGCGGGGATGCCCAGGGAGATAATGGAGGGGGTCCTTCTGAATCCCGCCCCCCTAGGGAAAATCACCCGCGTTTACGAACTTTTCTCCCAGAAAACTGCCCGTCTTTCTCCCCGTATTGCAAGGAAAGGCCAATACCATAAAGTCCCTGGTTCTCCAGATGCCCCAAACCCTCGGTCTCTACGGAGTTTCCTTTCCTTGATGCCGTTCCCAAAGCTAACTGTCCTGGGTTGATTGTTTCAGGGTCATGGGGCCTGAAAGAGGATTCAGAGCGGGGAGCAAGGGCCGGCAGGGTGGTCTGAGCCAGAGGAGGGGCCTCGGTCCCCAGCTCCCGCTTGGGCGGGGGGCCAACCGGGATACACAAGCTGGCAGTAGCCAGTGGTCCCGCTCTGCCCCAGTAGGGGTCTCCTGGCGCCTCGCTTCAGCTGCCCCGGTGGTCCTGAGGTCAGAGGGTCAAAATAAGGTCTCCCCAGCTCTTGCTCTTCTTCAGGGCCCTACCCACAGTCCTTGGGACTCAGAAGTCCAGAATTCCTAGGGATTTTTCTACGGCCTACACTGCATGTTAGGAAACCCACCCAGCCTCCTTCCAAGCCCAAATTCACTCCTTTGCCCCCAAACCCCATGTGCACATCTGTCACAGCCACAGGTCAGGAGTCCAATCCCAGCCCGGCTCTCAGAGGTTTTGTTGCCTGGCTCACTCCTACTCCCACCCCACTGAGCGCTCCCTTCTTTTGCGGTGGGTCCCGTCTTAGAAACACTGACGTCTTCCAACGGCGCTCAGAGACGCACCTGGAGTTCCCTCTACCACGCAGACCTCCAGCCGGCCGTCCCAACTGCCTCTTCATCCCAACCTCAAGAAAGGGAGAGATTTCTAATATGTGGGAGAGGCGCGGACAAAGAGACCTGAGACAGATACAGACTGTCAGAATGAAGAAGGAGTTGCAGAGAAAAGGAGGCACAAATTAAAGCAAACAAGAAAACACCCAAACTTCCTAATAGCTCGCCTCAAACTCTCCCACCCCATATTGCCTCTGCGCCCCAGGTCTCCTTCTGGGATAGGATGAGTCCCTAGGCGTCAGAGCATCTCCTCAGCCCCCTCCCCCATCGCTCCCAGGTGGTCTCCCGCCTGCCCCCCTCTCACCTCTGTCGGGACGCAGGGCTCGGGATGCGTGGTCCAGGACTGGAAACTGGGCTTGGGGGGGGGTGGGTGGCGGGGAGGGGGGTCACAGGGCCACTACAGTGCAGCTTCAGTGCCACCCCACCCCCCAACCTGGCCCCCAGCCCTCCCGCCCGCTCAGCCCGCCGGGCCGCGAGCCGGGACCACCCGCGAGAAGCGCAAACTTTTTTTTTCCCTTTGCAAAAACTTTTTCTCGCTCTTGCCACCCGCACGCCGCCGTTCTTCCTGCTCACTTCCCTCGTATATCCTTCCTTCGGGCCGTTGTAGAAGATGAGCTGGGTGGATAGAAGCTAGAGAGGGGGTGCTGGGCTTATGGCACCCCCAGGACCCCCAGGATCCTCCCCCTCCCTTGAGGGACCCTATACTGCCTACTACCCCCCCCCCCGCCCGAACACGCTGCTCTTGGTGGACAGTAAATCCCGGCGCGGATCCCTGGATCGGCTGTCCACGAAGAGGATCTGAACCAGAGCCAGGAAAACATTGAGGAAAATATTGCGCGGCGGGAGAGGGAGGGGGAAAAAGCTCACCCAGAAAGTTAACTTTGAAGGTCCAGCCGTCAGCTTTCATTGGTCGTAACTGAACATTCCTCATGTCTTGGTCTGTAGGCCAGCCTCACTTCTTTGGATGGAACGTGGAGGATTTGGAGAGTTGGGATTTTGGCGAAAGAAGTTGGTTGGCTGTGGTAGGGGAGGGGAGGGGGTGCGACCTATGGAACATGATGGAAGAACACGGACTGGAGGTCAAAGTGCAAGATGTGTGTTCACAGATCACTGAATGCAGAGGTACTCTGTGTAGAGGGTACCTCGCTGGGGAAACTCTCTTCTCCATCTCCAAATTCTGGACAGAGTTGCCAGCTCCACACCTCTCTCTTTAAGGCTTTTCGCGCCCTCTGCTGGTCGTCTTAGCACATGGCACTCCTCGGAGTCGAAATGATTGCACTGGCGAATTTAAGGAAATTTGACAGGTTCCTGTCCCCCAAGCCCAGTTAGATGTCCAGGGAGCTGCGTGAGCTCAAAGAAACAGAAGGAAAGATTGCGAGTCCCTTAAGGTAGTGCCCGATCGGGGAGTACCCTGTCTCTTTGAATCTGTGTTACCATGGTGACTGGACACAAGGGAGTGGGCCGCTATTTCAGTTTCCCACCTGAGAAAGAAGCAAAAGCATGGCTAGGGTGGGGTGGAGGTGGAGGGAAGAGTCTCCCCTCAAACAGATCTCAGATCTCTCATGCCCTAGCGCTGTTTTAAACCACCTTCTTGGGTCTGCAAGGTAAGCGTGTTTTTTTAAAAAAATTAGGATGAAGAGAGGGACACGTATGAGACCTTACAAGTTCAAGTAGTCATTGTCAGGGTGGGAACAGATACAGAACAAACCTGCCACTCCATATGACTGACAAGTTACATCCATGAAACTCATAGGGGACCCACAGCCAGGCCAGACCAGTAATCACAGAGAAAGAGCTCTACATGTGTCATGTGACTCCCTTTGCACAGATGGGCAATTTTGAAGCCTTTTGGTTTCAAGACCCCTCTATAGCCTTCTGAATTCTGTGGGGGAGGGAAAGACTTTTGTGTTTTGGAGACAGACTGTTAACTCCAGTAGTCCAGGCTGACCTGGAGTTCACTAAGGAGCCCAGGCTGACCACAGACTCACAGACATCTGGGCCTCAGCTTCTCCAGTGCTGTGGTGACAAGCACAAACTGCAGCCCACTTTCTCCTGTATTTACTTGAAAAATTATTTTATTGCCAGGCTGTGGTGGTGCATACCTTTAATCCCAGCACTTGGGAAGCAGAGGCAGGCAGGCAGATCTCTAAGTCTTTCTGGTCTATAGAGTTAGTTCCAGGACAGCCAGGGCTACACAGAAAATCCTGTTTTGAAATATGTATGTAATTTTTATAACATTAGTTTTTTATAACTATTTATAACAGTCTTTTGTGTATGTGTACTGCGTGCATTTCTGTCATCTGAGGAGGTCAGAGGGGAAGGTCAGAGCCTCTGCAAGTGGAGTTATGAAAGATTGTGAGCCACCATGTGGGTGCTGGGAATTGAACTCAGGACCTCTGTAAGAGGAGTAGGTGCTCTGAATCACTGAGCCATCTCTCCAGCCCCTGATTGGACGGTTGATTGATTGATTGATTTTGAGACAGAGTTTCTCCATATTAGTCCTGGTTGACCTGGAATGCTCTATGTAGACCAGGCTGGCCTTGAACTTACAGAGATTCCCTTGCCTCTCACTTCCCAGTGGTGGGATTAAAGGCATGTAGTACTATGCCCATCTTTCTACCTTATTTAAAGTTTTTATTTATTTTTTCATTTTGTTTATTTATTTTGTGTACCTGTGGCAGAGGGTGCACTTCAGGGCTGTCTTAGGCACTGTTCTATTGCTCTGATCATGGCAACTCTTTTTCTTTTCTAAAGATTTATTTATTTATTATATGTAAATATACCGTAGCTGTCTTCAGACACTTTTTCTTCTCACTTTGGCCCTGCTCACTGTAGCTGTCTTCAGACACCCAGAAGAGGGCATCAGATCTCATTACGGATGGTTGTGAGCCATCATGTGGTTGCTGGAATTTGAACTCACGACCTTTGGAACAGCAGTCAGTGCTCTTAACCACTGAGCCATCTTTTCCAGCCTGGCAATTCTTATAAGAGAAAGCATTTGGGGGCGGGAAAGGGGCAGCTTCCAGTTTCAGAAGCTTAGTTTACTATCATCGTGGCAAGGAACATGGTGGCAAGGAACATGGTGGCAAGCATGGTGCCAGAAAAGTAGCTGAGAGCTGCATCCTGACCCTCTGACATACAGAACCTGGGCTTTTGGAACCTCAAAGACCACTCCCAGTGATACACTTCCTTCGATAAGACCACACCTCCTAATTTTTATAATCCTTTCAAATAGTGCTAGTCTTTGGTGACTAAGTATTCAAATATATGAGTCTGTAAGGGCCGTTCTTATTCAAACCACCACAAGTGCCCTAGTGTGTGGAGGCCAGAGGACACTGGTAGGACTCAGTTCTCTTAGGCAACTGTCTTAGTTACTATCTGCTGCTGTGATTAACACAGCATGACCAAGGTTGCTTATCACAGAAAGTGTTTATTCAGGGCTTACATCTCCAGAGACTAAGTCCAGGACCATCATGGTGGGAACATGGCAACAGGGCAGGCACGCATAATACTACAGCAGTAGTTGAGAGCTTACATCCTGAGACACAGCCAGGAGAGAGAGAGAGAGAGAGAGAGAGAGAGAGAGAGAGAGAGAGAACTGGGAAGAAAGGACATATGCTTTTGAAACCTGAAGGCCTGTCCCAGTGACACACCTTCTTCAACAAGGACACACCTCCTCATCCCTCCCAAACAGTTCCACCAGCTGGGACCAAGTGTCCATATAAATAAGCCTTTGGGGTCTTTCTCATTCAAACCAACACAACTGCTTGTGGGAGCTGGTCCTCTCCTTCCAACACGTGTTTCTTAAAGATTTAACATACATACAGGTATTAAGGTTTGGTAGGTCGCCTTGACCTGCAGCGCCATCTCATCAACTCTCCGTTAGGGTCATAGATGTGCACACCCCGGGATGTTACACTGGTATCAAGGAACTAAACACAGGTTGTGCTGTGCAGCAGGCACTCTACCTGACGAGCTGTGCTCCCAGCCTCGCTTTAACTTAAAAGGAATTTAGATGTTGTGATGGCTCTTCCTGGTTGTCAGCTTGACTACATCTGGAGTGAGCAACAATCCAGAAATGGAGGGCACACCTGTGCAAGCAGATCTCTGAGTTCAAGGTCAATCTACAGAGCAAGTTTCAGGACAGCCAAGCTTAGGCAGTGAAGGAGTTGGAAAACAGAAAGCTGGTGATTATGTAATAGAACAAGGGGGCCATGTTCCAGTTCAAGTAAGCAACAGACTTCAGCAGCTTTGGCCATGTGGCTCTGGCTTTAGAATCAAGAATAGAAGGGACTACTGGGACAATTGATGCTGGTTAGCTGGAGCTAAGAAATTACTGGTGATTAAGAAGAGACCAGCATCACTGAGGTGAAACCTTCTGGGAAGTGTTTTCTGAAAGAACAAAGAAACTGTGTTCCAGAGATAGGTAAAGATGTACTTCCTGCTGCAGCTGGACTTGGTAATGTAAGAATCACCCAGGTGGTATTGGTTTTGAAGGTATAAAGGGGTCATGGAGAGCATCTGAGGCTTGGCACTGTGAGAGGCTAGGGAAGGCCATTGGTGAAGGTACAGCCTCAATTGCAGTGGATGACCCAGGACATGCAATCAAGTCGAGGCTTGGCACCATGAAGAGAACCTGTGAGAGGCTATTGGTGAAGCCTAGTTGCAGTGGAAGATCCCAGTGTACTGGAGATGCCAGTATCATGGGATGAACACCAAGAACAGCAGCAGCAGTGGAGTGTAGTCAACCAGAGCCTAGAGTGCTACAGAGGGCAGAGCTGGAAAATCGATGCAAGCCATTTTGAGAAGCTCAGAAGATTGTGTGTATATCCCAGACATTGGAACAAGAAGCTGTAGCATTGAAGTTGCCTTGGAGATCCCAAGATGTTAGAGATGCCAGGGCCATGGGATACCTGTTGAGGAAAGCTGCTAACAGAGAGTGGAACCAGCTCAGGAGAAAGAAGTTTGTTGCAGTCAACACAGATGAAAGGCGTTGGAGAGCTGAAGAGCGCTTTGACATCAGACATAGAGATTCAGAGTTTGGATTTTGTCCAGCTGGTTTCCTGTCTTGCTTGGGGCTAAGTGATTGAATGGACCTCAGAAGAGACTTTGAACTTTGGAATTTTAACATTGTTGAGACTGGTTTTTTTTTTTTTTTTGGTTTTCTGAGACAGGGTTTCTCTGTGTAGCCCTGGCTGTCCTGGAACTCACTCTGTAGACCAGGCTGGCCTCGAACTGTTGAGACTGTTATATACTGTGAGACTTTGGAAGTTGGGCTAAATGTATTTTGATTTGCCCAGGTATGTGCCCCATAGACTCATGTGTTTGAACAAGCCTATGGGGCCTAGAGAGTGGAGTGTGGTGGTTTGAATATGCTTGGCCCAGGGAGTGGCACTATTAGAAGGTGTGGCTTTGTTGGAAGAAGTGTGTTACTGTGGGAGTGGGCTTTGAGACCCTCCTCCTAGCTGCTTGGAAGACTGTCTGCTCCTGTTTGCCTTGGGAACAAGATATAGAACTTCCAGTTCCTCCAGCGCCATACCTGCCTGGACACTGCCATGCTCCCTCCTTGATGATAATGGACTGAACCTCTGAACTTGTAAGCCAGCCCCAATTAAATGTCCATTTGTAAGAGTTGCTGTGGTCATGGTGTCTGTTCGCAGCAGTAAAACCCTAACTAAGAGAGATGTATTTATTTGATTTTATGTGCATGAATGCTTTGCCTGCATCTATGTACGCACACCACATTGATGCCTGGCGCCTGTGGAGGTCAGAAGAAGATGTCAGACTCCCTGGCACTGGAGTTATCGATGGCTGAGCCACCACGTGGAGGCTGGGACCCAAACCAGTCCTCCACAAGCAAGAAGTTCTCTTAAAGCACCGAGTCAACTCTCCAGCTTCTTTTTATTTTTAATTGTGGGGTAGGTATATGTATGTGTGTGCCCTCAAAGGGAAGAGACATTGGAATCCCTGGAGTTGGAGTTACAGGTAATTGTGAGCCACCAAATCGAGGAACTCAGAATTGAACTCGGGCCCAGTAGGCACTCCAAACCACTGAGCCAGCTTCTCAGAACTCCTTTCATATTTAAGAAAAAAACCCTACATGCCTTTTAAAGCATGGCTTCTGCATATCAGCATCGTGTTAAAATGTAAAAGTGGGAAGTACACATAGCCAGGTTGATGGTTTACACCTTTAATTCCAGGGCAGGAGAGGTTGAGGCAGGGGGATTGAGAGTTCCAGGCTAGCTTGGGCTGTTTCCAGAGCAAAAGACTCGTACACATAAAATAAAAATAAATGAAATTGTTTAAAGGAGAGAAAGGAAAAGAATATATAAGCAACGATGTCATCGGCTGTATCATATAATACACTCTGGAAAGACTCACTGTATGTTTTTGTTTGTTTGTTTGTTTCTTTTGCTTTGAGACAGGATCTCACTCCATAGCTCAGGCTAGCCCAGAATTCACTATGAAGGCTGGCCTTGAACTCATGGTGGTCCTCCTGTCTCAGCCTCCTGAGAGCTGTAGTTATAAGTGTAAACCACCACACCCTGTTCCCTCTGTACAATGTAAAGATAATGATAGCAAATGAAAACTAACATCTCAGTGTGATTATGAAAATAGTTTTGAAAACCCCTGAGAAGGTCTCAGAGACCCACTGGAGCACCGAGGTCCCCAGACCACCACACTTTGCTTCTGGCCCATTTTAACAACCTCTTACACAACTCTCGGTTGCTTTTCTTTCTCGTTTTTTATTAAGAAAATATAAATGTATGTCATCCACGTGGGTCCTGTCCTCGAGAGGAAGCTAGAGAACTTAAGGGCTCAGCACCCCTTTTTACTGACTCTCAATTCCAGGGCTTCTTAACACCTCTCCCACCTCAGCGCCTGCTCGTCTTCCTCCTGACCTTGTCAAAGCAGGCAATACTCCCGTTCTTAGCTTGTATGTCGTTTCCCAATCTGCCCACCCTTCTACTTCCTCCTTCCTTACTTGAGGAACTTCTTTCTCAGGAGAGACTAAGCAGTTTCCCCTGCATTCTTCCTTCCTGTTCCACGGCATTCCCTGCTGTCCTGGAACAGGGCTTGATGTAGGAAATGGTGCTGGCCAGGCAGTCCCTTGAAAGGAAACACTTTACCCATCTGTCCACATTTGAAACAGCCTGAAATAGGCCAGAATCTGGGACGAGAACATGCCCGTTTAAGTTCCATAGGGGTCAAACCCAGGCATACTGCTACACAGCCTGTGGGGTGTCAGTATGGATCCAGAACTCGTGCTTCCAGACACAGGACTCTTGCTTGGGAACCCCCAACTTGAACCTCGAGCTTCACTCAGAACCTTCAGGTCCTCTTGCTAGCTGCAGCCACAGGCCTCTACTACCATGTCTGGCACATCGGTCTTGACCACATTGCCATTATGGTCAAGGTAGAGGAGGGAGAGAGGCCTTCGGGCAGTGGGGACGCAGCAGGAAGAACCCGCAGGCCAAGGGTTGTTGGCTTTGAGGAGGCTAAAGACAGCAGAGTGGAAGGAGGCAGCAATGCCAGGGCTGCCGGCCAGGTGGGGCGGGCACGGCCCACTGCAGTAATTCAGCTGGTATCCCTCCGGCTGCAGGATCCAGTCTCGCCACCCCAGCTCCTGGAAGTCGACATAGTGGTCTCGCCTACAGCATAAGGGGGTCTCAGGCTCACAGGTGGGAGTCCTCCTTCTGGCCCGGCCTACTCCGGGTTCATTAGCTCGGATCTTAAGTTCCAAGAAGGGACGCTGCTGTCCCGCTGTGTCCAAGAGCAGCCGGGGCAGTCCCGCAGCAGTGCTGTTACGGTCCAGGGGTCTGAATTCCAGTTGGAGTTTCATGACTCCAGATTCCTCACTTCGCAAGCCGCTAGAGGGCAGAGTCAGGGCGTGCCAGCCAGAGGAAGTGGTTTGGTGCTCAGCTAGGAAGGTGCGGGATCCTCGGCACCTCGTGGTGCCACAACGGAAGATCCTCAGATACAGAGTGCCCGGAAAAGAGGGGGGCACATGCAGCCAGAGGCGGGCATGGTACAGGTGGTGGGACCAAAGAGGGGACAGCTGGAAGGTGAGCATCGAGCGGTAGGTTGAAGTGGATTTATCTGCTCAAACGACAAAATAAAATAAAATAAAATAAAATAAAATAAAATAAAATAAAATAAAATAAAATAAAATAATAAAATAAAGCAAAGAAAACCATGACCAGAGACAAAGCTTTTCTCTGACACTCGGCCACCCTGCCCAACCGTCCCTCACACAGACCTCTGCAAAGAGCCTGGACTGCCCCTGTCCTCAACTCTTCTTTCTCTTGCCACACCCCACTCCTCCTGCCTCCCTTGCAGGCCTCTCCTTCTGTCTCCCTTTCCTTGTCTCTCTCCCCTCACCAACCTATGATGGTAGCAAAGCTGATGACTTTCTCTCGGTTGCCAGGGACCATGCTCCTGGGCTGCAGTCTCCGGAGGGCTCTGGTCAGTGCTGCCTGGGGCAGAGGGCGAGTTATTCTGGGACGGCTGGTTAGGTGCAACCCCTCCAGGATTTGCTGCTTGGCTAGCTCTAGGACTAGAGCGCGTTCTCCTTGGGGTGCCAGTGTTGGGCCACCACAGGACGGGCAGGCGGATCTTGTACTCTGCACCCACGCCAATGCCCACAGCAGCATTGGCCAGAGCTGGACCTTTGAAAGCCCCATGCTCCAGGTAGATGGCTCTGAGTTGAGAACCTCGGATGGATGGCAGTTTAATGAGTCTGATTTCCCAAAGAGGATACAGCAGTAGCAGCAGCAGCAGCAGCAGCAGCAGCAGCAGCAGCAGCAGCAGCAGCAGCAGCAAACCAGTGTCACAGCTACCTTTGACAAAGGGCAGACGGAGCTACTTGTCCTTGATAGCCTGGGACTCAGGAAGACTGAGAGTAGATCATCTTGTGGGTAGCTATGTTTGACCCTCACAGTTCATGAGCAGGGCCTCTTTAGAGCCAACTGCTTGGGCTCCCTCACCTAGCAGTCAGCCAGCAGACCTACCCTCTGAACCTTAGGATTGGCCAGCTGCACTGCCCATCAGGCCCCTGCAGGGGGTGGAGGGCTCCCCTGGGGCTCGAGTTTCACCATCTGGGTGTGGTGGCTTGAGGTAGGGGTATCGTGGGGTGCAACGTGGACATGCATGATGCAAGAAAGAGGATGATTTCACGCAATCAGTTCCCAAGGTCTGGGACTCAGATGAGGGAGTCCATAGGAGCCAGGTGGGGATGGGCGGCTCCTCAGTATGCCCTGACTTCCTAGCTTGAAACCGGAAGTTTCATGGGGCAGCTGTGGATTCCAGTGGTTAGTTCTCGGGGTCTCCATGTCAGAAGAAGAATTCTGTTCCCCATTCTAGCATTGAAGCTGGGACAGGGTGAGAGAGGTTTTGGAAAGGGCAATTTAAAAAAAATGGAGTCCTCTTGCTCAGGCCAAGGTAGCAGTGCCACGGGACATAGAAGTTACCTTTGACCCTGCCTGCGCTGGCTGCCCAGAGTCCACCTGGGGGAGGGCCAGAGCAAGGGGTGAAGGCATGCTTCTGTGATGTCTGGGAAAACCTGGAAAGGTGGGGCGGTGGTGGTGCAATCTTACAGCAGGGCAGAGTCCATCGAGGCTGGCAGAAGGGCATGAGCCTCTGCAGCACCTGTGCCCAGTAACCACTTGTCTTTAGGGTACTGTAGGAGTTGGCTAAATCTGAGGCATCCCAGGGGTGGTGCCAGGCTTCTGATAATGTAGTTGGAAAATGGAAGTTTAAGGGACCTAGGGGACAAAGTAGGAAAAGCACAGCCTCCTCAGCTCCTGGTCATCCCAGGCCTCTGGCCACAGTCTTCATGGTCTTTGTTTTATTTTTGCGTGTTTGTTTTAAAGATTTATTTATTTTATATATGTGAGTACACTGTCGCTGTCTTCAGACACACCAGAAGAGGGCATCGGATCCCATTACAGATGGTTGTGAGCCACCATGTGGTTGCTGGGAATTTAACTCAGGACCACTGGAAGAGCAGCCCAGTGCTCTTAACTGCTGAGCCATCTCTCCACCCCTTGTTTTGTCTTTTAAAGATATATCATTTACTTTATGTGTATGGGTGTTTTGCCTGCAAATATGCAAGTAAACTTCATCCATGCAGTGGCCCCTCAGAGCCCAGAAGAGAATGATGGCTGTCCTGGAACTGGAATGACTGTGGTGAGCTGTCGTGTGGGTGCTAGGAACTGAACTTGAGTCCTTCGCAAGAGTAGCCAGTGCTAGTAGCTACTGTAGCTAGTAGACTAGACTGGCTGGCCAGGCCAGTGAGTCCCGGGATCACCTCTGTCTGTGCTTCCCCAAGGCTGGATTGCATTTCTACCTGGGCTCTGGAGACTCTAATGCAGGTCCATGTGTTTACAAAGCAATAGCTTTGTCTCCCAATTTCTGACCTACCCCCACCCCACATTACAGGCTCTCTATTTGTAGCCCTGGCTGTCCTGGAACTTGCCCTGTAGACCAGGCTGGCCTTGAACTCACAGAGATCCACCTGCCTCTGCCTCCTGAGTGTTGTCTTTAAAGATGTGTGCCACCAGCACCCGGCGTGTGTGTGTGTGTGTGTGTGTGTGTGTGTGTGTGTGTGTGTGTGTGTGTGTGTGTGTGTGTTATTTTTGTTTGCTTTAGTTTTTGTCTTTTGAGATGAAGTGTTTCTATGTTGCCCAGACTGTCTAGAACTCCTGGTACAAGTGATTCTCCTGCCTCAGTCTTCTTCGTATGGCGAATTACTTTATTTTGTTGTTATCATTTGAGACAGACTCTCCTGTAGCCCAGGCTAACTTTGAATTCCCTCTGTAGCCAAGGATGACCTAAAGCTCCCTGTGTTGTTTAGGGTAACCTTCAACTTCTATTCTTGAGTGCTGGGATTAATGGCATGTTACACACCCATCATACTTGGCTTTTATTCGGTGCTCAGGATTGAACCCAGGGCTTTGTGCGTGCTAGGCTAGTGTCCTACCACTGGGCTACGTAGTCAGCCCTGAGATGCACGACCTTAAATGGGAGTGACCCTCTACCTCTGATACAGGATAGTATCAGGCTAGCCTTTCTCCATGGGCACCAGGTTTGTTAAGAACATGGGTGGCATTAGGGACAAAGCCGTGAGCAGAGGGTGTGTGTGACTTAGGGGTCCCAACCACTCTGCCTTCCCCCTTGTTTAGCTGGCAGTGCTGCCTAGAGAGTTCTAGATCTGAACCAGGGGAAAGGGATGTTTTAAGGGCTGAGCCTCAGTACCATCAACGTCCACCATGGGGCAGTGCTTTGTCACTGGACAGCAGCTGACCAGAGACTCCTGGGGACAGGGATGGAGCTGCTAGAGAGTGGAAAGATGGGAGATATGTCTCATGGGCTCCCTTAGGATCCTGCCTCCCTCACAAGCAGTGGACAAGGGCTGGCTCCTCTGCTCTTTTGTCTCACTACTACCAGAGAGCAGAGGAGGTCCTCAGGACTACATCCCTACCACTGTTGACATGTGGCAATGGAGCCAAATGTCGGAGGCCAGTTTTCCTAGAAATTCAGGGCACCATGGAGTGGAGACATTTCTACTCACCTGCATTCCTCCCCAGGCCCTGAAATATATTCAAGAGTTTTGGCTACTGCTCCCTAGAGCTCTCAGTTCCCTCTCTGTTTGGTTGCTGCAGGTGAGTGACAGCCTGTTGGCCCCTGAAGAATGGCCCATGAGACTACAAGTGCCCATCCCTGGTGGTGCCTAGGAGGGCTTGTGCCAGGAAACAGGCTCTGGGGAAGTCGCAAGAGGTGGCTGTAGGAGTCTTCGACGCTACCTTCCCCAGCCCCTCTGTCTGGTGCCCATGGCTTCTAGCTCTTCCCACTCTCTTTGCTGTTGCGCCTGGCCCGGTCCTACCTCCCCACTGACACTTACGTCAGAACTTAGCTATAAATACGATCTTAGCATCTTAGTCACTTTTCCCAAGAAGTGCTTCCAGGTTATAAATACCCAGGCATCTGCCACACTGCCCGCCTTGCCACCAGGCTGGGGGCTGGGGGTAGCATCGGGTTTGAGAGTGGGGAAGGAAATAGAAGAAGCGGGGCCACTTACTTGTCCAAAGAAGAACAGGACTGAGGGATTCTAGAGGTTGGGGGTTCAGGGAGAAGATGTGTAGAAAAGGATGGCAGAGCATTAGAGCATTCCATTCTCTCTCTCTCTCTCTCTCTCTCTCTCTCTCTCTCTCTCTCTCTCTCTCTCAAGCAAAAAGCAGAGCCAGAAAAGAAAGACAGTGAATAACACGGATGCGTGCTTATTTTTAAATATGCTATTTTGTTCCTTTGCAGCATCCACTCAGAAAATCTTTCATTAAAATACTGGTTTCCTCCACTGATGAATTGTTTGCCCTCACCTTAAAATTCTGCCCATCGGGTGAGTGTCTCACTTTGGTCCTGGGCACCGAAACTGTCAGTCTAAGGGAAGAAATTGGATCTGAGAGAGGACTAAAAGTGGGACACACTGATAAAAGGGAGGGGAAGAGGCACCATGGAACCTCTTTAGACAGACAAGTCAAAGGTGGGAAACCTCGCAGCTGTGACGCGCAGCTCCCCAAAAGGTCCCTCGCAGGTCTTCTCTTCTGCATCTCCATTACAGAGACCTCTTACCCGGTAGGAGGGGAGTGTATATGCTGAGCAAACACAGACAGCACATTTCCCAAAGGACACATGGGTTTTGCGCAAACCTGGCCTTGGGCTGCAGACGATATCGACCCCATGGTTCAGGGCTGTCCAGCCAAAGGGGTAGTGAGGAAAGAAAGGCAAAGGTCAAAGAGCACCAGATCTGGGAAAAATGCTGCGCTCTGTCTGAGGCCTTCCTCTTCCTGTTCCACTCGAGCCCCCAGGCAGGACACAGGGTAAAGCTCTAAGGGTATGTGGAAGAGAGGTGAGCAGAGCTCCAGCCACCAGCACTGAGAATGCCTCTGTCCCCAGCCTGTGGCCAGTGCTAGCTCGCTGGATGACTGATTATTGATCTGTCTCATCTCTTGGAGTGAGTACAGAGAGAGATGAGATCCAGGCAAAAGCTAGTTCATTATTAGCCATGACACCGTTGAAAGGTAGTTCTGAATGGAGGGTGGAGGGCAGTCCGGAGGAGGAAGAGGCGTGAGCTATGGGACAGATGGGACAACCTGGCTGGAGGGGTCCTGGCTGGGGTGAAGAAAACTCTAACGATCTGGGGTATCAGGGTACATCCCAATAGGAGTCAGAGACCCTTTGAGCTATCTCAGGAGGACTTAGTAAGAGAGTTACAGATTCGTAGGCAGGGTTAAGGTAACCAACAGAAAAGATGCTCAAAGCTAAGCATGGTGGTGAAGACCATTAATCCTAGGAGAAGAAGGTAGATCTCTGTGAGTGTTAGGCAAGCCTGCTCTACACAGTGAACTGTCGAAAAGAGATGTCCAAATACCAGGGACTAGACAGTGGAGACACCATCAGGACTCCATAACGTCGAGACGATGACGTGACATGAACACAGCGCAGTCATGGCTGCACGGAGCCACAGCCTGTAAATAAGTGGGGAGCAGACATAGGAAATATTCTTTTATTCTCCCTTCTTTTACTCTGTGGCAAGGTCTTAACAGCATAGCCCAGGCTAGCCTAGAGCTAGCTGGCCTCAACCTTTAGGTAGATCTGCCTCAGTCTCTTGTGTGCAGTGCTAGAAGTACGCATGTGAACCACTACACCTGACGGAGGTTTTCTGTATCATACTAGGCTTTAGTTTCCAACTTGAGTCTCCCTTTGGTCCAATTCAGCTGGAGAGTTCAGATGATAAGGCTTGGTATGTCACCACCAAGGGCAGAGAACTCTAGAAACTGTGCAAACAGTATTTAGTAGCATGTCTGGGTGAGGGTCTTAAGATTTGAGAGATGTGCCTTGCTTTGGAAGGCAGCAATATAATCTTTGGTGAACCTGAGGAAGGGGTTCTTCAGGGAGCCATAGAATTCAAGAGGACATACTAAGTCATGTCATCGTGGAGTAGGAGCCATTGGGTGGCAGGTCAGGGAGGCAGAGTAGATTACATAGTTGACTAAGAGTGAGCTAAGGGAGTGTTCGCTGGGAACGAAATGATATTGCTTGTGGTTGGCAGTGGATTAGCCCCTGGTCTAAGGCTGAGGATGTGGGTGTACTGGGTCAATCACGTCCAAGAAGAGAGAAAGGCTGTTGGTCATGAGTGACTCTCTTTAGAGGTGGGTCTCCTGGAGTCAACCGAGGGATGTCTGCATGTTTAGAAAGAAGGTGCTTACATTCTGGACAGAAGCGGGAACGGAGTCACCCCTTTCTGAGGAAGGCCACTCTACCTCAGGCTGCCTATATCACACATGAGCTAACTACACCCACAGGCCTCTACCACCATATCAGGTATATCCGTCTTGACAATGTTGCTGTCCTTGTCATAGTAGAGCAAAGACAGAGGGCGCCGAGATGTAGGCACACAGCATGAGCCTCCACTGGTGGTACCAGCAGCTGTGTTGGCTTTGAGTAGATTCAGCACTGCAGTGTGAAAGGAGGCAGAGATGCCAGGCATGCCTGCCACATGCAGTGGGCACTGCCCGGTGCAGAAGTTCATGGCATAGCCTTCGGGCTGGATGATCCAGTCATGCCAGCCAATCTCACGGAAGTCTATGAAGAACTCTTGTCGACAGCACATCCTGGACGCCCCTTGGCAGTTGATACCTCGACGGCGTACCCGATGCTTGCCCTCAACTCTTACCTGGGCTGCCACAAAAGGCCTGTGGGAAAACCCGCCCAGGATCAAGGAACTGGGAGCCACCTGGCTTTCTGGTACCAGCTCCAGAGTGAGGTGCCCCTGGCTGCAGGCAGTTTGAGCTTCAGGTCCCAGGAGAAGCTGGTGCCAGCCGCTGGTATCCACCTGCAGCATGTACTGGCTTGTCAAGGTGAGGTTGGTGTCAGATGGTCTCAGCACAAGAACTCTCACATTTACGGGCTGGGTGGCATTGGGAGGGAGCTGCACGAAGAACATAAATCGGGTCTGCCGGACCTCCACACCACCAGCAGTTCTACCAGAGAAGTGGAATTCCAGGCGGGTCGGGTTGATGCTAGAGAGGCCTGTAAAGATCAGAAGCCACCGTGAAATCATTGCTGCTGTTAGAGTGTCAGCTCGATCAGACGCCTCTATTCTCAGCACACATTTCTTCTCCCTTTGTTTGAGACGATGGCTCATGCAGCCCAAGCTAGCCTTAAACTCAGTATGCAGACAAGGACAACCTTGAACTGACGGTCCCCCTGCCTCCACTTCCAGAATGCTGGGTTACAGGCTTAAACACACACACACACACACACACACACACACACACGTACATACATACACACACACCACAGACACATACACATACACATCCATCCACACACACACACACACACACACAGAGATATGCACACACAGACACACATACACACACAGATACACAGATACACGCAGATGCACATACACACAGACATATATACACACAGACACACATACCAACACACGCACACACAGACACACACAGAGAGACATACGTACACACATACAGAGACACACACACAGACACAGATACACCACTGTGTAGTATCACTATGCCCAGTTTTTGCTTTACTTTATTTTAACTGGTTATTTTTTTATGCTTGTGTATGTGTATATGGGTAGGGGATCGGGAGCACACATCTCTCCATTTCCTGTGTTTATTTATTGTTTTTGGAGACTGTGTCCTATATATCTCTGGCTGGCCTAACTTTCCATGTAGCCAAGGCTAGCCTTGAACTTTTAATTCTCCTGTCTCTATCTTCTGAATTAGGGTTATAGGTGTGTGACACCACACCTGTTTTCTTTTGATAATGTGGATGAGTGTGTGTGTGTGTGTGTGTGTGTGTGTGTGTGTGTGTGTGTGTTTAAGTGCCTGCAGAGTCCAGAAGAGGGTGTTGGATCCACTGGAGCTGGGGTTAAAGGTTGTTGGGACACCAGATATGAGTGATGGGAACTGAACTTAGGTCCTCTGGAAGAACAATAACTAATCTTTTTCTTTTTCTTTTTCTTTTTCTTTTTCTCTTTCTTTCTTTCTTTCTTTCTTTCTTTCTTTCTTTCTTTCTTTCTTTCTTTCTTTCTTTCTTGACACTAGGTTTCTCTCACTATGTAGCCCAGGCTTTCCTGGAACTCACTCTATAGACCAGGCTGGCCTGAAACTCAGAGATCCACCTGCATCTGCCTCCTGAGTGCTGGGAGTAACAGCTTAGCCATGTCTCCAGCTCTGAGAAGAAGATGTGTGGGAACAAGCCTGGTGCGGTGGAAAGAAGCCCCGTTTGTCTGTCCTGGGTGCTGCGGCTCTGGGTGGGACAGGAGACACGTGGGAAGTAGCCGCACATCTTCCCACACAGTCTGACAGGCAGGTGGGGGCTGTGGGAAGCCTTTTTGGGCCCTGCCCGTGGGTGGGGGAGGGAGCCATTCCTAGGGTACTGCAGCAGCCATCTCTGTGGGTTCTCTAGCCTGGGGCACCGAGGCTCCTTAATTGAGGGCTGGATCCCTCGCTTTTCACGGCGGGTCCAGATGAAGAGACAGTCCATAATTCTTTTTTTTTTTTTTTTTTTTTTTTTTTGGTTTTTTGAGACAGAGTTTCTCTGTGTAGCTCTGGCTGTCCTGGAACTCACTCTGTAGACCAGGCTGGCCTCGAACTCAGAAATCCACCTGCCTCTGCCTCCCAAGTGCTGGGATTAAAGGCTTGCGCCACCATTGCCCAGCAACAGTCCATAATTCTAAGACATTTATTTTCATTATGGAGAGTGGTGTGGATGGAATTGTACCTCGTGGCCTCTGGGAGATGCGAGGCAGATATAGTAACTGGGAAGGGGGTGTGGCTAAGCCTCTAGGTGTCTCATTAACATGGGGATGGCTTGGGGCTGTGTGGCTATGCCTCTACCTGAGGAGGGGTGGTACAGGACCGTGACTGGAGCCAAAAGCCTCCTGGGAGCCTTGGTGTAACGTTTTCAGTCCCTTGCGGATTGTTCCTCTGGGTCGCCCAGAGTTTAAGCCTGTGCTCAACCGGGTGTCAAATTGCCTGTCACAGATCACTGCTTCACAATGTCGTACTAACAAATACCTAAAAATCGAGTGGCTTTGGAACTGAGTGGAAAAGAAAAGGATTTGGAGAAGGAGGTTAAAGAGTAGCCTGGATTCCCACCAAGTATAGAGGGCAGCTCTGGTAAGAGATCAAAAGTGGAGAATTATCACGAGGAAGAGGCAGGCAGAGCTCTGTGAGTTCAAAACCAATGTGGGGGCTGGAGAGATAGCTCAGTGGTTAAGAACACTGGCTGCTCTTCCAGAGGTCCTGAGTTCAGTTCCCAGCAACCACATGGTGGCTCACAACCATGTTTATTGAGATCCAATGTCCTCTTCTAGTGTGTCTGAAGACACCTACCATGTACTCATATAAATAAAAATAAATAAATACATCTTTAAAAATAAATAATATCTCTAAAACAATAAGTATTAAAAAACAAAAAACAAAACCAATTTGGAGCATAGCAAGTTTCAGGCTGACCAGGGCTGCATTGTAAGACCTCGTTTGTTTGCTTGTTTGCTTGCTTGCTTCTCTCTCTCTCTCTCTCTCTCTCTCTCTCTCTCTCTCTCTTCCCTCCTCCTCCTCCTTCTTTCTCTCCTCCCTTCTTCCTGCCTCTGCCTCCCGAATTCTGAAACTAAAGGCATGTGCCACCATGCCCAGCCATAAGATTCTGCTTCAAAAACCAAATGAAACAAAACACCCAACCAAAAAAAGGGGGGGGGAGAATCATAAAGTCTGATGCTTCTTAGAGTTAAGTGGTTATAACTACAGCAATAGTAGAAGAGTCTGGAAAGATGGCTCAGAGATGAAGAGCAATGGCTGCTTTTCCAGAGGATCTGGGTTCGATTCCCAGCACATACACATGGCAGCTCATAATCATCTCTAACTTCAGTGAGAATCCAGTGCCTCTTCTGGCCTCTGAGAGCACAACCATGCACATGGTGCACAGACGTACACACAGGCAAAATACCCACATACGTAAAACATTTAAAAACTGGTGGTCGGGCCGGCCATGGAGGCATCTGTTTATGATGAACCCCAGCACTTGAGAAGACGAGGAGAGAGACTGTTGTGCATTTGAGGCCAGTGTGGACAGTCGAATGAGACTTTTCCCGGGGGGGGGGTGGTAGTAGAAATAGGGATAGAAAAAGAATTCTGCTGAAAGTTCAGAAGGAAACAGAAATGTCTGATATCTTACTGGAAGCTGGAATAAAGTCCATTTCTGTTACAAAGGGGTCATTAGCTTGGCTGAACTGTCATAGGGTTTTATGACAAACAGAAATGAAGGAAGATGAACTTGGATCACCTGTTGGGGGGGGGCAAGTGGAGAAGAGGTAAGTGTAGTCATCTGGTGGGGAAATGTCTTCATGATCTTTCTGTTTTAGTTTTGCTTTCTTCGAGACATGGTCTGATGTGGTCTAGAACTCACTGTGTAATAGGGGTTAACCCTGAAGCCTTGATTGTCTGGCCTGAGGGTTGGGGTTACAGGTGTGTGCCGGCACACTGCTGGGGAAGGAGCTCAGAGCTTATCTTGTGAGAGCCAAGCACTCCTCTACTGAGATTCACCTGCACTTGGAGTTCTCACTTGCTTTCCTTCCAGGGTTTCCTTTGTACCTTCAGAGCGAAGGTTCGTTAACTGCTCCAAGGTCTTCTGTCGGTTCCTTTAACTCTGTGACAAAAGGGATCCTTAGCCATGCTGTGAGTCGTCTTCAGTATAGTCTTTATGTGAGTGACTCTCATGTAGCTAGGTCAGGCCAATTTGCATATGGAGACTGGACCTACAGATTCGGATATCACCGAATTCACGTCTACATTTATAATTGCTTAACGTGGCACACAGATGTCCTGCCAGCACATCGCGGTCCAGCCGCTCTAACCAAGGATCGCCGTTTCTCTCTATTCATCCCTTTTTTCTGTGTGAATTTCACCAGTGGGATGACTCTTTGCCTTCTCTCCTCTACAAACCCTGCGATTGCCTCCTTCCCACATCCGGTCCCTCTCCAGAATGATTCTGAAGGGTGGTAATGCTATCATCTTAATTTTGTTTTAGGGCTGAGATTTTGATACACATTCTTACTATGTAGACAAAGATGGCCTTTAAATTGTTCAATAACCCAGGCCTTGAACTTATGATGCCACTGCCAGGGCTTAGAGGGTGTGTGCCACCATATCTGCCTGGACCTGCCTTTGTTTCTCCATTACAATTGCCCGTTTCCCCATCACCTCTCACCCTCCCTACTGAGGTATCTTTTTCTCAAATGAAGGAACCTCTCCTGCTCAGTGCTGGTGTTACAGATATGTGCCACAGCGCCTGGCTTTCCTTTCATCTTTGTAGTGCTGGAAACAGATGGCTAAGTTCTACTGATGGAGCACTTGCCCAGCGTGTACGAAGCCTGGGTTCCATTCCCAGCAATGAATAAAACAAGATGAGATGTCATATGTACGTTCATAAAATCCCAGCACCAGGGAGGTGGTGGAAGCAGGAGGATCAGACCTTCAAGGTCATCCTCAGATATACAGGAGTTCAAGGCCAGCATGGGCTACATGAGACATTGTCGAAAGAACAAAAATAAGGGCTAGAGAGATGGATCAGTAGCTAAGAGCATTTGCTATTCTTCCACTGGACTCAAGTTCAAATTCCAAAACCCATATTGGGTGGCACATGTGATGGTTTGTATATGCTTGGGCCAGGGAGTCATACTATTAGGAGGTGTGGTCTTGTTGGAGTGGGTGTGTCACTGTGGGTGTGGACTTTAAGACCCTCATCCTAGCTGCCTGGAAGCCAGTATTCTGCTAGCAGCCTTCAGATGAAGATGTAGAACTCTCAACTCCTCCTGCTCCATGTCTGCCTGGATGCTGCCATGCTCCTGTCTTGATGATAATGGACTGAACCTCTGAACCTGTAAGCCAGCCCTAAAAATGTTGTCCTTATAAGAGTTGCCTAGGTCATGGTGTCTGTTCACAGCAGTAAAACCCTAAGACAACTCACAACTAGGTCTGAAAGATTCTGACCCCTATGGCTTCTATAGGCACCTACACTTACATGTATGTGTGCATGTACACACATACACACACACAATTAAAAACAATAAAAATGAAGTCTAACACATAACGGAACAAAGCTCAAGAGCAACAAAAGACTGTTACATCATTGGTTCCTAATGCCCAGTGCCCTCAAACACTCATGGCTTTATGTAGTACTTTTTTTTTTAAAGATTTATTTATTTTATGTATAAGTACACTGTTGCTTTCTTCAGACACACCAGAAGAGGGCATTGGATCCCATTACGGATGGTTGTGAGCCACCATGTGGTTGCTGGGAATTGAACTCGGGACCTCTGGAAGAGCAGCCAGTGCTCTTAACCGCTGAGCCATCTCTCCAGCCCCATGTAGTACTTTCTTATATAGGAGTTCTGGACTTGCAGAGGGTTAACCAGTGGGTCATTATTAACGAGCAGCTTGATAACAATTTGTACACTGAGATCTTGGGCTCTCAGGAGCCAAAGACAGTGTTTTCAATGATGAGAAACCGTTTAGAAATTGAGCCTGGAGGTTTACGGACCATCACAGACATTCAGGTCCCATTTGGTCCTCAGCTGGATACAGTGACTTTAGTGTCCTCAATTATACCACCCGGCTCATGAGAACTGTCCAGTCGACCTAAGCCAAGACAAACTCATGAGAAGAAGGAGCTGCTGGGAGACAGTTTGGTGTGCTAAATGTGATGGCTCGCGCCTGTGTTCCTTCCAGTTTGGAAGCTGAAACAGGACGGTTGTCAGAAAGTTTAGGTCAGTCTCACCCTACAGAGTGAGATTCTGAAGAACACACAAAGCCAAAATAAGACAAAACCAAGCAAAAAACTATGTTAAAAATATAAAAAGAGGGCTGGAGAGATGGCTCAGTGATTAACAGCACTGACTGCCCTTCCAGAGGTCCTGAGTTCAATTCCCAGCAACCACATGGTGGCTCACAACCATCTGTAATGGGATCTGATGCCCTCTTCTGGTGTGTCTGAAGACAGCGACAGTGTACTCATATACATAAAATAAATAAATATATCTTTTAAAAAAATAAAAATATAGCCAAGCAGTGGTGGCACATACCTTTAATCCCAGCACTTGGGAGGCAGAGGCAGGCGGATTTCTGTGTTTGAGGCCAGTCTGGTCTACAGAGTGAGTTCCAGGACAGCCAGGGCTACACAGAGAAACCCTGTCTTGGAAAAAAAAACTAAAACAAAACAAAACAAAAGGTTGGCACATTCGGGCTGTGGTGTAGTTTAAGTATCAGTTGCCTGTATGTGGTGAATGGGACTTACTTCCAGGACCACAAATGAATAAGATCCCCAAACAGCAGCAGCAGCAGCAGATTGTTTTATGTTGGTATATAATATTAACAATTCACAGAAATAGGAATTTGTATCAGAAGTGGGGTGCTACCACCTTAACCTTGTCTCGTTCCCCTTGGGACTCAGGGGTAGGCAAAGTGAGGAAGGACAGAGAAGAGCCTGTTAGCAAAGATGGGGGAAACAAGGAGACTGCCGTGGAACTTGGAGGTGGAGGAACTCAAGTTCTGGTTTGGCTATCACCTGTAGTAACTTGGGCGCCAGAAACCATTTCTAACTAAGTTGTGACTTTAGCTAGAGCGATTTCCTGGCAGAATGCTGAAATCATCTTATTTTAGCTTCCTGTGGTGAGGCATTTCAAGACACATGTGCTGGAAGTGGGGCTGGGGGAGGGTGGAGAGGTGGGGGAAATGGCAGAGGATAAGGTGGAGGTGGAGGTGGGGGTGGGTGGGCAGGGAGCCAGGAGTGTGACTCACACCTGTAATTCTTGTATCATTGGGGATGCTGAGGCAGGAGGATTGCTGTGAGTTTGAGGTCAACCTGGGCTACTTAGTGAGTTCTAGGATAGCCTGAACCACAGCATGAAACCCTCCTTCAAAGAAACAAAATGTAACAATCACACACACAAAACCGACTCGGTTTCCTAGCAGAATTTAAAATAAAATCCTTTTTTTTCCCTTCCTTTTTGGCTGACTCCATGATTATTAAAAACCTATGCTCTTGCAGAGGACCTGGGTTAAATTCCCAGCATATATATCCAGTGTCTCACAGCTGACTGTAACCCCAATTCCAAGAGACCTGATGCCCTCTGACCTCTATATAGTATATATAAACGTATACAAGCACACACACATATACATAATAAGTAGATAAATACATCTTTTTAAAGGAATCTTCTTTCTTTCTTTCTTTCTTTCTTTCTTTCTTTCTTTCTTTCTTTCTTTCTTTCTTTTGAGACAGGGTTTCTTGGTGTAGCCCTGGCTGTCCTGGAACTTACTCTGTAGATCAGGTTGGCCTCAAACACAGAGATCCACCTGCCTCCTCCTCTAAAGTGCTGAGATTAAAGGCATATGGTACCTTGCCAGGGCAAAAGTCTCTTTAAAAAATAACCTCAGGACAAAAACAAAGAAACAAAAAATTCCTTGTTGGCTATGGGTGGCTGGATCTCTAAGTTCAAGTTCAGCCTGGACTATATAGAGAGTTTCAGGCCAGCCAGGGATACATAGTGAGACCCCATCTGTGATGATTTGAATAGGAATGTCCCCAGAGACTCATGTGTTGGAATGCTTGGCCCACAGGAAGTGGCACTATTTGGAGGTTCGGTCTTGTTAGAGTAGATGTGGCCTTGTTGGAGGAAGTGTGTCATTTTGTGGGTGGGCTTTGAGGTCTTTTATACTGAATCTATGCACAACGGGACAGTCTCCTGCTGCCTGTGAATCAGGATGTAGATTGAACTCTCAGCTCCTTCTCCAGCACCATGTCTGCCTGTGTGCTGCCATGCTTCCTGCCATGGGTATAATGAACTAAACTTTGGAAACTGTAAGCCAGCCCCAATGAAATGTTTTCCTTTATAAGAATTGCCGGGCTGGAGAGATGGCTCAGTGGTTAAGAACACTGACTGCTCTTCCAGAGGTCCTGAGTTCAAATCCCAGCAACCACATGGTGGCTCACAACCATCTGTAATGGGATCCGATGCCTTCTTTTGGTGTGTCTGAAGACAGCGACAGTGCACTCATACATAAATATATATATACATATATATAAATATATAAAATAGTATATAATATAATTATATAATATATAATACATTACATATATAATAAAATAAATAAATTTTTAAAAAAAGAATGGCCATGGTCATGGTGTCTTTTTACAGCAATAGAAACCCTAACTAAGACACTGTCTCAAAAATATAATAATAATGATTATTAAAACACAGGGCACTGGCAGTGGAACACAGAGTAAAGGCCTGGACAAATGAAAGAGGAGACAGAAAACCCTTTGCAAAGATCCAACATCTCGTTAAGATCTAAAATTCATTTATTTATTTATTTACTTATATATTTGGTTTTCTGAGACAGAGTTTCATTATGTCACCTCAAACTCAGAGACCTCAGTTTCCCAAGTGCTGGGCTTACAGGTATGAAATACCTTGCTGTCTTGGAATTCACTCTGTAGACCAGGCTGGCCTCAAACTCACAGAGATTTGCCTGCCTCTGTCTCCTGAGTGTTGGGATTAAAGGCTAAGCCACCACTGCCCAGCTAATTTAGTTTATTAAGAAAAGATTTTTAATACATATTCAACCATGAGCATCTGAGGCAGGGAAGCATAGGCAAGTTTGGTGCACTGAGACGGCCATTTTGGTTTTAGTTATACACCCCCCCTTCAGTATCGCACTTGGTAATCTAGTTCTTTCACCTGCACAGACTTGACACACTCACCCCTCTCCCAACAATGCACCCAGCAATTTTAGGTCCCCCTGCCCCTCTGAGTTCCCCTGCCCCTGATAACAATCAAATTCAGAGAGTTTCCATTCAAATATATTCCCAATGTGTTCAGGTATGAAGAACAGAAGGGCTGATGGAGCTGAACTAGTTTTGGGTGCACTCACAGTAGGGCAAGACTGTTCTCTATCTGATAATGGTGACCTTTTAGAGAGTCTCCCATTTTCCATTTGATGCCTGTGCATAATCGGGTGTGCTTATGATTAAAATCTGATGCATTATGGGGGGGCATGAACAGTAGGAAAGTGAAGGTATGATTAATTGTGTTAATCAAGACAGTGAACTTATAGGAGATCTCCCTTAGGAACCAACTCCTCTCTTTGAACCTCACAAAAGGAAGCCTCAAACAATAGTTGGAGCCTAAGTGTCCTTAGTCAAGTGTCTTAGGGCTTTACTGCTGTGAGCAGACACCATGACCCAGGCAACTCTTGTAAGGACCACATTAATTGGGGCTGGCTTACAGGTTCAGAAGTTCAGTCCATTACCCCTAAGCAGGAACATGGCAGCATCCAGGCAGGCATGGTGCAGGAGGAGCTGAGAGTTCTACATCTTCATCTGAAGGCTGCTAGCAGAATACTGGCTTCCAGGGAGCTAGGATGAGGGTCTTAAAGCCCACACCCACAGTGACACACCTACTCCAACAAGGTCACACCTTCTAATAGTGCCACTCCTGGGCCAAGCATATGCAAACCATCACATCCTGGGACCCAGTTATCCCCATTTAATCTGTGCTATTGGTTTGCCCCAAATAAATTAACTTACTTCTTTTGCAAATCTGTGTGAGCCTTTATTTTTAACCACTTGGAATCAAACCTGGAAACACCTGGCTGAGACACCAGCCTCCAGTAACACATTGAAAGTGAGAGCAGGGCTTAATAAAATACAGTATAGCCAGCGCATGCGTTTAGTCCCAGGGTTCAGATATGTGTGGGGGTGTGCAGAGGTAGGCCTGATCTACAGAGTGAGTTCCAGGACAGCCAGGGCTACACAGAGAAACCCTATCTAGAAAAACCAAAAAGCCCTGGCTGTTCTGGAACTCACTCTATAGACCAGGCTGGCCTCGAACTCAGAAATCCACCTGCCTCTGCCTCCCAAGTGCTGGGATTAAAGGCATACGCTGCCCCTGACGGGCTGAGTCCATGTTCTTAAAGAAAATGTTAATAGTCAATGGAGCACCAGTTGGGACTAAAAGGAATACAGATAATCGGAAAGAGCTAAGACCGTCAGTCAGTTGAATACCTGTCCTCCACACTGCAAAAGTACAAAGGGAAAAGGGAAAGGGGCTGAGCAGGCGCCTTTGATCCCAGCACTGGGGAGGAAGAGCGGGTGGATCTCCTTGTGTTAGACGCCAGCTGGTCTACAGAGAGAGTCCCAAGCTAGCCAAGGACTACAGAGTGAGACCCTATCTCAACTAACTAACTAACTAACTAACTAACTAACTAACTAACTAACTAACTAATTAACTAACTAACTAACTAACTGAAGTAGGTAGGTAGGTAGATAGATAGATAGCATAGAGGGCTCTGCACTCACTTGCAAACACAGCCTATTTCTTGTTCAAAAGTAAGGACATTTTTGAGGCTCAGAGGCACAAGCTGTGACTGTCGATCTAGGAGCCAGAAGTTCCGCACAGCACAGAATCAGGTCCAAGCAAGGAAATAACTGTGCAGACAGAGATATGCACTGGGCAGGAAATCAGGACTTTTATGGATCTGTACTGGGCTCGGTGGCCCACACTGTCCCAGCATTTAGGCAAGAAGAGGATCCTGAGACTGGGGCCAGCAGGAGCAGTCAGAGAGGGAGGTGTTTACGAGCCAGTGACCACTCTGTGTTCCATTTCCCAAACCCATCTGAAGGAGAACGTCTGTTTTGGTTACCGCGCCTCTGTCTTAGCCTCGGCACGGCATTAGGAGGGAGGGAAGAAGATAAAACTTATCTTTAAGACATAGGCAGTGGTGTGTTAGTAAATATTTAACAGGGGACCTTAAAACCCTGGTTTGCAGTAATTTCTCTACTATAAATTCTTCTGTGGGGTCCAATTTCAAGGTTCTAATGTGGTATAGGGGAACCCAGGTATGTTCGCCATGAGCTGTCTTAAGTCCCATGAGCCTGTTTTAGGACACCACTGGAGATCCCTGGACCTAGAGAAAAAGTACCAGAGAAGCTTCTGATTTAGGTGACCCAGGGCCTCCAACCTGATGCTGATGGTATAATCGCTGGGAAAGTGATGTAGAGGAATCCAGAGGGCGTGACTGTAATTTGAACGTTGCTGTGTTGGCTGCCCTCAGGGAACACAACTCCTGGTTTGCACGGTTTTATTCAGTTCCATGCCATCCTCATTCTGAACTTAGCCACAGTGACACGCTTTGTCAATGCCACAAAGGTAAACGAAGTGTATGTAGAAGCTGGACAATCATTTACACTGAAATTGATCTCTTGGAGTCCAGCCACCATGTTTTAAAGAAGGTTGGGCTGGAATGGTCAGAGGTCTCATGGGGAAAGACTGCTATGGATTTGGGTTTTTTTTAATTTTTAATTTTATTTTTGCTTGTGTCCCCTGAAAATTCACTTGTTGAAGCTGGGCATGTGTCTGTAATACCAACATTTGGGATGCTAAGGCAGGAAGATTGTAAGTGTTTGGCCAATCTGAGCTACACTATGAGTTTCGAGTCAGCTTGGGCTATGTAAGGAGACCCTGTCTCAAAAAAGAAAAAACAAATGATGAAATCGGAATCTCAAAGTGACAGTAGCAGGAGGTGTAGCCTGTGGAAGGCTACTAGGTCAAGAGGGCGGAGTCCTGGAGAGGGGATTCCAGTCCTATTAAAAGATACTTCAGAGAGTTCCCTCGCGTCTCTCTGCCATGTGAAGATTCAGAGGGAAGAAAGTCTTCCTGGACAGGAGCTGAGCCCTCTCTATTTCCTGTTCCTTCCTAGCTCTTGGTGTTCTAAAGACTTTATATTATATTAACCTATTTAAATCTAAGCTATCCTCTCATTATCTTCATTTACGAATGAGAAAACTATTAGTTACCCAGGTCACTCAGCTAATAAGTGACTACTGAAAGAATGGGAGCCCAGGTTAGATGGCTGCATAATTTGTGCTGGCTCTTGCAGTAGCTCCTAAAACTTCTAAGATTTTCTCATCTTCTCTCCACTATGGAAGTAATTTAATTCTTTCTTTATCTTTTATCCATTGCTTGTTTGTTTTCTAGAGAGAATTTCTCTGTGTGGCTGTCCTGGAACTTGCTCTTTAGACCAGACTGGCCTTGAACTCAGAGACCTGCCTGCCTCTGCTTCCAGAGTATTGGCATTAAAGGCAAGAGCCACACCATCTCCCAGCTGCAAAGCTGAATTTCTTTACCCTTTATCTTTCACATCTCTTTCTGAGTTTTTATTTGGCGTTGTCTGACATGAGGGCCTGAGGTGCGGAGATATATTATAATCTTGGTATCTTACTTTTTCTTTTTTTTTCTTCTTCATGTTTTTATTTGATTATATATGGGTGTTTCACCTACATGCATGTCTATGCACCATGTGTGTATAGCGCCTGCAGAAGTCAGAAGAGAGTGTCTGATCTCTTCAAACTCTAATTCCAGGATGGTCATGAGCTGCCATGTGGGTGCCGGGAATTGAACTGTGTCTTCTGGAAGAACAGCCAGTGCTCTTAACCACTGAGCCATCTCTTCAGGCCACAAATAGGGTATTTTTGGGGAAGAGGAGGTGTTTGAATAGAGCCTGGAGCTGGAGGAATCACAAACTGTCCAATAACCAACTCTTGGCCTGGGGACTGGACAGGCTCACAAGGCGAGGTTTATAGGGAGAGGGGGAGGGAGTGGGGAGAGAGAGAGAGAAAGGGAGGGAGGAAGGAGGGAGAGGGAGAGAGGGAGAGAGAGGGAGAGAGAGAGAGAGAGAGAGAGAGAGAGAGAGAGAGAGAGAGAGAGAGAGAGAGAGAAACAGCAGTTTCTAAAGAAGTGAAACTAACAGTTCCCAGCTCTCAGCTCCCACCAAGTGAACCTGACCTAACTTAGAGAACCTGGGCTTGGGAGCCCCAGGTGCACAGGCACAGACTGCGGAATAGGATGGTTTAGGTGAGGATGAAGTCAGAAGTGAACTTGGGAAGAGACTTTCTCCTTCCTGGAGTCAGGTTTGGGAGCAGAGCTGCAGACCATGGACCTACCTGTGTCAGCAAAGCTGATGATCTCATATTCTTGTCTCTGGTCATGCTCCAACTGGGTTTCCAGCCGAGGCCCACGGAGGCGCTGCAGCGCGGTCTTGAGAGCCCCTCTGGACACAGGCCGACTGAGTGTGGGGCGCTGGCTGAGGTGCAGCCTGTCCAGGATACTTTTCTTGGCCAAATCGAGAAGCAGCTCCCGCTGGCTCTCCAGGTCAAAGATGGCACCCCAACATGCTGGACATGGACCATCAGTTTTGAGGTTCACAACTGTGGCTGGAGTCAGGAACAGAAAAGCCAGGAGCAAGGAGGAGGCCATTGCTGAGGACACAAAGCCTATGCTCAGGGTCTCAACAGGAGTGGCTTCAACCCTGTCCTGGCCACCAGGGACCCTGGGAGGAGTGTGCCTCCGGCTGGCATGGCTCCTTTTTCTCAGAGATACAGCTGCCGAACATCTGGCTTGAAAAATGAAGCCAATGCAGGTGGAACTTGGCAGTATGCTCGTGTAACCAGTAAAAGTGTGTGTGGGGGGTGTTGTTGTGTGGATTGTTTGAAGAAAGAAATGTCTGCCTCTTTCTACTGTTGGGAGATTGTTGGCCAAATGAACTGCCAGGCCAGGGGACAAAGGTTAGAATGTTGCTGCGAAGTCTCGGGAAAGGGGTTGTGAGCAGAGGTTTTAAGATAGTGTTACTTCAGGGGCTGAGGCAGAACAATCACCAGAAGTCAGGCCTTAACAGTCTAAAAAAAAAAAAAAAAAAAAGTGACTTTTTGCGTGTGCATGGTGTGTGGTTGAGTCAGATTCTCACTTAGCTCCAGCTTACTTTGAACTTGCTATATCATGGAGGTTGGTTTTGAACTCCTTCGTCTGCTTCTCGAATCTGGTCTCACAGGCATGGACTACTATGTCTAGTTAAAAGGGTGACTTTTTGTTGTTTCTGTTGTTTGTTTGTTTTTGAGACAGGATCTCATGGTATAGCCTTGGCTGGCCTGGAAATGACTTTGTAGACCTTCCTAGCCTTGAACTCACAGAGATCCGCCTGTCTCTGTCTTGCAAGTACTGAGAATAAAGGTATGTGCTACCACACCTGCTTAAACGGTGACTCAAAAGATAAAATAAAATAAAACAGAGGTACTTCAAAGTTGCCTCCTCCCCCTCCTTCCGCTCCTTCTCCCTCTTCCTCCTCTGCTTCTTTTTGTTTCTTTTTTGTTTTTTGAGACAGAGTTTCCCTATGTACCCCTGGAACTAGCTCTGTAGACCAGGCTACCTCTGCCTCCCAACTGCAGAGGCCATCTATGCCCTGACTTTTCTCTGCTTCTTAAAGTCCACCCACCTCCACCTTCCCTCCTTGGGGCTCTCAGCCCAACCTTCTTTGTTAGTTCCGGTTGGATTTTGCCCACTAAGTCACAGTTATCATCTGAAAGTTAAGGAAAGGGGAGAGAAAAGAAATGTCCAAACCAGACATTCTTAGGGTGCCGCAAAACGTTTGCAAGCATGTCAGTTTCATTGGTTGCAGTTTACCAGTGATCCTAGTTTCCCCTGATAGCACACAGGCTGTTGGTAATCAACAGTCCCCTTTGAGGAACCATTTTGAATACAGAGGCCAAGAGCTGACACAGATACAAAGAATCACTGTGGGTGGTTACATATTAATAACCCAGCTGAAGAGCCGCTGGAGACTAGGAGAGCCTCGGGGCTGAACTAGAAGGCACAGGATTGAGGGAGAGCCAGGGGTAGAACTATCTCAAAAAATGGATGGATAGATGGAAATATGGGCAGATGGACAGCTGTGCAAGTGGGGACTGTGCTGAGCTGATGTTGTGGGGAACATTCGGGAGTTCTCTGCCTATTGGTCCCTTGATGATGACAAGTTATCAAGACCATCCGCCACAGTGTTAGGGTCTGTGTCAGTGTCAGTGAGGGTGTGTGGAGCTCCAACCCTTCATCCTTAGTATGCTATGCTCATGAAGTTCATGGGCCTGATCTTTCTAATTAAAACCTTTAAAAACAATTTATTTGTCTAGCATGCGCCTGTGTGTGTGTGTGTGTGTGTGTGTCCTGTGCACATGGTGCCACAGGAATTCCGTGGAGATCTGTGAGCAACTTGCAAAAGCTGTTTCTCTCTGTCTACATGTGCGTACCAAGGATCCAACACTCCCCATTAGGCTTGCGAGCACATACCTTTACCTGCCAAGCCATCTTGCCTGCCCTCTAATGGTTTTTATTTTGTTTTGCTTGCTTGTTTGTTCTGAGACAGGGTCTCACTATGTAATGCTGGCTGTCCTGGAACTCACTATGTAGACCAGGGTGGCTTTGAACTCACAGAGATCTGCTTGCCTCTGTCTTCTGCTTTCTAGAATTTATGAGCCACCATACTTGTTTTTTAAACTTTTTTATTTCTGTCTTTCTTTTTTTTTTTTTAAGATTTATTTTTATTTATATAAGTACACTGTAGCTGTCTTCAGACACACCGGAAGAGGGCATCAGATCCCATTACAGATGGTTGTGAGCCACCACGTGGTTGCTGGGAATTGAACTCAGGACCTCTGGAAGAGCAGTCGGTGCTCTTAACCGCTGAGCCATCTCTCCAGCCCCAATTTTTTCTATTTCTTTTTGGTTTTTTGAGACAGGGTTTCTCTGGCAGCTCTGACTGCCCTGGAACTTGCTCTGGTAGACCAGGCTGGCCTTGAACTCAGAGATCCATCTGCCTCTGCCTCCCCATTGCTGGGATACCACCACTCAGCCTATTTTTTTATTTCTGTGTTTGGTTACATGTGTTACTTACATGTGTATCTGTGGACTACATGTGTGCAGTGCCTGTGGGGACCAGATTTCTCTGAGACTGGAGTTACAGCTGGTTGTGAGCTGCCATGTGGGTACCGGGAATCAAACCTGGGTCCCCTGAAACAGCAGCTGGTGCTCTTAACCACTGAGCTATCTTTCCAGCCCCCTTCTAAAGACTTTAATATGTCCATGTGTTTCTGTATTTCCAATCTATTTCCGTGAGGATACAGGGGGTACCTTTTTTACTTGTCCGAATAATTTATTATTCCTATAATCTGTGCCTCCTGGTTCTCGTTGGACAGGTGATGGTATCTACATGCACAAATGAGATGCAAGGCCACCCTGCCTTCTCATTTGTACTAGAAATAGAGCCAACTGCTCCATTGTAAGAGTGTCACCTAGGACAAGATGGCCCGAATGCCGAATGCCGTTGTTTCACAGAACTTCAGTCAGGACTGCAAATCAGAGCAGGGCAGAACATGGTTGCTAAGCCAGCTTTCGGTTGCTAAGCCGGCTTTCTATGTCCTCAGTAGCTAGACTGGTGGGGAAGGGATCCAAGGTCTAGATTTCCTCACCATTCACAATCAGTGCTACCTTGGAACTTTTGAGATTCCTCATAATTCTTACCTCTGTCCTCCAAAGTAGTGAGTCCCCAAGGAAGCAATTCTGCTTCCATGTGGCAAGGACAGAGGTTGGAGGTAAGAGAGTAGGCTTTTTAAGCCAGTTGGCTTGGGCTAAAATTTGGCTCTCTTCCCCTGGAAAAAGAAAAGGGAGAAAAAAAAAATCTGGAAGGGTTTGGGCCGGGACTGGGGGCTTTGCAGTGCTAGAAACATGTCCTTGCACAGACGTATCCCAGCTTGTCACGACTCTGAGCTGGGTATGTCACCTCTCTTGTTTAATTTATTCATGAGACATGAGGGGACATGATCACTAAGAACCCCAAAAATGCTGTAATCAATGCCCTTTGTGGGGGGGAACCAAACTAAACTATCTGGTGGCTGAGATTGATATGAATTAAAGTAAGGTCATTTATGATTCTTTAAAGAATTATTAAATTTTTATTCTAAAAAGCTTACAAATAAAATCACCACACATCAAAATTAACCAAACCTAAAGTCTATACACTTCAAGAAACTTTTTATTTTATTTTTTTTTTGGTGTGCATTTGTGGATGTTTTGCTTGCATGTATGTTTGTGTAAGGGTGTCAGATCTTGGAGTTATAGACAGTTGTGAACTGCCATGTGGCTGCTGGGATTTGAACCCTGGTCCTCTGGAAGAGCAGTCAGTGCTCTTATCTCTCCATCTCTCCAGCCCCAGAAACCCAGACAGGGCCTCATTATGTAGTTCTAACTGTCCTGGGGTTCACTGTGTAGACCAGGATGGTCACGAACTTACAGAGCTCCACCTGCCTCTGCTTCCCAGGTGCTAGGATTAAAGGTGTGCGCTGCTATACCTGGTTAACTTCTTCTTAAAAAAAGTTTTTGAAATTTTAGTTACATCATTTCTCCCCTTTCCTTTCCTCCCATGGCTCTATCTCTTTGGGTTCTCTCAAATTCATGGCCTCTTTAAATAAATATATTTATTTATTAAGTATATAATTTTAAATTTATATAATATATTAATTATATACATTATATACATTACATTCTATATTAATGTGTAACATATGGCACATATAATATCTAATAATAAATATAAATGATATTAAATACAATATAGTATATTTTATATAAAATATATCAATATATAATATGCATTATATATGTATAGAGATTATATAATCTATCTATCTATAATGTCTGGGTTGAGAACCTGAGAGATTTCCCTCCTCCCTGTTAATATGGCAATTGGTGTCATCATTGTTTAGTGCTTTTTAGGCAGCTATGTCGATGAGACTTATGGAGTCAATGAACTTCTACAGAGAATTCTAAAGCAGTGAGGCTTCATACTGGATTTTACATTTTCGTTCTCAAATATTTTTATGAGCCTCAGTGTGTAGTCCGGCCTGCCTGGAACTCTCTATGTAGACCATGTTGGCCTAGAACTCTCTATGTAGACCAAGCTAGCCTGGAAATCTCTATATAGACCAGGCTGGCCTGGGACTCACAGAGACCCATATTTGGCAACTTTTTTTTTTTTTTTTTAAATTAAAAAAAATTTTTTAAGACAGTGTAGTGGCTATTCCCGGTTGTCAACTTGACTATATCTGGAATAAACTACAATCCAGAATTGGAAGGCTCACCTGTGATCCTAACCTGGAGGCTGGGAGATACAAGCTTCTGACCTGGATCTTGGCATGGATACCTTGAGGCATAGTGGCTATGAACCCCAGAAGACTAATGCAGGGAGATCTCTGAGTTCAAGGCCAGCCTGGGACAAAGCAAGTCCCAGATGTAGATGTGGAGGTACACACTTTAATCTGGGCCACACCTTCTGTTGGAGACCTACATAAGGACACTGGAAGAAGGAAGATTCGCTCTTCTTTGCCTTCGTGCCTTGTGGGACTGAGCAACTGCTAGAGCCTCGGACTTCCATTCACAGCTGCGGCTCCCATTGTTGGGGAGTTGGACTACAGCTTGTAAGTCATCAACAAATTCCCTTACTATATAGAGACTACCCATAAATTCTGTGACTCTAGAGAACCCTGACTAATAGAGACAGGGTCTCATATATCCCAGGCTAGCCTGGAGCTAGCTGAGGATAACCTTGAATTCTTGGTCCTTCTGCTTTGACCTTCCAAGTGCTGGGATCACAAGTGTCTCAGTTACATGTCCAGTGCTGTGATAAAACATGACCAAGGCAACTTGTAAAAGAAAGTGTTTAATTTGGGACTCATCATGGTGGGAAGCAGTAGGTGAGAGCTTAGATCTTTTTTTTTTTTTTTTTGGTTTTTCGAGACAGGGTTTCTCTGTGTAGCCCTGGCTATCCTGGAACTCACTCTGTAGACCAGGCTGGCCTCGAACTCAGAAATCCACCTGCCTCTGCCTCCCAAGTGCTGGGATTAAAGGTGTGTGCCACCACTTCCCGGCTTAGAATTTTTTTAAAAAAATAGTCCTGGCTGTCCCAGAACTTGCTTTGCAGAGCGCGTTAGGGGAGGTTAGAAATTTAAGATGACTGTTCCAAATAAAAGAACTGCATCTTTGAAAGGGCATAAGAACATGAATTTTGACTGATGAGGTCGCAAAAGACCTTTAATTCCAGCATCGAGGACGCAGAGGCAGGAGGATCTCGTGAGTTCGAGGCCAGCCTGGTCTACAAACACAGTGAGTTCCAAGACAGTGAGGTCTACATAGAGGCACCTCAAGACCAAAACAAAACCCATGAGCTTTATTTTGGGTGCAGGAGCTGCAGTCCTTGCTATCGGTGGTGGAGTGCGTCTGAGATACCAGCAAGAAGTCTGAGGGGAAGAACTGGGGAGTCAGGGCCCACCTGGGCTACATCGTGAGGCTAGCCTGGGTTACACAGCAAGCCCTCCTCTCCCCCTGCCCCTCCCAAGTTACCACCCTAATTAAAGTCCTTGAAGTGCTGTGCACAGGAAGGCTGCCTCGGCCACGAGCTGAAGTCTAGAGTGATTCTGAGAGCGACTTCGGGACCTGCAGGGCTTCCGGAACCCTGAGCGGAGGCGCGCTCTGAGAGGAGGCGAGGGCGCGCGGCGAGGGGAGACGAGGGGAGCGCGCGCGCCGAGGGGAAGGCGCGCTCTGGGGGGGAGGCGGGGGCGCGCGCCGACCAGGGAGCGCCCACGGGCCCGGGGAGGCGCACACAGGAAGCAGGGACGCGAGCGGCGCAGGACGCGCTGACGACCACGCCGTACGTGGTGACGTAGCGCGCAGGCCGCAGCGGGGGGCGGACTCCGGGCCTTTCTTCCCCTTCCTTCTGCTTCTCCCCCTCCCCCCTTTTCTCCCTCTCCGGGTTTGGGCCCCTTCTCTTCCCCTCTCCCCCCTCCTTCCCGAGCCCCCTTCCCCTCCCCCGCCCCGCTCCCCTGCCTCCCCGCCCCGGGCCCGGGGAGACCCCCTCCGAGGAGAGCCCGCCCCCAGAAGCGCGCCGCCGCCGCCGCCGGCCGTCGGGGCCGAGCCGCAGCCGAGCGGCCGTGGGCCCGGGCGGCGGGCGGACACCGGGCGCCCTCCCCGCGCTGGCCCCCGTGAGGTGAGGCCACCTCGGGCCGGGGGGCGGGCGGCGCGCGGGCAGGGGGCGTGGCGGCCGCGGGCGGGGTGCGGGCGGCGGGCAGGGCCGCGGCGCCCGGGAAGGGTCGGGCCGCGGGAGCGCGCGGAGCGGGGGCCGCGGGCCGCGGGGAGGGGGCGGCGCCACCTGTGGCCGAGCGAGGGGCCGGCCGGGCGGTGCGGCGACCCTGGCTGCGCCGGAGGGCAGCGGCGCGGTGCGCGGTCCCTGTCGGTTTGCGGCGGAGCTTGTGTTGGAGGATTGGAGTCCGTGGCTGGACGCAGCTTTGAGTTGGCACATGCGGGCAGATGTCCTGGAGCTCCAAGAAGTTGGGCCTGGGCTAAGCTCAAACTTGTGCTTTCTCATAGGGCTAAACAGTCCAACGTTTGTCACCATTATTAGCCTAGTAACCGCAGAGAATAGTAACTGCAAGTGAATTGTTTTTGCATAATGGTGAGGAAAGACTCAACCACACACCCAGAACCTGCATTAAGACCGAGTGAAGGAATGGCATTGTATTTTCCCCCCCCCAAAGGAAAAAAAAAACCATCGCAGCCCTGGCTGAGGTTTGTAGGCAACTTGAAGGCTCGGGGGATGTGACAAATACCACTTACTATCACAGATTCCTAGCATTTTATTGTATTTTCAGATAGTTAGATTGACAGATCATTCATTTGCAGCCTCTCTTCCAAATGCATTTTTTCCTTTCTTCAGTAAAGCTCCCCCCCCCACAAGACTCAGCCATTAACATAAAAGTTGAAGTAGATGTGGAAAGTTCTGAATTAGGTTATTTCATTTCACTTATTAAATGTATTTTTTTCCTCCCCAGTAACCAATTTCCACACCGATTTCTAGAACAGAGAACCTTGCTGATGAAATGTCAGCAAAAATTAAACAATTTGCAATTCCAGCCAGGTGGTGGTAGTGCTCTCCTTTAAGAGGTGGAGGCAGGAGGATCTCTGGGTTTGAGGCCAACCTGATCTACCAAGCGAGTTCCAGGACAACCAGGGATCGCAGTACCAGGAATTCTGAATCTGAGGCCAACCAGAAGTATAGGTTTAACTTGGGTTCTGAAACAGTATCCTGTCTTAAAAATAACAAATCAACAACAGCAAAAATAAATAAATAAATAAATAAATATGTTTAGACATCATATGCCTTGGGCTCAGATTGTAGCTGAGTACTTACCCAGTATGCACAAAGCCCTGGGCTTCATTCCCTGGAAGTGTGTAAGACCAGGAGGGTATGGTGTGAACCACTATGATAGTAGCACTCAGGAGGTGGAGGCAGGGGGATCAGAAGTTTAAGATCTTCCTCCACTGCAGATAGAATTTGAGGACAGTCTGCAATACAAGAGACCCTGTCTCAAAAAACCCAAAACAGCAACAAAACAAAACAGTAATTTTTTTTTTTTTTTAAATGGGAAGGAATCTGAAGTGGGAATCGCTCCCTGATTCAGAGTAACCTGGTTCTCCTAGTCTTTGTTAAATTAATAACTTTGAAACAGAGTCTCAATCTAGCCTAAGCTGATCCCAAACTCACAGCAGTCTTCCTGTCTCAGTTCTTGGGCTCTCGGGATTATGTGTGTAACCCTGCTGAAATACACATTATGCCCCACTGAAAACTGAGCCTTGGATTTGCCTGTAACATCAGTTTCCCCTAAAGTGTACACTGACTTCCTGGTTATTGCTAGAACACGCTAGCACACATTTGCCCAGAGGCTGCACTTGCTTTGTGTTCTTGGTTCATCTTTCCCTTATAAAGCCACATGCCCTGTCCTCTCACCTCTGTCAAGGGCTGGCTCCTCAAGGGGTCCTAACTCGACATTTCCTTAGCTATCTGCATTGCAAAGGATTTGTGTGATTCCTGCTAATTTTTATGTTGACCTCTTTTATGTTGGCCACTTTCTGTGAGTTTTGGTCTTTTCTGTAAAAAGAAAACTTGAGAAGGACAGGGTTTTTTGTTTTGCTAATTGCTGTGTCCTTATCACTTCCCGCACATTTGACCAGCTTTAACAGATTCAGTGTTTACTAACCGACTAGGTAAGAGGGCCTGCTGGTGCCCAGTCTGTGTGGGAACTCTTAGGCTCCTTTGAGCCTCCTGTTTCAGCCGCCCAAACTGCTGGGGTACAGGCAAGGACTACTCCACCTGTGTATTCTTGAGCACTTTCCTTGTAGTGAACTTCTGGTAGGATTTTGTAAGATATTCATTGGAAGCTCCTCCCCACCCCCACCCTTCTTGGGATATTTTCTGAGGGAAAGGGAGAAGAGAAGGGAATGCAAGATCTTTTGTATGGTTAGGTTTTTGTTTTTAAAAAGATTTATTTTATATGCATGTATTTGTGCCATTCCATGCCTGGTGCCCGAAGAGGCCACAAGGGCACAGGATCACCTGGAAGTGAAGTTGAGGCAGTTACGAGTTGTCATGCGGGTACTGAGAACCAAACCCAATCCTCCTTGAGAGCAACAAGTGCTCTACTGTCTCAAGGCTGTGTGCATGGTCTTAGATCTCCTGTGAGATTCAGTCCGTGCTGCCTCAGTGTCAGTGAGCAGGCTGGTCTCATGAGTATTCAGTTGATGGAAGCTGATGGTCTTCTGTCTCTACAGTTGAGCTTAAAACTCTAAAAGTAGCTTCCTTGAACAGTGGAGGATTTGGTCTTAAGAGAAAGAACGCTTGATCCTCCACCGCTTCATTAAGTTTGAGAATAAAAGAAGTAGGCTTTGGGGTATACCTGCCTCATTTATTTCCTTTACTTCTCGGTTGCCTTCTCTGACCTGGCTGGAGTGGCCTGGGTGAGATTCTTCTCTGGCAGTCTTGGCTACTCTTCAGAAAGGCAAAGGATGAGACCTATTTTACAAAACACTTTGTAGGAATTGGTGGCAAAGGTTTTGGCTTAAATGCTTGCCAGGACATTGAAAGCTGCCCTGCCCGTGATAGAGCCACTTGTTGGAGGTGAGAGGATTGGGGCTCTCCTAAGCATTTGAATGGATCTGGTTCCAGTATCAAGGTACAAGAAACAGCACCAGACATATTTTAGGGAAAGACATGCTGGCGTGTGTCTAGCACTTGTGAGATGGAGATGCAAAATCAGGGTTCAGAGTCACCTTTGCTTAGTGACTCCTAGTCCAGAGTATGGGCTGTTTAACAGGCTGACATTGTCTCTCTCTCTCTCTCTCTGTGTGTGTGTGTGTGTGTGTTTATGCATGTCCACATGGGTGGAGGCATGTCCACATGGGTGGAGGCCGAGGCATCAGATCCCCCTGGAGTTAGAGCTGTCAGCAGTTATAAGCCGCCCAGCATGAGCTTATAAAATACTCAGGTCTTTATAAGATCAGCACCTAGGCATTGCTTCAGCCCCCACCCTGTTTTGTTCTGTTTTGGTTTTGGTTTGTGAATGCCACTATGTAGCCCGGGCTGTCCTGGAACTCCCAAAGATCCTCTTTCCTCTGGCTTTCTTAGTGCTGTGTTAACAGGTGTGAACCACCAGCCTTGCCTGTTAGTCATTTTTTTTAAAAATAAATAATTTCTTTTTTTTATTTTTATTTTTTAAGATTTTATTTATTTATTTTTTATATATGATGAATACACTGTAGCTGTCTTCAGACACACCAGAAGAGGGCATCAGATCCCATTACAGATGGTTGTGAGCCACCATGTGGTTGCTGGGAATTGAACTCAGGACCTCTGGAAGAGCAGTCAGTGCTCTTAACCGCTGAACTATCTCTCCAGCTCCCTAAAATAAATAATTTCTAATAACTTAGGCAAATTGGTAACTGCCTACCAAACTTCTGTTTCCCCCTTTTAGGTCGCTCACAGCGCATTTCTAGTCAGTTTTCTTCAGCTTTCAGAGACACTTAAACATTCCTGTGTCATAGATGAAATATGCCAGGACTCCTCATGAGTGCATGAGGAAAGTTTTCAGGAAAAAATGTGGACTAAAAAAAGTATTTTTGAACTTAATATTGTGTGTGTGTGTGGTGTGTGTGTGTGTGTGTGTGTATACAGAGA
The DNA here is from genome assembly GCA_028551405.1 of Uromys caudimaculatus. Classification (NCBI taxonomy): domain Eukaryota; kingdom Metazoa; phylum Chordata; class Mammalia; order Rodentia; family Muridae; genus Uromys; species Uromys caudimaculatus. The sequence continues at coordinate 58,293,624 of CM052707.1, read as the reverse complement.
GAGAATGAATACAAATGTAGGCACATTTGCCATGCGTGTGTGGACATTAGAGAATAACTTTCTGTGGAGTGGGTTCTCTCCTTCTACCTTAAATGAGTTCCAGGGCTGGAACTCAGTTGTTAGACAAGTGCCTGACGCCTCTTGAGCCATCTCACTGGCTCAGGAAAAGGTAGTAGGGTTTTTGGGTTTTTGTTTGTTTTGTTTGTTCTTTGTTTTTTGAGGAAATGTCATGTTTTGGTTCTGTGTTCCTGGTAAGTCCAAAGGAGAGAATTTTGTAAAGCTATCTAATTTTCTTTTCTTTCTTTCTTTTTTTTTTTTTTTTTTTTTTTTTGGTTTTTCGAGACAGGGTTTCTCTGTGTAGCCCTGGCTGTCCTGGAACTCACTCTGTAGACCAGGCTAGCCTCGAACTCAGAAATCCACCTGCCTCTGCCTCCCAAGTGCTGGGATTAAAGGTGTGCACCACCACTGCCTGGCTCTAATTTTCTTTAAAGTTTTACTTTTTGGGACAGTTCTCAACTATGTTGCCCTAGCTGACCTGTTACTGTGTAGTCTAGGCTGGCCTGGAATTGACAGAGATCTGCCTGCCTTTGCCTCCTGAGTGCTGAAATTAAAGTCATGCACTATCATTCCCTGCCAAAGATTTTATTTTATTTAAAAATTGTGTGTGTGTGTGTGTGTGTGTGTGTGTGTGTGTGTTTAGGTGCAAACACCTGTGGAGGCTAGGAGAAGGCATCCAGTACCCTGGAGCTGGAGTTGCCCAAGGTTGTGAGGAGTGCTGGGAACTCAGGTCGTCAGGTGTGTCAGCAAGCCCTTTACCCTTGGCTGCTGAGCCCTTCTTGTGCTGCTTTTCACAGATGAGTTAAGGCAGGCATGAGGGCAGGTGCATGTCTACCATCCGAGCACTCAGGCAGAGCAGTTATTGAAATAAGTTTGAAGCTATCCTGGGCGGGCTACAGTGTTGTGTCCCTGTCTCTGAAAATCAGAAATGAGAGTGAGTCTGTGAAGAATTTTGTCCTTCCATGGAATGTGTTGTCAACTTAGTAGAAGGAAAAATAATAACCAGACTCATGGCTTCAAGATGTGCACATGAATCCAGTTGGTGGTTCTAATTTTAGACGTTCATATCCAGTGGCTGGGTATTTTCCTTGAGCTGTATCCTTCTCACCCTCTGTAGAAATGCTCCACTCCATAGCAGGTTGAATGGACCAGACTGGTGGCTGTGTTAGGAGCAGAGCACTTGCCCTGTCTCTCTGTTGAAGGTACTCTGTCCATTCCTTCTATTATCTGTGACTTTATTTTTACAAGCAGATAGGAAATTTTCTTAATTTGGTCTTTTGAGATTCCTTGGCATTTTTTTCTTACGCTTAAAGAAAATCGGATGATGTTGAAATCTGTTAATTATGGAAATAGTAATGTAACTCAGATTTATTTGTTCATCTCTCTCTATAGCCCAGACTAGCCTTGGTCTCTTTTCCTCAGCCTCCTGGGTGCTGGGATTGGGCTTGTGTGCCACCGTATCTGGCTAGTTCTGATATAATACATACAATAAGCTGTTTTATCTTCATTAACTGGTTTGGTTGTGCCTTTTTGGGTATATTGGAGTATTTCATATCATACATCATTTTTGCTACAGTTTGTTATGATTTATTGTGTGTTTATACTATATTATTGTATGTATAGGTGTATGGTAATGGATGCATGCCGTGGTCGTATGTGGAGGTTAGAGAATAACTGGGGAAGCTGGTTAGTTGTCCTGCTTTATGTGGGTTCTGGGAATTCAACTAAGATTGTCAAATGCATTTACTGCTAAGTCATTTTGCTGCTCTCCATTATTATTATATTTGAGATAGGATATCCTGTAGTCCAGACAAACCTCAAATTTGCTATGTAGCCAAGGATAACCTTCAACCTGCATCTACCTCTCAAGTACGGATGCTATAGCCATGTGCTGCTATGCACTCTCCTGCTTGCTTGCCAACTCTCCCCTCCTCTCCATCCGTCCACTCCCCTTCCCTTCCCCTCCCTTCCCTTCCCCCTCCCCTCCCTTCCCTTCCCCCTCCCCTCCCCTCCCCTCCCCTCCCCTCCCCTCC
>CM052707.1:58240601-58291434 GCA_028551405.1 Uromys caudimaculatus | reverse complement strand
TTAGTAACAATCAAAACCTACATTCCATAATCTTCAAAGCATCTTTGTCTTTTCTAAACACTTGATTAGGGCAAGCAAATTGGCTCATTAGGCTCTTGCTACTGTCACTCAAGCCTGGGAACCTGAGTTTGATTCCTGGAATCCACCTAATGGTAGATAAAGATGACTCTAAGGCCTTGTGTGTCCATCCTCCTCCTCCCCACAAGCTATTAAAAAAACAAAACAAAACCAGAAACCAAAAAAACTCCATGAGTATTAATGTCATATCACCGTTTATGTTAAAAAGAGTAAGTTTGGGCCACCATGACATGCCTTTAATACCAGCCGTTGGGAGACAGAGACAGTAAGATCTCAGAATTCAAGGTCAGCAGGGTCTACAGAGTGAATTTCAGGCCAGTCAAGGCTACACAGAGAGACCCACTTTAAAAACAAAACAAAAAGGACTAAGTTTTTCAAGCATGCAGTTCATGTTTTTGTTGGGATTGCCTCATATGGTGCTTGTAATGTTTGTGCAGAGTTTAGCACAAGTGCATCAGGATGGCTTCAAGTGATCCTTGGTGCCTGGAAGGATGGTTCAGACTTAGGGAAGCTTTCACAGAAAGGCTTAATAACTAGGAGGAAAACAATTGAGAGGGAGTTTCAGTACAGTTTCAATGCTGGCACTATCCCAGGGTGGCTTGAAGCTCACTGTGTAGCCCAGGCTGGCTTCAGACTTACAGGAGTGTACCTGCCGCAAATTCCTAACACCACCTTTTCAAATTACCTTGTTAGATTTCTTGTCTGTAATCTTACTTACTCCAGCACCCTAATACCTATGAGAACTGGCATCTTACGTATTTATTTTATGAACTGCTATATCCCTCATGTCCAAAATTGTTCTTCATACACATATACACTAGATACGTGTGTGTATGAATTAATCAAGGAATGCATACATGCTTGCAATTTGATTATTTTTATTTTTAGAAAAATGATTTATTTATGTATGTCTTGTCTGCATGTACATCTGTATACTAGAAGAGGGCATCGGATCCCATTACAGATGGTTGTAAGCCACCATGTGGGTGCTGGGAAGTGAACACAGGACCTCTGGAAGAGCAGCCAGTACTTTTAACTGCTGAGCCATCTCTCCAGCCCTGCAGTTTGAGTCTTACTGAATAGATTTGTATTTTGACTTAGTATATAGCCAGTAATTTGTATTTTAGCAAAAGTCTATGTGTTTCTGATGCCTCTTGTTAGAATCTTAGATGACATTTCAGAAACAGCACATGCATTGTGACAGTCCCACCACACTGATGACTTTACTTAGCAACTGTTATAAGCTGATTTTTGTGTTTTTGTCATCAGTTCTGACCACTCAGCCTTAGCTGTAGGCTCATTTACTCCTGGTATTTTGAACATCTTCATTAGACTCTCACATAGCTCCTCAGAGTGCACCATGACCAAAGCAAAAATACTTTGAAGAAACTAGGGGTGTAGCTGACTTGGTAGAGCCCTGGGGAAGCATTGGACTTGACTCCTGAGTCATGCAAACAAAGCAAACATTAAAAATAGAGTAATAATTTTTTGCAGGGTGGTGGTGGTGATGTGGCACATGCTTTTAATCCTAGCATTTGAGAGGCAGATGTAAAAAAATTAAAATGTTTTTAAAAAATCCCTGACACTAGGGGTAAAATAATTAAGATTTTGCTTCCAGGGCAGGTTAGGTGTGTTTCTGGTGGTAACATGCTGGGAGTTTTTGAGGAAGGAGCAAAGGTAAGCTGTGAAGCTTTCCCATCATTCCACTCACTCTTCAAATACCTTAGCTCTCAGTTATCTGTGACAGTGGAGGATTTAGTGGTACAGTTAAAACAATTTAAATGTTTGGCTTGTCTAAGACTGGTTTTTAGTGTGTAGGCATGGGTGACCTGGACAGAACCGGCTATATAGACCTCTGAGTGCTGGGATTACAGGTGTGTGCCCCTTCCTGACCCTAGATTTTTGTTGTGGTTGTTATTGTTTAAAGGCACATCTTTTTCTTCATAAGCTGGGCACCATGGCACACACCTGTAGCTCCACTACTTAGTATTTAAGACCAGTTTGGGCAACAGATTGAGACTCTTGTCTTGGAAAGAAGCAAGGAATGGAGAGGGAAAGAGAGGGAGAGGTGGGGATCATTTTATTTTTATTTAAAAATTTCCTTCTTCCCTCCCTCTCTCCCTTCCTTCCTTTCTTTTGCAAGGGGTTAGGGGTAGAGAGTCAGGATCTCAAAAAGTAAAAAAATGTAGCCCTGGCTTTTCTGGAACTCCCAATTTAAACCAGGCTGGCCTTGAACTAACGAAGTTTTCTGCCTCTGCCTTTCATGTGCTAGTATTAAAGGTGTACAACACCATGCCTGACCTACTTGATTTTTCATGTAGGAAACCTGACAGTTTCATGTAGCCCAGGCAGGCTTGGAACTTTATGTGGCTGAGGATGACCTTGAGTTCTACATCCTCCTGCCTTTCTGCCGTTGGAGTTGTGGGATTTAGGCATGGGCAACCTGGGCTACTAAATGAAATAACCAGATATGGTGGCTTACATAGTAAAATTCTATTGGGGAGGGGGATAAATATGAATAAATAAATAGGAGCTAGCAATATAACTCAGTCAGTGCAGAGTTTACCTAAAGTACTATAATCCTAGCTTATAGTCTAGAAAATAATCATATTCTCTCTCAGTAGACTCACTGTGTAAAGCCACCCCATTGGCTATTTTAAGATTTATGATTCTTGGTTCCTCAATAACTTTTTGTTGTTTTGAGACAGGGTTTCATATAGTAGCTCAGATTGCCTTCAGCCTTACTGTATAATGGAGGATGACTGTGAACTCCTAATTCTACCTTTGCCTCCCAAGTACTGGAAAACTAGTACCTTTATCCCGTGTCCTCGGCATCCATAGATAAGTCTTATTTGAAACTTTTATTAAATTGGTGATTTCAAAATGTTGATTTTCAGATTGTCTCATTCTGTTTACATTTACTAGCTAGAATTGTTTTATAGAATAGAGTTGATATTTTTCTTTTCTTTTTCTTAAGTCCATGTGTGAAGTATATGTATGTGTATGCAACTGTATATATGAGAGACTGTGCCTAAAAAAGACAGCCAGGACCAATGGCTATACACCCAAGGTTCTCTAGGCCTCCACTTATGCACATACGTGTGTTTTAGTGCATGCAGACACTTCACTCCCTTCCCAAATTCAATACTTTATGGTCATAGTTAAGGATGACTATTTCGGGGTTGGTGATATGGTTTAATGGCTAAGAGCACTGATTGCTCTTGCAGTGGACCCAGGTTCAATTCCCAGCACCCACATGGCAGCTCACAACTATCTGTAACTTCAGTTCCAGGGGACCTGGCACCCTTATATAACATGCAGGCAGAACATCAGTACACATAAAAATAAATCTTTTTAAAGAAAGGATGAGAATGTTCCATTTTTCTCAGTTTGGCTAATGGAACTTCTTGGCTTCTCTGTCCTCTCTGTCCTCTCTGCCCAGCAGCATCCGGCTCCCAGCACCTCCACACTCAGGCAATGCGTTTGCCTGTTGTTACCTTGGTACTTCAGTCACTTCTGAAAGAGGCCTGATCCTTTAGTGGGGAATAGTTACTTCCCTGGGAGAGTACTTCTTTCTTTTTAATTATAAATGCTGTTGCTCTATAGCACTGGCTATTTATTTAGTAATTTATTTATTTCACTTACATTGGTGTTTTGTTTGCATGTACATCTGTGCGAGGGTGTCAGGTCCCTTGGGACTGGAGTTACAGACAGTCATGAGCCACCATGTGGATGCTGGGAATTGATCCTGGGTCCTCTGGAAGAATAGTCAGTGCTTTTAACTACTGAGCCATCTCTCCAGCCCCTACTTCTTATTCTTAACTGCCCAACCGTTCTTACTATTTTCATTTGATAAGCTTTGTGTGTGTGTGTGTGTGTGTGTGTGTGTGTGTGTGTCTCAGAACTTGGGCATTATAGTATCTAAACTAAAGTCCTTCATTGGAGGGAGTGAGTTCTAGGCAGTGCTGATGACTTTCCTGGGGATGAGCTATGTAGGGAAGAGGGCTGGTCTTGTAGTGTTTTCCCATAAGTGGCTATTGGTCATGGTGTTTTGTCACAGCAACAGAAAATAACCAGTACTTTTTATATGGTGACATATAAGGTAGACATAAAGTACTATGTTCCTACTCTTGTTTTTTCAAGACAGGCTGTCCTGAAACTCTCCTTATAGACCAGGCTGGCCTCGAACTCAGAGATCTGCCTGCCTCTACCTCCTAAATGCTGGGATTAAAGTTGTGAACCACCACTACCACCACCTGACTGTAGATATCATTTTCTTTTAATTTTATGTGTATGGGTGTTTGACCTACGTATATGTCTGTGCACCACTTGTGTACCTGGTCCCTATGGAGACTAGGGAGCATATCAGATGCCTGAAACTAGAGCTATAGATGGTTGTAAGCTGCCATGTAAGGGCTAGGAGTCCTTACTGGATCCTCTGGAAGAGCATCCAGTACTCTTAGCATCTGAGCCATCTTTCCAGACTCATTTAGCAGATGCTGGCCTTGAACTCCTGATCTTCCTGTCTCAGCTTCCCAAGTACTGGGATTTTGGGAATGAACCACACCTGGTTCAGATAGAATTTCAGTTAACACAATTACTAACCTGTCAGTTGTATGTGTTTCTTCCTTTTATATGATTGAGTGCTCTAAGATTACTGAAGAAATAGCTGCCTGGCAACATAAAAGCACAGATATTAAAATGAATTACATATCTTCCAACTGTTTCTATTGCTTGGCTAAATTTAGAACCATATAGCGCTTTTGTAGACTTAAAATCCCTGGGGATTTTATAGTTAATAGACAGTGTTCAGCTTTTCAGAGTAAGGAAGAGTATATGTAACTTCAGATGAGTTTTGTACCGTCACCTACACCACTTCATTAAAACACAGTCCAGTAAAAGGTTAGAACTGTTCTGAGAATTTTAGTTCACTGCCATGTTGCTGAAAACTTCTTAGAACTTGGGTTTGATGTAGTGAAAGATTCTTTTTCTTTCTCAGGTGAATTGCCAGAGACGACCCCCTGTCCTTCCTCAGTATCTCCCAACTGTATACCTGATACGGTTCCTAGTATAACGCCCAGATAGAGGAGCCAGCAGCATGTCTGTGCTAAAAACCAGGTGAGCATCACACTGGGGACCTTATGGCAACATTATGATGCTTGAATTGTTTTCTGAGTTCAGACTAGAGTTAATAGATAGTTTGAGCAGAAAATAATAATCCGTGCACCTATATGGAATATCAACGTAAGAAAGGGCAGATTTAAGGAGTGAGTCCTTTGAGTAATTTAAAATAGAACACAGTTTTACAGTAAATATGTTTAATACATCATTTGGTAGCACGGAAAGTAATGCTATTATTTCATAGTAAGACATTCTGGGGATGTTTGAAAGTGCAAAACTTCATCATAGACTGAGGAGAAAAATTAATATAAATAGAATGTTGTGTTACTGAGATCCTAAATTTATCACCTGGTAAAAGTAAAAAAAAAAAAAAAAAAAAAAATTAAAATAAGGCTACTTTTTACTCCTTTAAAGTTGTTATGAGGATAGAGAGATGGATCAATGATTGAGAGCTGGTTGCTCTTCCAGAGGACCCAGGTTCAATTCCCAGCACCCACATTGCAGTTCACAACTGTCTGTAACAGTTCCAGACAGACATACATGCAGGTAAAATACCAGTGCACATAAAATAAAAATAAGTAAGTTATTTTTAAAAACGTTATTATAGAGTTTGAATAAATATCCCAGCAGTTGAGAACACTGCCTATTCCAGAAGACCTAGGTTCGATTCCTGGTACACATGATTGCTCACAAAGGTAAATAACTGCAGTTCCAGTGGGTAGGGACTCCCACTTGTGGCCCTGAAGACAGTAGTGCATGAACACGGCTCATAGACACACATGTAGGCAAAACATATATATATGAAAAAGAATAACTATTTTGGAGGAAAAAACTGAAGTCCAAATAGAAAATAAACCAAAAACCTATTATGGACAGTAAGGAACTTTTGCTTATGTGCATTATATTTATCAAAATTGAACTCTATTATAGATTGAAACTAAGAAAAAGTGTAAATATTGATTCATCAAATGTAATAACATACTTCTTATATATTGATAATATCTATAACTTTGCGTATACATGTGTGCATAAGGACGCATGTACCTGTGTACACATGTCTGGAAGCCAGAGGTCCACACTGGGTGTTCTCTGTTCTATCTCTTTCTTTCACTCTCTCTTCCAGGATTTGTTGTATTTGCATGTGTCTGTGTGTGTGTGTGTGTGTGCATGAACATGTGTAGGAACTTGGGTTGGCCAGAAGAGGGTGCTAGACTCTCTGGAGCTGGAGTGCATGCTGCTGTGAGGTGAGGCCCCTGATGACATGGGTGGGTGCTAAACAGCAAACTTGAGTGTCTGCAAAAGCAACAACACACTGATTGGCTCAACCACCTCTCCAACTCCTTCTATTCTAGTTATTTTTTGAAATTTATTGTTATTGTTTTCCACCTTATTTTTTGAGACAAGATAGGGCTCACTGTTTGAGCTAGGTTGGCTGGCCAGCCGGTGCCTAGTGTCTGCCTGTCTCTGTCTTGTTGACTCCAGCGCTGAGGTTACAGGCTGAACACTGTGCCCATGGTTATGTAGCTATTGGGGATCTGAACTTACATCTCAGGCTTGTGCAGTAGGTGTTTACCCACTGAACTACCTCTCCATTTCCTGTACCTTAAAACAGAAAACAACAAACAACTTCCAACACAATTCAGTGAGAATGGTGGGCATTATTTTATTTATTTTAACTTTTTTTAGCACTAAGAATCAAACTTAGGGCCTTTTATGTACTAGGGAAACACTATAACTGAGATATAATCCTAGCCTTGTTTTAAATCTTTGCAAATCTATAATATCTAACTTAATAGACGACAGTTGGATTCTTTTGTTACTGTTTACATTCAGTCTGTTATAATACCTTATTTTGGTTCAAGTATATGAAGAAAATCCAGCCGCAAAGACATAGTTGAGGAAGTCATAGTGTTTAATATCCCCTTCATTAATTAGAAATACTCTTCTTTGATACTGAACCTACAGTCTTCTTTTTTCCCTTCAGTCTCCCCCCTTCCTTTCTTCCCTTTTACTTTTTTTGAGAGACAAGGTTATGCTGTTGGACTTAGACTTGTATAGCGCGCACTTAAGATCGTCCTGCTTTGGCCTCGCATTGGGTGATGGCCTGTGCCCGAGGTTACATTGTGGAGTTTGGTCCTTGACATTGGGATTTATTTGTATATCTGGGGATGTAGTTCTGCAGGTACAAGGTTCTGTTTTATTCAATCTAGGCACTATAGTTATCCGTCTAGTAGACTGAATTAATTAGGAATATTCTAATATTCCTGGAATATGCTGTGTAGACCAGGCTGCTCTCAGAATTACAGAGATCCACCTGCCTCTGCTTCCTAGGTGTTGGGATTAGAAGCGTTGACAATATTGATTCACTTAATGATTCAGACGTTCCAAATGTTTGGCCCATTTCATGTGTGTGTATATGTGGAGTGGAAGTGTTTGTGTGAATGTGTATGTGTGGAGTAGAAGTATCTTATACTTACTCTTCTGCCAAGTAGAATATTAAAAAGCCATGAGTGTGGACTGGAGAGCTGGCTCAGAGGTTAAGAGCACCTGTTCTTGTAGAAGCCCTGGGTTTGATTCCCAGTATCCACATGGAAGCTTACAACTGTCCCTCACTCCACTTCCATGGGGCCCAGCATCCTCTTCTGATTTCTACAAGCACCAGGCATGCACAGTCACAAGCTCACATGATGGCAGAACACCCACCCATTAAATAAGCAAGCAAATAAGCAGTGTTTTTTAAAGAAAGGCATGAACATGTTTGATGTGATGGTTTATACCTGTAATCACACTGCTTGGGAGGCTGAGGCAGGAGGATTGCTGTGCATTCCAGACTAGCTTGGATTAGATTATGACACTTTCACGCAATCAGGGGTGGGGGGAAGACATGAGTCGAGGGACAGAAATTATAGTCTGAGTTTCATGTTTGTGGGTTCAGCCCAGTAGGTCAGACATAGAACTTAAGAGGCTGAGCCGGATGGGGATCTCTGAGTTTGCCAACCTGGTCTACACACCAAGGTTCAGACTAGATGAGAGGACGTCATGCTGCCTGCAAAAAACCCAAACAAACAAAAAACCAAATGCTTCAGAAAAACAACTGTAATTGTACCAAACTTGTCCAGAGTTTCCCCTCATTATCTTGTAACCAATATAGTATAACAATCCTCTGTGTAGTATTGGAAATGACTGAAGTACATAGGAAAGCCGGGTGAGGTGGTCCATATCCCAGCATTTAGAAGACTGAGCATTTAGGATAATGGGAAGCTAATCTGGGTTATATAACAAGACCCTATGTCTCCCCACCCCCCATAAAAAGAAGTATAGACCTAAGTGTATAGACTGCTTAGAGAAAGCATTCTGAGGTTTTGGTATCTGTAGGAGTTGGAGGTGTTGATGTCGAGGGTGGAAAATACTGAGAAGCGACTGTAAGATTATCAATTTTTACTGTTTGACTATGGACATTTCCTTTTCTTTTTATAGTCTGTTGTGCTAGGAATTGATCCGAGAGTCTTCCATATGCTACCAGCTGCTCTAATACTGAGCTATATCCCAATACCAATCCTCTTTACTTTTTATTTCTTAGTAAGACTTTTGGTCTTTTTGGTTTTTCAAGACAAGATTTTCTCTTTGTTGCCTTGGCTGTCCTGTAACTCACTCTGTAGACAGGCTGGCCTTGAACTCACAGATCTGCCTGCCTTTGCCTCCCAAGTTGTTTAGGTAGGCCTTGAACTTGCTATTTTTCCTGCTATATCCTTCTAAGTAGTTGAGATTGCAAGCCCAGCTTCATTGAAGACATTCTAAATTCAATTTCTGTCTGTTTTGTTTTTTTTTTTTTTTTTCTTGAAAGTGTAGAGACGACGGGTCTAATGTAGCTCAGGCTAGTCTTGAATTTATTGTATATAGCTAAGGATTACCTTGAGCTTCTGATTCTCCTGATTGCACCCCCCATCCCCAGTGCCACATTTACCATCCCAGGCTCCACACCAGGCTCCACACCAGGCTTTGCTCAGTGTGGAGTAAAACCAGGGCTTGTGGCAAGGAAGCGCCTGCCAGCTGAGCTGCACTCCCAGCTCTATACCTCTGTTGTTGTGGAGGTGATCTTGTTATGTAGCCCAGGCTGGCCAGGACTAGTTATCTATCCTCCTGCTTTCAGCTGTAGTGCTTGGGTTACAGGCTGTGCTACCATGGCAGTTTAGTTTTGTTTGCCGTGCTCATGGGAAGCCTGGGGCCTTGCACTTGGTTTGGGGCTAAGCTACTTCCCCAATTCTGCTGTTACATTTTGATTAATGTTCCTGCTTTACTCCAGTGAATGAGCTAGCAATTTTACCTATTGTTACTTTTGTCTTTGTGAAAAAGGCAAATAAAGGTGGGTCTACAATCCCAGTGCCTGGGAAGGTTGAGGTGGGAGGATGGCAAGATCAGGGTCAGGGAGAGCAACTTACATAGAGCCTGTCTTAGCATAAACATAGAAAGAGGGCTGGTGAGCTACCTCAGTGTGCGGCTGCAGACATGGTTCAGCAGTTAACATTTGTTCCTCTCTCCGGGCACCAGACACACATGGTGTACGTACATACACGCAGGCCAAACACACTACATAAAATAAATAAATCTAAAGCCAAAATACAGCAGTAAAGAGCTTGCATAGTGTGCACAAGGCTTTAGACTCAATCCCTAATACCACCAAAACACAATAAGTGCAAATAACATCTTAGTGTTGTTATGAAACTGGTTTGTCTCTTAGGTCTCCTAACTGTTGTTCTAGGTAGATGTGCTACATAGTCAGAGATACTGAGGTGAGAGAGGAAAAGGCATATTTTATTTTATTCACCTTTTGTTTTTGTTTTTGTATTTTTTTGAGACAGTGTGTAGCCCAGGCTGTCCTGGAACACTCATTCTGTAGCCTAGGCTGGCCTCAAACTCACAGAGATCTGCCTGCTGAGTGCTGAAATTAAAGGTGTGTGCCACTATGCTCTGCATAAAAGCATAATTTTAAAGTTGACTGCACATAATTTCTGAAACTTATGGTTTCATAATGAGAAGAAAATGTTAGTCAGGGTGAGAGCACAAAGCACTTGCTCAGCAACATACAGTCCCTTCCCTTGCCAGTGAGAAACCACTGAGCAATTTTAAAGAGAAACAAGTGGTATGGTGGGCTGTTGCCTGCAGAGATTATAGCACAGCCATATTTTGCATGGACATTCTTGGCTTTCTGGTGGTGAGGAGGCCCATGGGTTGTGCTGAGGTTGAGCACTGACTTGGTCATGTAGGCGTAAAAGGCTCAGCTGCATGGAGCAGGGTCGTGGCTGACATGGCCTTCCTGATGCAGTGCTGACTGCAGTCATCTGTGTGTTGTTGGCTGTAGGCTGCAACACAGCCACTGCCCACTGAGGCAGCCACAGCTTTCCTCTCAGGGAATGCTGACAAGCCAAACACCAGGAATGCTCTAGACTCTTGGGCATGAAGGCTCAGGCCCGTAATCCAAGCACTTGGAAAGTAGAGCTGGGAGGAGCATGAGTTTAGGCTAGTCTGGTGTGTGTCTCAAAACCCACAATAATACTAACAAAAACAAATAGGAAAAAGAGAAATGCAATCATCTCTTGTGTGAATATTTCCAAAGGTCATCACTGTTAATGTCTAGTACCACAGATTAGTATCACCTGCTTTTAAGTTTCACACTAACAGAACCATTTACCCTGTTCTGTGTATTGTTTGTTCAACCTTGTCTTTGAGATTAATAAATATAGTTTCATACAGCAATGGTGTTTTCTTTATCATTGCTTTATAATAGTTCATTGCCTACCCATACCATGTTTTTCTATTTAGTTGTTTCTAGTTTGGATTATAATGAATAATGTTACTAGGAATGTTGTTGTATATTTTGTAACATTCTTATTATGTGCGACAAATTCATTTCCAGTGGCTGTGTAGCCTTGGAGCATTGTTAGGTTAGTAAGTATGACTATATTAATTTATTCTTTATCAGTACAGCTATGAGAGTCTGATTGAACTCTATCTTAAAAATTATATATATATTGAGATAGGGTCTTTCTAGGATGACAAGCACGCACCGTCATGTGGAGCTACTCTCCCTCCCAGCTTTCATCCTTTTTAAAGTTATCATTGGAATAAACATTTTGGATCAATGGATGAAGGATTTTTTTCTGTGATTTCCTTGCATGGCAAGGGATTGATATTTTGACTTTGCAACTATTTCCTAAGTTATCATCATAATACCACACAACTCTTGATGCTGAAAAGATTAGTTTTTCTTTCAGGTAAATTTGGTGTTTATTTTAAAATTCGTAATTACTGAAGTTAACACTTCCTTCTTTTTTGGGCTCCTTTCTAGCTTTGCCATGGCTGATCGTCATTTGTAGTTGCTAATGTGGGCCTGAAGTAACTCTTTGGGGGGGGGGTTGGCAAGTCTCCAGTTAAAGACAGCAAGGGAAGGCTCCATAGTAGAAGAAGGAGTCTAGGCTGTAGTTGTCTTGAGCAGACGTGTTTTCTATGAAGTGCACAGGAGCCTCGAGTAAGGCTGAGATGTCATTGACTTGCTCGTCTATCAGGAAGAATCAGCAAGAGTCCTAGGTGACTTGGCAGTGTCACCTTGTATGATGAACCCCTTGCTCTGTGTTGATCTCTCATTACAGTATCTGTCACAGTCTGTATTGTAGAGGAGACTGAGGCAGTGCTGAAGGTTCAGATGACTTTTAGAGAAGTTCAGGACAAGGATCTAGGTTATAAGAAATGCAAGCAAAAGAAACTGGGAAGAGGTGCTACTGTGGGTCTTGAAGTGGGTCTCTGTTGTCCATGCTAGTCTCAGTGTATTAATATTTAAAATTGCTTTTAACTTTTTTTTTTTTTTTTTTGAGGTTAAACTTGTTTCTTAAGTGAGATGCCATACCAGCACTGGACTCATGGAGACTGAGCATTTATTCAGGTAATAATACCTAACATTTGTGAGAAGGTGTTTAATGTGCCAAGCCACAGACTAAAGTGTTATATTGTCTTTCTCACTGGCCATCTCATAGCCCTGTGAGGCTGGAAATTGTACTGCACCCATTTAATAGATAAAGAAGTCTAAATTCAAGCAATAGACCAAATGAGTTCAACTGAGTTTAAAACAAAAACCCTTTGTTACTTCCCGGGGAGAGGTGGAGGTGATCTGGGGTGGATGACGTTACTTGTTCACACCAGTGAGTGCTGTGAACATACAGTGGTTTTCATTGAACTACTGAGATCTCTTAACATTTACCATTAGTGAGTGTATCACACTTCAATCTCTTAAGAACATTTTCTTTTTCGGTGTGTACAAGTGTTTGCCTGCATGTATGTATATGTGCACCATGGATGTGCCCCCGGTGCCTTTGAAGGCTAGAAGAAGAAATTGCTTTCCCTGAAACTGGAGTTAAAGATGGCTGTGAGCCATGTAGGTGCTGGGAACTGAACCCGAGTCTTATGGAAGAGCAGTCAGTGCTCTTAAGCACTGAGCCATCTTTGCAGCATCTTAGCTGGTGTTTATAACCACCTTCCTCTCCTATCCATTCTGTGTTTTCTGTACTAAGTGCAGGTTTTGCAAGCTGTCCTGTCTATTAGGCAGCCCAGGCGGTGCGTGAGGCTTCCATGGTTGAGGGTTGCTTCCAGAGACTTGAAGATATCCTTTGGCACAAAAGATTAGAGTTTTAATGAAGTCTTCATTTATCTTTTTTTCTATTTTCATTTTATGTATATGAGTGTTCACATGCATGCAGTGCTTGAGAAGGCCAGAAGAGGGAGGGTGTTGGATCTGCTGGGACTGGAGTTACAGATAGTTGTGAGCCACTATGTGGGTGCTAGGAATCAAACCTGGGTCCTCAGAAAGAGCAACCAGTGCACTTAACCACTGAGCATCTCTCCAGACCCCTCCCTGCCTTTTTTTGAACTGGTTTCACCGTGCAGCTCTTGGCTAGCCTGGATTCACTATGTAGATCAGGCTGGCCTCCAACTCACACAGACCTGCTGCCTCTGCCTCTTGCTTCTGGAATTAAAGCCGTGTGCTTTGTTTCTTTTCTTTCTTTTTTTTTTTTTTCATTGATGAGTCTCTTGTATGAAGTCTTAGAATCCATGAAGAATTTGCTTATTTTTTCTTTTAAATTTTTATACATGTATTTGTGTGTGTGTGTGTGTGTGTGTGTGTGTGTGTGTGTGTGTTTGTGTATGAGTGTGTGTGAGAGAGAGAGAACGAGAGAACACATGTGTGAAAGTGAAAGAGTGTGGAGGTCAGAGACCAACTTGCAGGTGTAAGTTCACTGGGTTCTGTGGATAGAGCTCAGGTCGACACGTTGGTGTGGTACCACAGACTTGGATGTGCAGAGCCATCCCAGTAGTCTGTTGTGTTTCCCTCTAAGAAGTTTCCTCGTTTAGGTCCTCGGTCTGTTTCAGTCAAATGCCATGCACAGAAGGAACAGAGAGGGCCTCAGCATTGTTCTAGGTTATCGTCGCTTTAGCACTGCTTGTTGAAGACATGATTCCATACTGAATGATTTTACTATCCTTGTCAAAAACACTCTGCCGAGATGTTTGCTTTTTTCTTTGTTTGCTTTTGTTTTTTGATCTTGTTTCTATTGGTCTCTTAAACAAAAACAGATTTTAATACAGATTTAAAAATTATGTGTATATGTTTGTGTTTCTGTGTGGTTATGAGTACATGAGGCCAGAAGAGAATGTTAGATCCCCTGGAGCTGGCGTTAGACATTGGTGAGCGCTCAGACGTGAGTGCTAGGAACGACTCAGGTGCTCTGTAGGGGCTGTAGATGCTTTCAACCACCGAGCCGTCGCTCCAGCCCTGCTCTTTGTTTGAGAGTATATATATATATATATATATATATGTACATATATATATTATATTAATGTGTATGTGTACTTTGTGTGTGTATGTGCTCTGTGCTCTCTGTGTGAGTGTGTATGTGTCCTGTGAGTGTGTGTGCTGTGTGCTCTGTATGTGTGTGCTACTCTGGAAGAGCAGGAAACATTCTTAACCACTGGGTCATCTCTCCAGCCCCTTTCTTGTTCTCTTGTCTGTCCTTAAGGCCAGTGTCATGTTGTTTAGATTGCTGTAGCTTTGTAGTTGTAAAGTCACACAACATGAGTCTCTCTACTTTGTCTATTTAGGAGCCCTTGCAGTTGCACATGAACGATTGTAAACATTGTCTTTAAAGAAGAAAGATTATGTAGAAGTATTGGTTTAAGTTAATTTGTAGCTTATAACAATGTGCTGGATGTGACTGTGCATGTGTATAGGCTAGCCTGAGCCACATCAGGAGAGCCCGATTTAACACAGTTCACTAATATATAACAGTGTATGTGAGAAGTACCAACTAATAATAGCATTCAGAACCAGTTCAGTTTCCTCTCCTTTTTAAAATTTTTTTCCCCCTTTCCAGGTCTCCTCTTTGGAAACCACCCATCCCATCCCCCGTCCCCCTGCCTCTATGAGGGTGCTCCCCCACTCACCCACCTACTCCCGTCTTCCCTCCTTGGCATTCCCCTACACTGGGGCATCTAACACCCTCAGACCCAAGGGCCTCTCCTCCCACTGATGGCCAACAAGGCCCTCCTCTGCCACATATGTGGCCAGCACCCTGGGTCCCTCCATGTGTATTCTTTGGTTGGTGGTCCAGCCTCTGGGAGCTCTGGGGGTAGGGGGTCTGGCCAGTTGTCACTGTTGCTCCCTCCATGGGGCTGCAACCCCCCTCAGCTCCTTCAGTAATGTAAATAAAGTAAATATCAAACAAACAAACAAACGGAAAAAAAAAAAAAAAAGAGTACAGAGGTAAGGTTTTCTAATTCCCCGGTACATCTTAAGAATATTAGTCATTAAACTAATTAAGGCCACAGTAATTCAATAAAATTGACTCAAAATAGAAAAAAAATTAATTTTAATTTTTATTTATTTATTTATTTATTTATTTATTTATTTATTTATTTATTTATTTATTTTTGAGACAGGGTTTCTCTGTGTAGCCCTGGGCGCCCTGGAAATCACTCTGTAGACCAGGCTGGCCTTGAACTCACAGTGATCCACCTTCCCAAGTGTTGGGGTTAAAGGCATGGGCCACCATCGCCTGGGTTTCTTCTTCTTTTTTTTTTTTTTTAACTTATCATAGAAATTATATATTTATATATCCTGTCCTTATTAAAACATGCAAAATTACAGCCTTATAGAGTTTGTCTTTTTATACAGGGTTGTATTGTATAACTTATGCGTGACTGCTATATTGTCCCTTCTCCTGCATCTGTTTCCAAGTATTAGGACTAAAGGCATAAAGGCATGAACCACTATATCTGGCTCTAATTGTTGTTGCTGCTGCTGGTGGTGGTGGTGGTGGTGGTGGTGGTGGGTGTCAGGGTCCGAAGCACTTTGGATATAGCTTTGTAATGACTTGACCAGCAAGGTTGCTAATGAAGCACTTGATGTTAATCGAGGGTCTCACATATGTAATGAGACGCCTTTTGTTGCTGTTTCTAAGATTCTCTCCTTGCCTCTGACTTTGGACAGCTTGACAATATATGTGGGAACCAGTTTTCTTTTTAGCTGGAACTTATAAAGCTTGCTAGTTATGAGGATTTTTTTCATAAACTTTGATGTTTGGATATTTCATTAAATATTCCTTTTGTTACTTTTTTCCTCTTCATGGTGTTTAGAATTGAACCTAAGGCCCCCGCACATGATAAACAAGCATCCTGCTACTGAGCCTTCTCCTTGGTCCTCTTTTCTGTCCCTTCTGGGACTGTCAGTATACTTGATGACATGCTTGATACTTTTCATTGTCCGCCAAGGTTACTCATTTTTCTCTGTTCTTTTTTCTTTCTTTTCTGAAGTTTGATAATCTTTAATTCACCTAGCTCAAGTCCATTGATTTCTTTTTGTTGTTGTTGTTTAGTTTTGCTTTGTCTGCTTAAATCTGCTGTTGCTTCCCCATCAATGATTTTCTTCATTTCTGCTACTGTATCAGCCCTTGTCCTTGCTGATAGTCTCACTCTGTAATGCAGGCTGGCTGGAATCGGCTGTGTAGCCTGTGCTGACTGCCTCAGTCTCCCTAGGGTTTGGATTACAGGGATGATGCCACATCATGCCAGCTTCTTACTGCACTCTGTGTGCATGCTCTATATGTTCATGTGTGTGCGTTGTGTGTGTGTGTGTGTGTGTGTGTGTACAGGTGGACCTTGGGTCTCCTGTTTGTCACTCACCATCTTGTTCTCTTTGAGTCATGGTTTCTGACTGAACCTGGAACCTATTCCTGTACCCTTTCTGTGTCATACTTGCACAGGGGCCATGACAGTTTTCTCTGTATTGTTCTAACTTTAGTATATGTGCTGTGAAGTAAGCACCTATTACTGTACTTATATTTTTTTTTATATTTATGTGTGTGTTTGTGGACAGTGTGCCTGTATGGCCTGGCACGCATGTGGAGGAGAGAGGACATCTTGAAGGCGTTCTCTCCTTCCACCATGTGGGTTTCAAGGATCAAACTCCGCCTGTCAGGCGTGGCGGCAGTGCCTTTAGCCATTGAGCATCTGCGTATTCTGTTTCTGTACATTCTAACTCTAAAATTCAGCTGGGTTCTGATTCCTTTTTATTTTATTTTTTCGAGACAGGGTTTCTCTGTGTAGCCCTAGCTGTCCTGGAACTCACTCTGTAGACCAGGCTGGCCTCGAACTCAGAAATCCACCTGCCTCTGCCTCCCAAGTGCTGGGATTAAAGGCGCGCGCCACCACTGCCCGGCTCCTTTTTATAATTTTTAACATCTTAATCATTTTTATTTATTTTATTTTAAAAATTTTCATTTTATGTGTATGGTATTTTGCCTACACATGTAGGTCTGTGCACCACGTGCGTGACTGACGCCTGTGGGGCCAGACTCTGCTGCTCTTCATCCTACACAAGATGAACTAAAGCCGGAGGAAAGAGGGGAGAACAGTTGTTAGCTGGGAGGTGATAGGCTAGCAGTCTGAGGTGCTTCTTTCAACACATGTGCAGCACTGGTGTCTGTGGGTCTGTCTGAGATTGTGGAGCTTCGTCCTCTTGGTTCAGAAGGTCCTAGGGGACCTCTGAACAGGCCTATCTTGCCAGCTCTTCCTGACCTTGACAGATGACTCTTCCCATTGGAAGTTGGGAGAGGAGGAACAAGCTGGAAACTCAGGAGAGGTTGGGGGAGTGGACTGAGTATTGAGGGTTGGGGTGTCACATGACGAGGGCATCAGGTCACCTGTGATTGGAGTTACAGATAGTAGCCAGCTGCCATGTGGGTGCTGGGAATTGAGCCCAGATCCTCTGGAAGAGGAGCCAGCACTCTTAATTGCTGAGCCATCTTATTTACTTTGTTTATTTATTTGCTTATTTATTGATTGATTCATTTATTTATCCCCACTCTGTGTGTGGGGGGGGGAGGGAAAACACTGTCATCCCCTGTATTCTTTGAGATAGGGTTTCACTATGTAACCTGGGCTGGCCAGGAACTAATGTATAGACCAGGCTAGTTTAAAACTAACTCACTCTAGCCGGGCAGTGGTGGCGCGCGCCTTTGATCCCAGCACTTGGGAGGCAGAGGCAGGTGGATTTCTGAGTTCGAGGCCAGCCTGGTCTACAGAGTGAGTTCCAGGACAGCCAGGGCTACACAGAGAAACCCTGTCTCGAAAAACCAAAAAAAAAAAAAAAGAAAAGAAAAGAAAAACACTCTCTCTCTCTCTCTCTCTCTCTCTCTCTCTCTCTCTCTCTCTCTCTCACACACACACACACACACACACACACACACACACACACACACACGGAGAGATATGATAAACTTGACACCTGGTTTCCATACTTTTTATCTTTTTAGACGTGGTTTCCTTTTTTGAATTTAGTTGAAATGGCTGATTTAAACACAATTTAGTTATAGTAAGCCCAATGCCTGGGCTTCCTTGAGTTTGTGGGGTTTTTTGTTTTATTTCTGTTTTTTTTTTTTTCCGTGTTACATGCCATAATTCTACTTTAGGGTAGTATTGTATTGTTTTGTGTGTTATGGTGGCTAATTTTCATTACCAGCTTTACTGAATTTAGACTCACCTAAGAAGCAGGTGCATCTTGCTGTGTCTGTTAGGGTGTTTGTAGAGAGTATTAACTGAGAGAAAGACCTGTGCTGAATGTGGTGGCACTAACCTGTAGGCTGGGGCCTAGGAAGAGAAGGAAAAGAAGACACCTCGCTTGAGTGCTCCTTATCCCCTTTTACCTTAGTCTGTGGTTCTGCCCACTGTGCCTCCCTTTCTGACTTAGACGGAACTCTCGGAAACTGTGAGCCAGACTAAACCCTTGCTGGAGCTGGAGATGTGGCTCGGTAGGTAGACTGCTTCCCTAGCATGTGTGAGGCCACCTGGGTTTAGTGTCAGCATGATATAAACAGGCACGGCGGCGTAGAGCCGAGAAGTAGAGATGTTTAGGGTCATTCTTGACGACTTGGAGAATTTGAAGCCAGTCTGAGCTACCTGAAGTTCTGTCTCAAAAACAAACCAAACAAAAACCCAGTTATATCACCTCTGTCAGATAATTTGATTACAGTGATGTGAAGTGACCAATACAGGTACAATAATATAAAAGAAAACCTTATTCTCTCCCAGCTACTGTCCTGTTCTGATTATCATTTGTATATACCAATTGTATAATACGATTTAACTAATTTCCTTTAAATAGTTGATTGCCTTTTAAACATATTTAAGTGGTGAACCAAAGAAAGGTTTTGTATATGCTAACTTAAGTACCATTTCTGATATTCTTGATTCCTTTGTATAGATCTGATTTTAAATTTATTCAGCCTGTACAGGTCGTGTGCTAATGAATTTTCTGTGGTTTTGTGTGTCTGGCAGGTAGCATGTATGTATGTATTTTTGAGACAAGATCTCTCTGTAGCACTGGCTGTAGTACAAGAAATGGAACCTAGGACTCTGTGTGTGCCCTAGGTTCTTCCCCCAACACCTCATTATCCTGTATTTTTTTTTTCTGTGAAATAAGTATGTATTTATAGGAATTTGAAAAAAAAAAGAACAGTATCCCATGAACCTTTACCTAGTTTCTCCCACTGTACCATTGCATAACTATAGTTCAATATTAAAACCAAGGAATTGAAATTGGTAAAACCTCCAGAGTTCTTTTAGATTTTTCTCTCTGGAACCATGTGTACTGTGTGAGTGTGTGTGTGTGTGTGTGTGTGTGTGTGTGTGTGTGTGTGTGTGTGTGTATGCAGGTGTGTATATGCTCATGAGCCTTCCTACTGAGGCTAGGGAAGAATGTAGGCTGTCTTTTTCTGTTGCTCTCTACTTTTTTTTTTTTTTTTGAGACATCTCTCATTGAACCTGAAACCCCATATTTTGGCCGGGCTGGCCATTGGCACTCCCAGAATCCATTTGTCTCTGCCACAGTGCTGGATTGGAGGCGTGCATGCCTGTAGCTAACTTACACGGATGGTGGGTATTCCAGTCAGGTCTTCTTGCCTACACAGCAAATGTGTTTAACTACTGAACCAGCTTCTCAGCTCACAAACTTAGAATTCTATAAACATTGATTCATGTAACAATGACAGTTAGCATGTGTTGAAACTGTGGGCTTGATTCTTAGTACCACAAACAGAAGACAAAGCTTAATAATAATAATGGTTTTATTACCATTATATAATAACATGAAGGCAAATTATAGGGGCAAGTGACCTCCAAGACAGCAGCAGCAGAGACCCTGGTGAAGTAGACATTATCTCTTACTTTTTGCAGATTTCCTTAATGACAAATAGTGTGCAAATTTTCTGAATAACGAAAGCAGCAGTCAGCACTTGTTTAAGTGTTTCTAACACTGAAGCATTATCCCTGTTCTTACACCCCACATGATGGCTACTATTACTTTGTTTTACAAGAAAAGGAAACTGAGGCACTGCATGGTTAAGTGACTTGCTTCAAAATGAAATGTTGCTGTCACTTTTGTTATTTAATCTTTACTAAGCAACAGAAGATCTGGGTCACCAAATATATTCTATTAACCCTATCTTTAAGGAAATTTGCTAAAGCAATAAGATTTAGTGTAGCTATTTGAAACTTTTCTGAGAATTTTTACGTTATATTTGTGTGGGAAGAGGAACACGTGCCAGGTGCCTGTGGAGACTGGGCAACTTGCAGGAGTCGTCGGTTCTCTCCTGCCACCTGGGCCAGAAATTGACCTTGACTACAAGGCTGGTGAAAAGTGCATTTACCAGCTGACCCCTAAAACTGTACTTTTTTTTTTTTTTTTTTTTTTTTGACACAGGGTTTCTCTGTGTAGCCCTGGCTGTCCTGGAACTCACTCTGTAGACCAGGCTGGCCTCGAACTCAGAAATCCACCTGCGTCTGCCTCCCAAGTGCTGGGATTAAAGGCGTGCACCACCACTGCCCGGCCTCATGGTGTCTTCTGTTACAAAGTCATGGCACCATTCCAAGCGTCCAGTCAGTTCCCAGTGAATAAACCAGACTAAGGAAGCTCTACACTGGAGCTGTGACTGAGGATCATTTTCTTCTCCTGCTGAGTCCTAGACTTGTTCTTACCAGAGAAATAGACCTCAAGTTTATTTTTGTTGGTGTTCAAGTTGCCTTCTGTCTTAAGTCTCACTCCTGAACAAATGTTTGATTTGGGGAGTGCTAATAGGCTTCAGCAATTGTACACCTTGAAGCATTTTAGACATTTATAGCTTTCTATTTTTGGTACATTGGGACTTATTAGATTTTGTGTCTCTTTTTGTTTGTTTATTTGAGATGGGATCTCATTATGTAGGCCTAGCTGGCCTGCAACTTGCTATGTAGACAAGACTGGCCACTAGCTCACAGAGATCTGCCTGCCTCTGTCTCCTAGGCACTGGGATTAAAGGTGTGCCCACCCTGCCTGGGTTTTTTATTTGTTTGCTTTAAAGTTTGGGATAAAAAAGTATGAACTTGTATTTTATCCCATTGTAATAGGCACTTAAAACCAGACCTTTAGGGCCATGAGCAGACCTTTAGCAGGGGAAGTACTTGCCTGACAGACAGCCTGAGATCAATCTGTAGAACCCATGGAAAGGTGCAAAGAGAAAACCACACATGACCAGTCTACTAACGTCCTCAGTGTGTGCACCGTGGCATACACCAACAAAACAGCAAAAGTACCAAACCAGAGCTTCAGTACAGCCTGGTTACTTGTTATCTTGGGGATTGTTGCTGCTGGGATTATGCAAGATTATTGAATAGTATTAGAGTGTTACTATTCCTGCAGACAAAGAGCATTAGAGATAGAGCAGAAATATCTATATTGAAGACACACTGCTTTTCTTTTTTCTTTTTGTTTTTGTTTTTTGCTTTCTTTTTAACGAAACTGACCTGAAGTTTGAGAGGCAGTTAGGGATTAAGGGAAGTAGTCTTATATGAGCAATTCTTCTCTGTTCATGCCAAACTTACATTCTACAAACATATTGTGTATATTGCATATATATGCTTACATGTTGGAACATCAGATAGTCATTCCATATTGCTTCTCTATTCATGCCAAACCTAATTACATATTATACTGTGTATGTTACATGTATGTGCTTACATGTTGATGCTAGAATATCAGCTAATCACGGCATCCTTGCATCTTTATAGCTAATGATTTAGTAATACTTATTTTGGCAAGATCTAATTAACAGCAATGGACACAGTTGTTTTGTTTGTTTGTTTTGAGGCAGAACCCCATGAAGCCTGGTTTGGCTTCAAACCCACTCTAGCCCAGCGTTGTGCCTTCCTGGTCCTCCTGCTCTTACTTCCCAAGTGTCAGAGTTATAACTGTGTGTGCTTGTTTTGTTATTCTTATTTTGCTTCACAAGATGTTCATAAGGTTCATCATATTGCACCTGACAGGATTTCTTTATTAAGGCTCTGTGGTGTTCCACTGTAGCTATGCTTCCTTTTGCTTATTCATTGATGGACACTTTGGATTGTTTCCACTTTTTAGCTATCATGAATAATAATGCTTGCAAATGAATATAGAAATATCTGTCAAATATCCTGTTTTAAGTTATTTTAAATATATTCCCAGAAGTGGAATTAGGGTTAGAACATACATTTAAATGGGAAAAATTTGATGATGACGATGAAGGTGAAGAAGATGAGGATGACGATGATGAAGAAGATGAGGAAGAAGATGATGAAGAAGATGATGAAGAAGATGATGACGATGCTATTAGACTTCCATGGAGTCAGTGAAGGAAATCCTAAAATGAATTCACGAACAGCTGTGTTTGGTTTTAGTTTCTTAAAATTGGCCCTACTTTGGTGTCACCGTAATAGAGGAGCAGAGTGATTGCAGAGCATCTGATAGCATTGCTTTATCACAGATTCGATCTGAACCAGGCGTCCTGCAAACACTTTGGAAATTATTTAATCTCATTAAAATCCTATGAAGAAGATTTTTGGCATGCTGCTTTAGAGCTCAGTACAATGAGGAATTACTTGAAGTCCTAGAGCTGGTGTGTGATAGCGTTGGGTAGACGTCCTCCTAATAATTTCAGTTCTGGGCCTGCTGAGACAGCTCAGTGAGTAGACTTGCTTGCTGTGAAGTCTGACCTGAGTTAGATCCTTGGAGCTCATGTGATGGAAGGAGAGAATTAGTCCCACAGGTTCTCCACTGACCCTTTCAGAACTGAATGTAAGCTACAAACAGCTCTAGGTCCAGACACAGCATGCATGCAAACCTGCACTGTGCCTTAAGTTTTATCACAAATATGGATACAGATGTCTCCTTCCGTCCTGCCATGGTAAATGTGCTTTCCTAGTGACCAAGATGATCAAGTTGGAGTTCTGAAGAGTCTCCAGAACTGTGAGGTAGAATGGAGTCATGCAGGATGCCCACACATTTTGTTTCTCTCTATATACCCTCCATTATCATTGTTGTTATTGTTATTACTATTATACTCACCATTCAGGCTGCAAAAGGTCTATCACAGTGGATATTATCTACTGGAGGACAGGATTTGAGCAGAGACCCACTGAGGACCCTGGGCTGCTTGGGCAGGGACTACTTCTGCACTTGCGATAGGAAGGGGAGTCAGGCCTTTCTAGGATCTGTCCCGGTTCCATTGACATCTTGATGTGTGGTGGTGTGCAGGTGACAGGAGCATCTGTACTGTCTGCAGGAGTGGAACCGGGCTCGCTTGCTCTGACAGAGAATGGTGCTAATGTCAGGACTCAAGTCCAGGCCTGTCTGACCACACTGTCCCTTGTCAGAGTGAGAGAGCTAGGGTTTGTAGAACAGAAAAGCCGAGGTCTCCTCTGTATGTGAGTGGGCAGAGATGGAGAGCAGCTGGCGTAACATTGCCAGACCAAGTGATCTAAACAAAACATTGTAAAAATCACAGTTTAAATCACCTTTTAAAATGCTGTTATTTAGCCGGGCAGTGGTGGCGCGCGCCTTTAATCCCAGCACCTGGGAGGCAGAGGCAGGTGGATTTCTGAGTTCGAGGCCAGCCTGGTCTACAGAGTGAGTTCCAGGACAGCCAGGGCTACACAGAGAAACCCTGATTGAAAAACCAAAAAAAAAAAAAAAAAAATTGCTGTTATTTCCTGAGCATTTCTTCTTAGAACTTAGAAGAATTTAAGAATTGAAAGTAAAGCAAAACAAAAAATTCAGTGCATCTTAGTCTAAGTACAACTGGCCTTCATGTAGTTTAAGTAGAAAGGCACAGTTGTAAACAGACACAGCCAAGTTTTCGTCTAATGATATGCGAGTATGCTGCTTATTGATCTGTTAGATTATTTATATATTGGCCTGTAATTTAGGAGGTTTCTTTGGTGCTATTTATTTTGCTTAATTAAAATAAAGTAATGTAAGAGGACCAGTTATTGTTTCTTTCCTAGTCTATACTGTACTTTTATTGGTAGATTAGGGATCATTAAAGGTTATGTTGGCTGAGTGTGGTGGTGCATAGCTGAAATCCCATTACTTAGAGGCAGAAGGATTGGGAATTCAGTCAGTCTTAGCTAGAGTTTGAGTTTGAGTTTGAGGCTAGCCTGGGCTATATGAAACCCTTTTATAAAATTGAAAAATGGACAAAAGTTACCTTAAACAATAATATAATTTTGGTTGTCTGGAATTGGTTTCATACTTATAAAGATATATATCTATTTCATATGCATGTTTTATATCTTTTCAAAATTCCATTAATATTGTGTTGTTATATCTTTTAAATTAGTATTATGTGTGTGTGTCTGCACATGGATGGAGGTCAGAGGGCATCTTTTGGAAGTTGCTTTTCTTCATTCATTTGTGGGTCCTGGGAATTGAACTCAAGTCATCTAGCTTAGCAGTAAGCACCAGCACTTGCAGAGCCATCTGTCTGGTCATGGAGAAATCAAAATGCAAGATGTTTTCTTCACCATACGTAGTTTTAAAAGTGCATTGGAATTCTGCGTGCTTTTTTGAGTGGCAGTCCCAGCAGCCTCCGTTTATTGCAGAGGGCTTGGGAACTCGTTGACATAAAACCATTTTCCTGTGACTCCCAATGCTCCCACCTAGTCTCTTGAACCTCTCTCTGGTCTATTTTTAAATCCTGCTGCTGTGTGCTGTATTGCAGCAGTTTTCCTGAATTATTTATCATTGTTTCGAGCTGAATGGAGCAGTATGGTTTTGTTTTATTTGTTTTTTCTTTTTTCACCACTGCTCATTAGAACCTACATGTCTGCCTTCACCATTGTTGATAGATTTGGTTCATGTTAAACCCCACTTGACCCAATCCTGGGAAGTTCTCAAGGTTCTGTGGGAACAGGCCACAGCATGTGACACACAGGGTAAATGAGCTTGTGCTGTTACTTTGTTGTAGGACCTGTGCCACAAAAGCTGAGTTTTCTGGTGATATTTTGGCTTTTGTATTCTTACTTTGATATTATTTAAGAGAAGTGGAGAGAAATCTGTATGAAACACACAGCAGGAAATGGAGATTCCTTTTTGTTACAAATGTAGACCTTGAAATTCCCTGGTGTGGAGATGTGGATTATGGAAGGTGGTCTTGTTTTGTTTGGAAGTGTTGTTTGTGGGCCTGAAAGAAAGATGGCAGAGGCTAAGAGTGAGGCCCTGGCTCCGAGAAGCGCTTCTCTCCATCTCTGTCCGGAGCCGGTCAGAGCTGCTGTGGTCCTTCAGTGCTGTGGTCTTCAGTGTGGGTTCTTTCTCCCTATATCTCTTTTTAGGGAAAGATTATTTTCCTCTGTATGTATTGCTGTAGAGTATTTACTTTTTAAAATAGGAACCGTTTTGAGCATTGTAAGCAGAGGGGTGGTCAGTCACTAAACTGTGAGACCTTCCAGCCTCTACTTAATCAGCCACCTCTGAGTTTGGGTGCCTTTAAAACTACTCCGGGGGCAGTGGGGAATGACTTTTTCTTTTTAAATCTACTGACCAGAAGAAGCCTTGGGGCCTTCTGTTGCTGCTTCTGGTCAGTTGTGCTGACCAAGAGACTGGGTCTTACTGCCCTTTGCCCCCTGCTGATAGGCAGTGGTGGCCCTCAGATGTGGATGTCCCGTATTGCTTGGCAGGACTGAGGATGGCCCTGCCTCCCACTCATAGATGCCTCATTTCTGTGGCCCTGTCAGACAAGTTGGACTCACCTGGCTTTCTGTTTTTCTCTTGTGCCTCTGCTCCCATTCCCACTCCCTTGACCCTTTCTTTGCCAGACATTCCATGGCTTCTTAAACCCAGCTTAGAATCCATTTATTTTATTTTGTTTTTTGAGCTATGTAGCTTGAACTTGTTTGTGTTCTGCCTTAGCCTTCCCAGTACCTCAGTTACAGGCCTATGTACCCCATGAATCAGCGTTACGTTGTTGTTGTTGCTGCTGCTGCTGCTGCTGCTGTTGGATAGCCCACGGTTCAAGCTGCCTGGCAAGTGTTAATTTGTGCATACTCTTCTCCTTGTTGTTATGGAGCTCATGATATTTGGCCTCATCACCAGATTAGAGTCAGTAGAACCAAGATCATAATTAAACCCTCTGAAGCCCTCCTAGTGAAGACATTTCTTCAGTCAAATACTGTTGTCCACCTGTACAGTAAAAAGATAAAATCAAAAAGTGGGATAAAAGTAGGAAACAAAAAATAAGGTTCTAATTGGAATAAATATGCAAAATCAGACTATTTACTCTGGAGTATCATAGTACTGGAATGAGTTAGGTTTCCTTCCTGGTGTGGCCAGTGTTACTCATCCTGACTTGCCCTTTCCAGAACTGAGATATACACATTTGAATGGCTTCAGGCAACACCAGATATCATCACAAATGGTATCTACGGAAATGATACAATGTTTATTACTTTAGACATTTGTATGTATTGGTCAGGAAAGAAATATAGTATGTAGCCATATAAGCAAATGACTTTTATTTTTTTATTTTTTATTTTCGAGACAGGGTTTCTCTGTGTAGCCCTGGCTGTCCTAGAACTCACTCTGTAGACCAGGCTGCCTCAGACTCAGAACCCTCCTGCTTTAGTTTCCTGAACACTGTTATTACAGGACTGTATGTTCTCTGTGTACTGAATGGGAATTCCATGTCTCGTGTCATTCTGCACATTTGGCATGCAGAGATTTAGGTTGGTCTCTCCACAAAAGCTAAGTTGCTGTGCTCTCTTTGGAGGCATTAGGTACCGTGCTCTTTGGAAGTATAACTATGTTTTGAAGGTCTGAGTAATTTCTTGATCTAGATACCAAAGGGCCATTGGTAAGAATTCAGTGGCCTCCTGATAATATGGAATTCCACAGAGTGACACAGTACTAGGTCTGTAATCGGTTCTTCATTCTTTAAATAAACAGTGCATTCTTGTTTGTTTGTTTGAGACAGGGTTTCTCTGTGTAGCCCTGGCTGTCCTGGAACTCACTCTGTAGACCAGGCTGGCCTCGAACTCAGAAATCCGCCTGCCTCTGCCTCCCAAGTGCTGGGATTAAAGGTGTTTAATCTGGGTAAGTGACTAACCAGTATCCTTGCTGACTGTTTTTGTAGCCAGTTCATTCTTGTGCACTTTACCACTGGTCAGTTTGTGACTAGTAAAGTGGCTAGTCTGAATAAACCATGATACAGACATCTTTTTACTTATAAAGCTTTGAGAACTAGCAATCGAACTGGTATTTAATAGCAACATGGTGTGGAAAAACAAGTTGGAGTAATTTCCCCCTTTTCTAATCTCTGTGTGTTGATATGTATGAGCATGATGTAGGTGTATGTGCAGATGCATGAACAATTTCAGTGTCCATGTGGAGGTCAGAGGTCAAAACGCATTTCGCTTGGTTGTTGAGTCTCGCTTGCTTGTTGTGTGTGCTGGTCCAGCTGGCTTGGTACCTTACAGGGATTCTTCTGTCACTCCCCTTTCATCAGAGGATCACCGTGATTTCACACATGCTACCTGACTGACTTGATGTGACGTCCGGGGATTCAAACTCAGGCCTCACACCTGTATGACAAGTACTTCACTGTTTCCCCAGCCTCAGAACTGGACTGTGTTCATGGGCCATTTCACCTGGAAATGCTTCAGTAATATCTATAACCATAAGGATTTTAAAGTCTAAGTGCCATCCGGTTATGATTTTATAAAGAATTGGTTCTGAGTCATGTGATAGTAAGTTCATGGTCAGTTTTCCCCAACTGTCTGTGATCTGTCTTTTCTTACCATTGTGTGCGTATGATTTCAAAGATGGTGTGTTAATTAGGTTTTCTATTGTTGTGAGAAGACATAGTGACCAAGGTAACTCCTATAAAGGAAAACATTTCATTGGGACTGGCTTACAGTCCAAGGTTTCATCCATGATCATCATGTTGGGGTGTGTGATGACGCACAGGTGCTCACAGTGCTGGAGAAGGAGCTGAGAGTTCCACATCTGGGTCCATAGGCAGCAGGAAAAGAGTGGATTACACTGGGCCTGGCCTGAGCTCCTGAGACCTCTAATCCCACCCCCAGGGACAGTTCCTCCAGTAGGCCACATGTGCTCCAGCAAGGCTTCACCTCCTGATAGTGCCATTCCCTGTGGACCAACAGGGACCATTTTTATTAAAACCACCACAGATGGCCTGTGAATTTAAATTTCATACTTGAATAAATAAAATTGTGTGACCCAGAAAGACTCTATGTAATTGTCTGGGGTACTGCAGTGTGCCCATGATGCAGGCTGAGAAAGCTTTGACTGGAGTTCTGTACTGCCTGTTTCAAAACCTGAGGACTCGGCTGTTTGTATTTAGGAAGGTCTGAACACACTCTAGTTGTATGCAGTGGAACTAAGATTCTTAGTAACAGTAAGTTCACTTTTGAGGAACCTATTCGTTTTAAAACTTACATTAAAGTCTTTAAATGTGAGAAAACTTAAGTTTTCGTTTGCTTATTACTTTCTTTGTCATCCATTAATTGTGTAGTTGAATTTGAGAATGGCTAATTTTAAAATATCTGATAAAAGAATCAGTCCATGATTATTAAAAAGATTTTAGACATTGCTATGAGTAAATATATATAAGAAGAAAACATTACTGTACTTGAAGAGAAAATTGTTCTTTTATATATAGTTTTTAATTTTTGGTGTTTATATGCAATGTACTTGTGTATGTATGTGTGTGTTCATTATGTATTTTGTGTGTTCATGTGTGTGTAAGATCAAAGTTGACATCATGTCTTCCTCAAATGCTTTCCACTTCATTTCCTGATGCAAGGTCTATTGCTGAGCCCAGAGCTAATTGTGGCTAGCCTGGCCAGGCCGCTTCTCCTGGAGATTGTGCCTCTGCTTCCTGAATGCTGGGTTGTAGGTATGCAGCTTGCCAGCCTGACTTTATGTGGGTTCTGGGATTTGAACTCTTCAGGTTTGTATGCAAGTACTTTACCTCTGTCCATCTTCCCAACTCCTCCATATATATTTATCCCATTATCTTTTTTGTAAGTACTTACAACTAATAAACAGAGTTTCGAGTGTTTGTTCTAGACCAGTGGTTCTCAACCTTCCTAATGCTGCAACCCTTTCATATAGTTTGTTATGTTGTATTGACCCCTGTCTTAGTTAGGGTTTTATTGCTGTGAAGAGACACCATAACCACGTCAACTCTTCTAAAGGACAACATTTAAGGACGGTTGGCTTACAGTTTCAGGGGTTTGTAGTCCATTATCATCATGGTGGGAAGCATGGTAGTGTCCAGGCAGGCATGGTGCTGGAGTTCTACATCTTAATCTGAAGGCAGCTAGGAAGAGACTTTACTGCAAGCAGCCAGGAGAAGAGTCTCTTAAGGCCTGCCCCCACAGTGACATACTTTCCCCAACAAGGCCACACCTGTTCCAACAAAGTCACAACTTCTAGTAGTACTACTTCCTGTGGTCCATGCATATTCAAATCACCACAACCCCCAACCATAAAATTATTCGTAGTTACTTCATAACTAATTTTGTTTCTTTTACGAATTGTAATGTAAATATCTGACATGCGGGATATCTGATATGCGACCCTGCAAAGGGTCACGACCCACAGGTTGAGAATCACACTGTTCTAGACTATCATAATTATTCTCCCTTGTCATTCTGAGTCATTTATGTGAATGTTCCACCAGTTACTGTTGTTTCCATTATTAGTTATTTGACATTTCCAGATTTCTCTCCATTATAAGTACTGCGTGTGAACATTTCCCTATAGGTATATTTCTAATTTAATAGTTTTATTATAAGAGAGTAGGGCTCTCTTCTTTCTTTCCTTTTGGGGAGGGGGGTGATATTGTGAACTGAGCCACAGAGCAACGTCCTCAGTCATCCTTTACTTGTCTGTTTGAGACAGGGTGTCACTGATTTCCTAGACTTTGAACTCACCGTGGAACCATACATAGCTCTTGAACCTTTGATATTTTTTGCCTCAGCCTTCTGAGTACCTGGGATTGTAGACCTGTGCCAGCAGATTTAGTAAGACTAGAATTCCAGTTTAAAAAAAAAAAAAAAAGGGCTGGGCATAGTGGTGCTCACCTCTAATCTCAGCACTGGAAAGGGTATGTCTGAAGCCAGGCTAGGTTTCACAGTGAGACATTGTCTCAGAAACAACAACAAAAGCTGTTTGAAGTGCCCATAACTGCCTGTAAGTCAGCACTCCTAGGTGAAGGCAGGATTGCCAGTTTAAAGACAGGGTGAGCAACATAGTAAATTGCAGGCCAGCCTGGATGATAGAGTAATTCTGTTAAAACAAAGACCCCAAAGTGTTTACAGTATTGCATAGGGCAGGGATGGTGGTGCACGCCTTTAATCCCAGCCTCTGGGAGGCAGAGACAGGTGACTCTCTGAGTTTGAGGCCAGCCTGGTCTACATACAGAGTTCTGGGCTAGGCAAGGACTGTCTCAATCAAAATAAATAAATAAGACAAAATATTGTTCAGACTAAATAAAATGCTCACAAATGATAAACCCAGCTTGTATTTAACATTTATCTTGCGTATGTCTGTATGTGGACCATGCACGTGCTATGATACTTGTGTGCTCGCCAGGTCAAACTCAGGCTTGGCTGCAGACCTTTACTCGCTGAGCCATCTTGCTGACCCCATAACTTGCTTTTAAATCATGTAATCCTCAGGTCTTTACTTATTCCATATGGGTTTAACAAATTATTCTTTTTTTTTTATGATTTATTTTTACTGTTTTCTTTGTATGAGTGTCTTGTCTGCATGTACATACATATTTGCTTCCCGAGGAGGTGGTAAGCCTCTATGTGGGTGCTGGGAATGTAACCTGGGTCCTTTGCAACAACCACAACAAATGCCACTAACCACTGAGCCAACTCTCCAGGCCCAGAAATGTTTCTTAAAGGCATATCATTCAGATACATTGCTGTAGTTGTGTCTTTGAATGAGTGCTCAGGCTTGCTGTCGCTAACCCTTCCCTTTCTCTGCCTTAGGTCCATTAGGTTTTAATCACCACTGTTCCCCTTTGTAAAGCCCTGGGGGAATCAGCTACCAAAACCCAGATATGCAGCAGCCTTACAATGTCCAATAAAATGTAAATGCTCTGGAAACAGTTGATACCGCATTGTTTAGGGAGAAGGACAAGAACAGAGCTGGGCTCTAATGTTTTAAGACAAGGTTTCACTGTAGCCTGGTCTTCCCAGAACACAGTCCTTAGCTCATAGATTAGTCTTGAACTCTCCGTCTTTCTGCCTCAACATTCCACAGTTCTTTCTTTAACTCCACAGTTGGGATTGGTTGGGTCTGCACGTGAACCCTACGTTCCAGGAGAGATCTAGATGCAGTCAGACGGAGGTTTTATCTCATCTGACCCGTCAGTTCTTAGACTAATGAATCATTTTCTTCTTTGAAGCACTTTCTCACTTGGCTTTCTGCTTCCATTGAATATTTCTTGGCCTTTCTTGGTTCTTGTAAAACCCCAGCCTTGCTATAGTCCCAGTCTGGCCTCAGACCTTGAATTCTCCTGCCATGAATGCCTGCTCTCCACTAATGGAAACTTTCAGACTTACAAAGTAAAATAGGATATTATAAACTAGCATACCATGTACCCTTCAATAATTATTAATAAGCTATAATTTTTATTTTATTTATTAATTTATTTTTTATTTTATTTTGACAGAGTCTCACTATGTAGCTCTGGCTAACCTAGAACTCTCTGTAGACCAAGCTGTCCTTGAACTCACAGAAATCTTCCTTCCTCTGCCTCTCAAGTTATTTTATTTTTGAGATCTGTATTTATGTAATGAAGGCTGGATTCAAAGTCTGTATAACCAAGGATTTGTGATCTTCCTGCCTGTACCTAGTGCTGAGATTACATCATGCCTGTACCATCATGCATGGAGTGTACAGTGCTGAGGACCAGCCTCAGTGTGTGCACTGTGGGCAGGCACTCCACCAACCGAGCTGGTCTTCACCTGCAGCTCACGGTTAGTCTAGGGTTCCCACACTAGTCTTACCCATATTTAATTTTTTTCTTTCTAAAGTTTTCTTTTTTGATGCTTACCCATAGTAGGTGAATTACTTTCTAAAAAGATTTTTTTTCAGTGTTGGGGATAAAAACCTAGCTTTCAAACATACTAAACAACACTAACCCTCAGTCTCTACCACCATCCACACAAATTTGTATCGCTTCTGGTGGCTCTGGTTTGTAGTCAGTCCCCTCTTCTCCCAGATCTTGGCAACCACCAGTTGTTTCTATAGTTGTTGCTTTCCCAGAAAGTCATGTAAATATAATCACATAACACTTTTTTCAGACTAGTGTTTGTCATTCAGTATGTCTTTGAGATTCATATACATTGTTACATGTCTTAGTAGTTCATTTATTTTAACACAGTAAATTTTCATTTTATGAATCATATTTGTTAACTTACTGAAGAATAGGTCTTTTTTCAATTATAAATAGAGTAGTTCAGCACATTGACATGCCAGTTTTGCTATGCACAAGGAGTGGGCTAGTTGGTCTGGTAAGTTCAGAGTGATGGTGCTGGCACAGGAGGCTCCAGTCATCGGCTTCACTTGTGTTGTCAGTCTTTACCTAAGGCTTCTGGCCATTTCAACACTGAACTTTGTTTTCTTAAATGCTGTTGAGGGCTATTGCTTTGTTTTAAATTGAGATGTAGGGGTAATAGGAATGTGCCTGGCACATGTGAGGGCCAGAAAACAACGTTTCAGAAGTTTGTTCTCTGCTTCTTCCTTGTTTGAACAAGGTCTCCCTTGCTTCTGCCTTTGCGATGCAGAGTAGTCCATGAACTTCTGGATGATTCTTCCATAGGAGTGCTGGGATTACAGGTGTGAAGCACCACGCCTGTAGGGGTGCTGGGATTACAGGTGTGAAGCACCACGCCTGTAGGGGTGCTGGGATTACAGGTTTGAAGCACCACGCCTGTAGGGGTGCTGGGATTACAGGTGTGAAGCACCGCGCCTGTAGGGGTGCTGGGATTACAGGTGTGAAGCACCGCGCCTGTAGGGGTGCTGGGATTACAGGTGTGAAGCACCACGCCTGGTTGAGTTGGGGCTTTTGTCATCTTGTTAAATTATTTTTTCTGATGTGCCAAGCTTGCCTAAAAAACCCAGCACTTGGCCACAAGTTTGAGGCTAGCCAGGGTTACATACCTTGTCTTAAAACAAAACAAAAGGTTGGCAGCAGTCATGGTGCACACCTTTATTTCTAGCACTCGGGAGGCAGAGGAAGGAGGGCCAGCCTGGTCTACAGAGTGAGTTCCAGGACAGCCAGGGCTACACAGAGAAACCCTGTCTTGGAAAACAAAGTGAAAATCAACAGCAACAGACTTCTTTCCTAATCTCATTCATAAATATTTACTGTTTTCTGTCACACTTGTTAAAGTTTCAAGTTCAATTTTTTTTTTTTCAGTGTTTTCCCCCTTACTTTTCTTTTTGAGACAAGAGTTTTGCTGTGTAGCTTAGGCTGGCCATGAGCTCTATCTAAATGTCCCTGTCTCAGCTCCCTCATGCTGGCATGTCCAGCATACACTTCGGTATATATTTATGTCTGTACATATGTGGTTAACCAAGTGTTTCTATATCATTTGTGGAAAAGACTGTTCTTTCCCCATTAAATGGCCCTTGCTCCTCTCTAAGCAATTGGATGAACGTATTTGTGTGAAAGTCCTGGACTGACTTTCTGTCCCACAGATCTGTATGTCCTTCACTCACTGACTCTGTGCTCAGTTCGTTTCTGTAATGTTACAATGTCTTAAAGTTGTATACTTAGATTCCTAAGACTGTGTTTCTTAAAATTATTCTTACTTAGCAATGAGTGGGTAAAGACACTTGCTGCAGGCCTGACAGTCTGAGTTCAGTCTGGAGAACACACATGCGCGCGCGCACACGCGCGCGTACACACACACACACACACACACACACACACACACACACACTATACACACACAAACACACACACACTGTACACACACTACACATACACACACCATACACACACACACATACACAGACACACAAGTACGCATGCACACACAACGCACACACACACACAATTTAACAAACAAAAAGTTGTTTTTTCTGTTTTATTTTTGCATTTCCACATAAACATTAGAATTTTTTAGTTTATATCAACAAAAAGTCCTCCTGGGAAGAAATGGAATTTGCACTAAACCAGCCTAAGTGTACACTTTGATTTATTTTGGTGGTTGATATCTTTCATTTGTGGTTTTTCAGTACCTAAGCATTTAATTTGAGGAGCATAGTCATAAATGGTATTTTATTGTATTTTTAATTATTTAAGCTAAATTTATGGGCATTTGATTTGTCAATGTTAATGTCCTATGATCTAGATAAACACATTTTCTGGCTTGAGAAAGTTATTTGATATTGTTTAGCCTCAGTTTTTTGACTTTTTGGTCTTTTCTGTGTGTATAGTTGTCTGTGGATAGGAACAGTTGTATTTCCCCCTTGACCCTGTGTGCCTTGTTTCTTTCCCGGCTTATTGCACTGATTAGGACTTCTTTTGTGATCCTGAATAGGAGTGTCAGGGAGCAGCCTTGGCCTTTTTAGATCCTAGTGGAGAAACAAGCATTCTGTAGGTTTAACTGTTATTAAACCAGGACAGTTTGAGCCAGGCACCTTACAGTGGTCCCAAGACTTGGGAGGCAGCAATAGCAGGACCACTGTGAGTCCATGGCTAGCCTGATTTACAAAGAAAGCTTCAGACTAAGCAGACTAGGCAGGTGCAGGTGGGTCTCTCTGAGTTTGAGGCCACCCTGGGTATGATGGTTTGTATATGCTTGACCTAGGGAGTGGCACTATTAGGAGGTTGTCACTGTGAGTGTGGGCTTAAGACCCTCACCCTAGTTGCCTGGAAGTCAGTCTTCCACTAGCAGCCTCCGGATGAAGATGTAGAACTCTCAGCTCCTCCTGCACCATGCCTGCCTGGATGCTGCCCTGCTCCCACCTTGATGATAATGGACTGAACCTCTGAACCTGTAAGCCAGCCCCAATTAATGTGGTCCTTACGAGAGTTGCCTTGGTCATGGTGTCTCTACACAGCAGTAAAACTCTAACTAAAACAACAGGTTATGCCTGCCAGAGCTTCACAGTGAGAGATTGTTTGTTGTTGGTTTTGTTTTGCTTTGTTTGTTTTTAAAGACAATTTCCTTCATGAGCATTTTTAAATCTTTAAATTTATTATATTTTACTATTTGTTGTTAAACCCATCAAGTAATTATCTGTATTTGGGTTGTTAGAACTTAAGATTCTGAAGTTTCTATTTTTCTATGTATATTCTAGTTCTTTGCTGAAGCTGCCTGTCTTTTCAATAGTTTAAGAGTGTTTGTTGTATTTTTGTTGAAACATGTATAATATATCTGCTTAAAGGTCATTGTCAGATAATTCTAATATCTGTCTATCTTGATGTTTTGATTGTTCATGTCTTGTCTTATTTACACAAATTGAAATTATTTTGATTCTTCACATAGCCAAGCAATTTTAGATTGTTTCCTGGAATTTTGGGTAATTATATTATGAGGGTCTGGATTTTTATCTGAATCCTTCAAGTTGACTTTTAATAAGCATTTGATCTAGGGGTTGGAGAGATGGCTCAGAGGTTAAGAGCACATTGCCTGCTCTTCCAGAGGTTCTGAACTAAATTCCCAGCAACCACATGGTGGCTCATAACCATCTATAATGAGATCTGGTGCCCTCTTCTGGCCTGCAAGCATACATGCAGGCAGAACACTATATACATAATAAATACATAAATATTAATAAACATTTGATCTAGATAAAATCATTCTGAGAGTTCTGTTCAGCCTCCTTTGGTAGTGATTCCAAAGTCATTTCAGAAACTGGCAAGGTAGCACATGCCTGTAATGCTAATACTTAGAAGGTGGAGTCAGGAGGAGTCCAAGGCTAGCCTCAGGAATGTAGTAGGTTTAAGGCCCTGTCTTTAAAATGGTGCCCCCCCCAAGCCAAAAGAAGTCATTTCGTTCTTAAAGCTCCAATACTCTTTAGATCTTGTTTTCATGTGGACAACACAGTAATTCATCAAGAATTCACTTAGGTAGAAACCCCCCCACCCCCCACCCCCCCACCCCCCCACCCCCCACCCCCGGTTTTTTAGAGCAGGGTTTCTCTCTGTAGCCATGGCTGTCCTGGAACTCACTCTGTAGACTAGGCTGGCCTCTAACTCAGATCCACCTGCCTCTACCTCTCGAGTGTTGGGATTGAAGGTGTGTGCCACCACCACCTAGCCTAGTGGCCTTTTTTTTTTTTTTTAATACTTCAGAGTGACCTTATTGTATCTGCTAGGGATGCATACTGAAATATAATGAGTTACCATGAAATATTTAAAATAAATTTTAAATTACATATTTACATGCAGATATACTTTTGTATGGATGTAGGTGATTATTTTAGTTGTTTTTTTTTTTTTCTGTATAGTATAAACTTATCAAACAAAAAATTGGAGGCCACAAAACAAAGAAATATAGGTCTGGAACAGTGGCTTAAAAACTGCCAGTGGGGTGCTGGTGAGACAGCTCAGCTTGGCCCCAAGCCTGGCAGCCTGATTTTGAGCCACATGACCTACAGGATGGCAGGAAAGAACTGACTTCCAGAAGTTGTCCTTTGACCTTCACCTGTGTGTTACGCATACATGCCTGCAAACACGCACACACGCATGCACACACACACATGCATGTGCACTTGAGGTAAATAAATTAATTCACTTTTAAAAACTACCAGTAGATGTCTTTAATCCCAGCACTCAGGAGGGCAGAGGCAGGTGGATCTCCGAGTTCAAGTCCAGCCTGGTCTACAGCGTGAGTTCCAGGACAACCAGAGCTACACAGAGAAACCCTGTCTCAAAAACAAAACCAAAGCCTCCCAGTAGCCTTCCATCTCAGACAGTACAGAAGCAGGTTTCTTCTAGTGATGTTTGGCTCTTTTGCTGGGAGCCTTCTAAATCCCTAATGGCTTCTCATGTGACTCAGAATAAAAGGTACCACACCTTTCTTTTTGTCTTTAGTATGAATCTGTGTCACAATCACAGAGTTTACCATAGTGCCAGGATGCACAGTAAGAGCAAGTGCATGCAACAAATACATGTCTGGATGAATGGATTAGGTTTTAAACTCTAGTTCTGTAACTTATGTGTGTAAGTGTTTGGTATGCATGCATGTCTTTGTGCCAGTGCCTGCCTGGTGCCTTTCAGAGAGCAGAGAACATGTTGGGTCTCCTAGAACTGGAGTTACTGTGGGTAGCTGGCTCCACAGTTACAGTAGGTGCTGCTAGGAATTAAGGCCAGGTCCTCTCTAGAAGAGCAACCAGTCAGGGCTCTTAACCACTGAACCGCCTCTCCGGTTCCATGGATTAAGTTTTTGTTGGTTTGTTTGGTTTTTTTGAGACAAGGTATTTCTATGTAGCCCTGGCTGCCCTGGAATGTGCTCTGTAGACCAGGCTAGACTTGAACTCAGAGATCTGTTGTGGAAATTATTTAATCCCAACTAGGGGTTTCTACCTTGCCTTTGATCATTTAATTACCAGATAAAAGACACACACAACCTTTATATTTACAATAAGTCTTAAGCAGCACAAGAGCTGGGCAGATACCTACCCTTTATGCTGTTAGAATCTACTTTCCTATCGATAACCCCAAGTTATGACTTACTATGTGTGGCTCACCTAACTAACTCTTGGCAGCTTCTCCTTCATTCTCCATCTTCTCTCAAGGTTTTCTGACCCTAAAGCCCACCTATGTCTCTTCTGCCCAGCTATTGGCTGTCTGCATCTTTATTTACCAATGAGAAATAACTTGGGCAGGGTCACAAGATCTATACATTTAGCATTACAATAGACAGCAAGACTATAAACCTGAACAGAGATCTGCCTGCCTCTGCCTCCCAGTGCTGGGATTAAAGGCGTGCGCCACCACTGCCTGGCTTTTTTTTTTTAAGAATTATTTATTTTATGTATATGAGTACACTGCAGCTGTCTTCAGGTACACCAGAAGAGGGCAATACTTTTGAACCCAATATTTGGGGAGCAGAATCAGGGTGATGTCTGTGAGTTCCAGGCCAGCCAAGGCTACATATGAGACCCTGTTTCAACAACAAAAACAACAAAACAGTCTTTTCTCTGGAGGGTAGGCTGTCCTTGAATTCAAAGCACACCTCCTGCCTTCCGCAGGTGTGAGCTACCATTGCTGGCTCACTATGCATCCTTTCCGTAATTATAACTCTTTTCTTGTGGTCCCCTTTGAATTAACTCCTTTACTGTAATATATTTATCCTTATCCCCTGTTACTCATCCTGCCTCCCCTTATTTCCTCATTTTCCTTTTTCTTTTTTTCTTTCTTTCTTTTTTTTTTTTTTTGTTTTTTGTTTTGTTTTGTTTTTTTTTTTTTCGAGACAGGGTTTCTCTGTGTAGCCCTGGCTGTCCTGGAACTCGCTCTGTAGACCAGGCTGGCCTTGAACTCAGAAATCCACCTGCCTCTGCCTCCCAAGTGCTGGGATTAAAGGCGTGCGCCACCACTGCCCGGCTACTTATTTCCTCATTTTATGGAGTTTTCTGCTTGGTCTTTTGGGGGCAATATGGGAGGAGAAACAGATAGCTCCTAGTGTTCCGTGCTGCTTATCTTCTGCCCCCAAGTGAAAAATGATTTTACTAAATATAGCTTGCTGGAAAGAAAATTCTCAGTAACTGTGTTTGGTCTTTGTTTTACATTTTAAAAGTCGAGCCTGGTAGCTTTTAGGTAAAAAGCATTTCTTTGACCTCAATTATTTTGCAGGTGAGAAAAAGGCAGGATAAATTAAAGTGAACTTTTACATATCCTCAAATCATTATTCTTCACTAAAAAGTCTATTTTGGCATCTGAACATATGCAGCAAAAAGGAGCTGCTGCTGTGTCTTTAAAAGCTGTCCTCAGAGCAGTGTGGAGGCAGGCATGCTCCAGAAGTACCTGAATGAAAGCAAGAAGAGGAGGTGGGAGGGGTGCGCTCGCTCTCTCTCTCTCTGTCTCTCTGTCTCTGTCTCTCTGTCTCTCTCTCTCTCTCTGTCTCTCTCTCTCTCTCTCTCTCTCTCTCTCTCTCTCTCTCTCTCTCTCTCTCTCTCTGTCGGCAGAGCTCTGGGTGACATCCTTAAAACAGCTGGGCCATGGTCTGCTTCAGAACATCTCGTCGTTGTAGCAGCTAGCTAGAGAAGCAGCACAAGGATCAGTAGCATTTCATTCAGGGTGAGGGGGGCGGCTGGGACTGTGGGCGGGGAAGAGAGAGGCGCAGGTTTCCAGAAGGAATTTCTTCCGGCAGAATTCCGGCAGGCAGGCAGGACAGATCCTTACAATGAGGTCTCCATTAATAATGTGAGCTCGCTGCTGCTGTAAGTGCAGATCCATCGGGGTGAGTTTTGGATAATTTTCTTTCTTTAAATAAAAGTCCTTGGACTTCACAGGCTGGGAGAGGAGAGGTGACAAAAATTAGCATTTTAAAATAGCATTGTTGATTTCCTTGTACAATACACACTATGGAAATTCAATTTTCAAATGTTAAATTTTGTGGGGGTTTTCTGGACATTTTCAGAAGCTGTTTTTACTCTTTAAAATATTTTAAATATTAGGTTTGCTAGAACTTGTACTGTTTGCAGATTCTACTTCTTCCATGATTATTTTAAGCAGTGCCTCATTCAGATTTTGCTTATGAGAATCGCAGTGATTTCTGTTCTCTCTGGTGATGCTGTTGACGCACATTGCAGGAAGCAGGGAATCCCCTATAAATATCCTTCACTTGTCATTACCCAGCTCTCCCTGCCGGCGGGGAATATGCCTCTGTGTCCTGTGCCTTTATGTAACTGTCCCCTCCTCGTCAAATGTGTTAAGGAGAAATATGTCGCCTTTGTCGTATCTAGAGAGCTTTTGTGATTATAAGCATCTGGGAATATTTTGCTAAACTGTTTTCCTACAAATGCTATTTGATGTATTAAGGTTTCTCTGGGTTTGCCACTTTTAATTTTGGGTGGCTTGTTTGTTTCTTATAATTGGCTTGTTTCTGTTTGCTGGCTCTGGTTTCTAAAGAGTGCAGAGATGGGATTCCCTCTACCTCCAGTGACGTATTATTTTGTTTGCAGTCTTTTTCTTCTGAGAGGGAGGGGTTGGAGAGAAGGAAGAAGAAAAATGGATCTGAAGTCTTTGTGACTTGCTGGCAGCTGGGCGCCACTGACTAGAGCTGATGCTGAAGTGGGGTGTTTAGAGACAGGGCACCTGTGCTTGGTTCTTTTTCACAGCAGGCTTAGACCAGAGTCGGGATTGCTGAAGCAAGGTGCTTGGATTTAACCCCGTGAGTGCCGATGCTAACGGATTTTACCTAATTGTTGTTTCTAAATGTAGAAGGAGAACAAGCTCATGAAGGTTTTAGAACCCAGAAGTTCTTAATTTAAGATTGAGTTTTGGAGTGTGGGGTTTTTTTTGTCTTTATACTGCTACTGATCACTTTGTGTGCTGTTTTCCAGACCTCAAAAATAGGTAGTTATATAAAAGTCCTTGCCACTGTAGTTCAGAGTAAAATTTAATTTTGAATCTATATAGCTAAGGCAAAGGTTAGGAAGGACTTGCCAGGTATAAACCTAGTTGTGAGCTTTAACAGCCCTAGATGGTTAGTTTTGGATTCTATTTGTGCTTCCAGTTCCTTTTATGCCTCTCCATTTTAATATAGACGATCTCTGAAGGGACCTTCGGAGGTCAATTTGAAGAACTCAGTAGACTAGAGCCTAGAAAAAGCTAAGAGTCGCCTCTGTGTAAAGCATATATGTTTAGATAGCACGTGCCGACTTGTTCCTTTAACGACATGCCTGTTTATTTTCTATCCTGATTTTATTTCTCGGTTCTGTACTGCCACTTATTCAGAATTCTTAGTAAGAGGTGAAAAAATACTAGATTTGGCTGTTTTGCTTAGATTTGCAGTTCTATTTTCTGTGGTATCTCAGTAATTTATTATATCCATAAATGTTTCAAACTAACAATTTAACTTTATTTAGCTGGAAGTAGGGTAGGGGGAAAAGGGTAGTTGTAGAGTAAATGAAGAGCACTCTGGAAGGAAATCTCATTTATTATAGACAGTGACAGGAGCTGTAAGGGCCATACATGACTCCACTGCATCTTTGCATCTTGATATTTCAGCAAATATGTGGGTAATTTCTCATTAGCTTTTCAGGAAACCCCTGTGGTGGACAACCCTCCTCACCCGTTCGTTGCTGGGAGACTGCTCTGACGTCACTGGGAGCAGCTCCCTCTGCAGCTAGAGCAGGAATAGCCTTGGAGGGGAAAGAGCTGCTGGGAAATGAAAAGATGACAGTTTTTTAAAACGTGGTTATCATTTGATTTAGGGGTGGGTAGGATATATCTACAGCCTTTTTAAAATAAAATAAAACCGTTTCAGTCATTTCCAAGCCAAAAAAAAAAAAAAAAACCAAAAGATTATTTTATTTCAACTGATACTGTCTTCTTTTTAATTAAGTCTTTGTTTTCTAATTATCAGAGCTTTAAAAAAGGTCAAGGAAAAAAGCTCTTAAAGGTGTTAGAAACGAAGATTGCAGTGTCTTTTTATCCTTTATGTTCTTTAACCCTCTCCCTTTTGGAGGATTAGGGAGAGATCAAGGGCAGCTTTTGTAAAGGGTGATTTAGCATAATTCAAGAATAACTGAAGATACGTGTTGGAAGACATTCTGGCAACATTGACTGTTTTATTTACTTATTTAATTGCTTAAGAGAGGATCTCACACGGTTGGGTTCAGCCTCAAACTTGCCATCTAGCCAAGAATGACCTTGAGTTCCTCATCCTTCTGCCTCTACCTCTCTGGTCCTGGGATTACAGGCGATGTGCCACCGTATTAAGCTCTGGTGCTATTGATATGAGACTATTTCTGAACTGAAGTTATATACTTGCTTAATTCTTTCTGACCTCTTTTCCCTAGCTTCTCCCTTTTGTTAATAGTCTGTGCGTGATTCACCCCTAACCCCCAGGTGAATCTCTGAGTTCGAGGCCAGCCTGATATACAGATTGAGTTCCAGGAGAGCCAGGGCTACACAGGAAAACCGCTGTCTTGAAAAAAAAAACAAAATAAAATAAAGAGTAAAAAGCATTCTTGTTGAATGCTTGCTCTACCAATTGCTGATTGTTATCAACTAAATTACTAAATTTTTTTTCAATTTCTTCATATGTAAAATGAGTATAATAGTATCTATTCCCTAGGTATTTTTAAGGGGGGGCGGGATAAAGGTTTTTTCTGTTTGTTTAAGGATAAGAATTAATACAAAAAGCTAAGGCTCTAAGGTGGCTCAGTAGGTTAGGAGGGCACTTACTGCCAAATCAGAGG
This sequence comes from Uromys caudimaculatus, assembly GCA_028551405.1. NCBI lineage: Eukaryota > Metazoa > Chordata > Mammalia > Rodentia > Muridae > Uromys > Uromys caudimaculatus. The sequence continues at coordinate 58,248,920 of CM052707.1, read as the reverse complement.
GATAACCAAATTCAGTCCCTGGAACCCATGTGGTGGAAAGATCAGTCACTCTCACAAGTTACCTTCTGACTTGCCTACACACACACACACCTCTCTCTCTCTCTCTCTCTCTCTCTCTCTCTCTCTCTCTCTCTCTCTCTCTCTCACACACACACACACACACACACACACACACACACAAATAAATGTAAAAAAATTAAAACCAGCACCTATAATTCTATCCCACACCAGAGGCTGAGGTAGTTCAAGAATGTCATTCTGGGGCCAGAATAAAGAAAAAGAAAAGTTAATGTGTATAAAAGTTTAAGATAGCCCTAGAGATCTGCAAGATGGCTCAGCAGGTAAAGATGCTTACAACCAAGTTTGATGGCTTGAGTGTAATCCCTGGAACCCACATGGTGGAAGAAGAGAATGTGTCTCACACATTTTCTTTCTCCGTCTCTCTCTCTTTTGTTCCCAGCACCCACATGGCAGGTCATAACCATCCATCCATAACTCCGTTCTACGTGATCTGATGTCCTCTGTCCTCCCGGGTAGCAGACACATACATATGTGCAGGCAAAACACATGCCTAAAATGAATCGTTTTCTCCCTTCCCCTTTCTTCCTCTAAACCCTAATCATTTTAAGATCATTTTTATTATGTATATGAGTGTTTTGCCTGCATATGCATGCCTGGTTCTTGAGGAGGTCAGAGGAGGGTAGCTGTAACTGGAGTTATGATGGTTGTAGGCTGCCGTGTGGGTACTGGGGATGGAACCCTCCTCCTCTGTAAGAGCAGCCAGTGTATTTAACCACTGAGCCTTCTCATACATAAGATGTATGAGATCTTATTTATGGACCACCTGTCTGGGCCCTCCCACATCAGTCAAGACAGTTTTTCACTGGCCAATCTGATTTTATTTTATTTTGTGGCACGCGTGTGCGTGTGCGTGTGTATGAGTACATCTATGCCATTGCAAGTGTGAAGTAGTCAGGACAAGCTTTCTTCTACCATGTGGGCCCTAGGGACCTTTATTCTGATGAGCTATTTTCCAGCCTTCTTTTAATTTTTTTTAAATTTATCTTTGTGCGTGTGGGGGGGGGGTGTATATGTATGTGTACATATGTGCAGACCCACATATATGGCTGTGGAGCAAAAGGTCCAGATTGTCACATTCTTCTCTGTAGCTATCCACATTTTGGGGTGTTTGTTTTGAGACTGGGTGTCCATTCCATTTTGTTTTTCTGTTGCTGAGATAAATAACTCTGACCTAAAAGCAACTTGGAGAGGAAAGGGGTTCTTTCTTCTTATAGTTTACAATCCATCATTGAGGAAAGCCAAGATGAAACTCAAGCCAGGATCTTAAAACAGACCGATGGGGGAGTACTGACTGGTCATTCACAAGCTTACTCTTGGGTCCATGGTTAGCTAGCATTTGTATGTAGCCCAGGACCACCTGCCTAGGGATGGTGCTCCCTATGGTGGGCTAGGTCCTCCCACATCAGTCAACAGTCAGGACAGTTTTTCACTGGCCAGTCTGATCTGGGTAATTCCCCCGTTGAAACTCCCTCAACTCTGGGCTGTTGTCAGGCTAACTAGGACAATCTAGAACTTACTGATTGGGCAGACTGGCTGGTCAGTGATTCCCCAGGGTCCTTCTATCTAATCTCTGTCTCCACTTCCCAGTGCAAGGATTATAGGCCCAGCTGTTTTACATGGGTGCTCGGGATCTAAACTCACATCCCCATGCTGTACTGACTCATGCATCTCCTGATGCCTCAATTCCTAGATATTTAAAGACTGAATTAGCATTAGCCATCATTCATAATATTTAGAAATCAAATAGGATCATGCCATTTGTATTTCCACATTACTTAGGAATTTATTTATTTCTGTGTGAAACACATAGGGAAGTCAGGACAACTTTTGAGGAGTTGGTTCCTTTCTTCCACCTTGTTTGAGACAGGGTCTCTTATTTCTGCTGAACTGTATTTAGGCCAGCTGGCCCACAAGCATCTTGGGAGCTCCCTGCTCTGCCTCCCAATTACCCTGGAGGACCAGGATGACAGATATGAGCCACCACGTGTGGCTGTCCGTTACTTCTGGTCATCAGACTTGCCTGGCAAAAGCTTTATCTGCTGAGTCATCTTTCAGCCTTCCTCCCTTTTGGGGGTGGTGTGAATGAGGCTCAGATCTAGAGCTGTCTGCATGTTATGTGAGCCACATCTCAGCCCTCACATGCAAGCTTTGAGGAAACAGATTTTTAAGCCATATAAAAGAATGAGTTTCTAAAATGAAGGTAAGTACCGTGTAAGCACTTCAGACATGCATCACTGCTGGTCCTTTTAAATAGCATGGCCAGGTTCTGAGGCACACACCTTTAATCCCAGCATTCCAGAGGAGAGGCGGAGGAACACACCCTCAAAGGCCAGTCTGTGAACATGCACTCTTGTAAAGATTAGCTTTTTTTTTTTTTTTTTTTGACCATCATTTATCTTTTGGTTGGTTTGAGTTTGTTGTTTCCGGTTTTGTAGAGAAACTCACTACAGAGGCCTCAGACTTACTGTGTAGCCATCTCAGCCTCAAATTCTAGGTCCTCTGACCTCAGCCACCTAAGGGCTAAGGCCAGGTATGTGTTAATTTTCAAACCAGGGAATGCCCATTTAGCATAGCAGAGTGGACCAGGCCTCCAGGTTCTCCGAGCATCCCTCTGTCCTACTGTTAAAGAGCATGGTTGGCACACCCGCCCTCTACCCTGAACTCTCCAGTCCAGGGTCTGGGCTGCCCTTCCTTTGTACCTTTGGCCTCCTGGCTGCTGTGCTTGGTTCCCCTCTCTCCCTGCCCTTCCTCTCCACCTCACCCCATATGGTCCAGGGTCGTGACCACTCTGGACTCCCTGTCTCCCGTATAACTCATAATAAACCTTCTCCCCCAACACACCTAGGAGCAGTCTCGTCCTGTCCTTTCCTTTTTACATCTCCTCTTCATCCAGTGTGTACAGCCATGCCTGTTTTGGCTTTTGTTGTTGTTTGATTGTTTTGTTTTCAGACAGGGTCTCTGTGTGCCAGGCTGACTTGTGGCCTCCTCCTGCCTTACCTCCAGAGTGCTGGAGTTATAGGCATGTGCTTCCTACCATTGTTCTGATTTACTTTCAGATCTTTGTGTTGTGGGGCTCTTTGATTGTGATAGATTCTGTCTCCTTGTCAGGTGGGCTTAATTCTAGAGACAATATGGCCATGGAAATGCAGCAGCCACCCAAATCACTCTGAGTGGTCCTCTGTTCTTGTCTTAAAAGCAGTGAAGAGTAACAAGCCAGGACATGAGGAGCCAGAGCTTTCCTGAGGTAGAGAAGTCTGGCCTCCTGCTTGGGCCCTTTTTTATGCCCAGTACTTGGGCCTGATTGGCTGATGTATGTAAACTAGGGGTTGTGTTGAGAGCCTTCTGTTTTGCTGAACTGAATGGCTATGGAGGAGTGTGGTTGAGTAAGAGATAATGCTCAGAAGGAAGAACCAGAAAGTGAGGAGTTGGTGGTCAGCTAGCAGCTTAAAGACTGGTGTTCTTGTTATGTTAATATAAATCTGCAGCTCCTGCCTAGCACGTGGCACACATTTAAATTCCAGCACTGAGGCTGAAGCAGAAACACTTGGGCTATATAGTGAACTCTGGACCAGCCCGTCCTACATAAGTGAGATCATGTCTCAAACAACAGAACCAACCATTCACGGGTAACTCTATGGAGCAGGAACTCCGTTATGCAGACTCTTTGCTCCCATTCTAATATTTATATGCTGCAGGAGGGCTTCTGAGCTAAATGTAGAGCTTTGGAGCTGAACTTGACAAGCTCCGCAGTGGGCCAGCCGCTGCCCCCACTGCAGTGGTGACTGGGGAGCTGGTGCTGCTGCTTGGCAGCTATGTCTCCTGAGGTCAGCCTAGAGCTTCTGCCTGCACAGCACTCATCAAGGAAACAGCCTGCCAGTTTGTAACGGTTCGTCTTTTCCTTATCTGTCTGAAAGAAACTGCCTTACTACCATCTCTGTCGTTTGGACATTTGCCTCTGGTGTCCACCTCTGGAAAGGCATTCCTTACTCTTCTGGTTAGGTGGTGTGCTCATGGGACTCATCTTTCTCTGTATATCTGTGAGTGTAGAGTTTATGGTGAGACCTTAAAATACTACCATATTTCTTAAAATAAACTGATTTTTGGGATAGGTGGTAGTGCCTGGCATTGATCTGGAGGCTTTGTATACACTAAGTATGTACTGTGCCATCGAGGTGCCTTGACTCCCCTTCCCCAAATCTAGGATTTTAAATAGGCCAAATTATCAAGTAAATACTAAACTGTCCAACATCCTGTTCCCCTTTATCTTTTAGTTTTATGCTATAGCATATTTTAGAAGGAGAGCCTAGCCTTTTATGGCTGAGCCATCTCACCAGCCTAGTGTTATAACTTAGATTCTTATTCTTTTGAGGCTTTTCCCTTTTTGTATTGCTTGCTAACCTATCATAGTACATTGACAAGGGCCAGCAATGTGTGTAACACTCATAACAAAGAACCTCTCTCTGCTTGGAACTTTTAATCTTTCTGTACCTTCTCTAGTATGTATGGAGAAAGAAGAGCTAATTTTTTTTTTAAGGGAAATAAACTGGAGAAAAGCAGGAAGTTGGCAAGTCGATGACTCAGTAGGCAAAAGTGAAGGCTGCCATCTGACAGCCTGAGTCCAGTCCTCAGAACCTACATAGTGGAAGGAGACAACCTCCACTTACATACATGCGCAAAGAAATAGACAAAATGTAGAAGAAAGATTGACTTATGAGAGAGAGAGAGAGAGAGAGAGAGAGAGAGAGAGAGAGAGAGAGAGAGAACGAACACAGCATTGCCCATGGTCTGAAAGTTTGAGACTCACTGTAAAGCCTGAGAAATGGGCATGGCATGGAATAGCTGAAAACATTAGTTCACTAAAGAAACTGTGTAAAAGTAACTTTTATTCTCCTGATGTAATTATCATCTCCAAGGCTTACTGCCTCAGTCTGCTGACCTAGGTAGGCCTGGTCCTGCGAGCTTCTAGCCTCTGTACAATCTTATCTGGCCTAGAGTGTTTTCAGCCTCTGAGACTTACTACTGAATAAGCTCACCCTTTCTTGTCTTTTTGAACTCTGACTGGAGAGTCAACTCAGTTCTGGCTCAAACTGCTCTCTAAGGTGACCGATTCAATCTGGCTTCTCTTGGTTTCTCCTGACTTGCTCTGCCTGGCCTCATACTAACTTTGGCGATCTGTTGTTCTAATTTTCTGGCTCCTTCTCATTCTCTGGCTCATTCTATCTTCACCTGTGTCTGGCTTGTTCTCTCTGTGGAACCTGCCCCAGTAAGACTGCCTTCTCTGCCTGTACTGCTTTCTTAAGTAGTCTCTCTTTCCTCTCCTCATGAGAGTTGGGCAGATCCTATTCTGTGAGATTGTTCTCTGATTTGTGACTTTTTTTGCCACTCAATTAAATATCACTTTCAAACGTGGGTAATTCCTTCTACAAACTAAGTTTACGTTTATTGTTTGAGATTAAAAGTGTAAGGTCTGGAGAGATGGCTAAGTAGTTATGAGCACTGGCTGCTCTTCCAAAGGACCAGGGTTCAATTTCCAGCACCCACATGACAGCTCACAACTGTCTGTAACTCCAGTTTCAGGGGATCTGACACCCTCATATAAAATTAAATTTAAAAAAAGAAAAAGAAAGGGCATCAGATCCCATTACAAATGGTTGTGAGCCACCATGTGGTTGCTGGTACTTGAACTCAGGACTTCTAGAAGGGCAGTCAGTGCTCTTATCCACTGAGCCATCTCTCCAGCCCCCAGGATATTTCTTTAGTTAGAGGTAATTTAAAACCTGCTGTGGTAATTTACATTTATAATCTTAGCACTGAAGAGCCCGAGACAGGAAGATTGCTAGTTCAAGACCAGTTTCTTCTGTATAGTATGGCCATAGCCAGCCTTGAGTACAGAAGATCCTGTCCCAAACAAAAACAAAACAACAATAACAAACCGTAACAAAACCCAGACACAAAAAGAGATCAATATAACAGAATATGCCTGTACTCCAATGCTTAAGAGGCTAAATAGTAGGTCATGAGTTCCAGGCTAGCTTAGACTACTGAGTAAAAAGTTAAAGAAAAAAATTTAAATGGAAGATTGTTACAATTTCAGTATTTGGTAAAAATATTCTAGATGTATCATATAATTACATAAAAAATACAATCCAATATGGATGTCAATTATATACAAATATGGGAATAAAAACCAGATTATACCTCAATATATTGTTATTAATAATGGCAGTAACAGCTGAATTACAGATTATGGTTGATTTTCATTGCATTTTCTGAACTTTGTTTAAAATATAAAGAAACCTTAGCTGGGTGTGATGCTTCATGTCTGTAATACCAGGTTGGGAAGGCTAAAGCAGGAGGATTGCAAATTTGAGGTCAGCTTGAGCTCTATAGTGAGACCCTGCCTCAAGAACCCAGAGGGTCAGTGGCAGTGGCACACACTTTTAATCCCAGCACTTGGGAGGCAGAGGCAAGTGGATCTCTGTGAGTCTGAGACCAGTCTGGTCTGTATTTTTGAGACCTTTTTTTACATGTGTCTGGGTTGGCATCATTCCCACTCCACCTTCTCCAACTCCTCCCCGGTCCCTCTGCCCTTCCTCTAGTATATGACCTCTTCTTCAGTTATTGTTATACATACACGTGCGTATGCGAGTGAGAACAGGACAGCCAGGGCAACAGAGAGAAACTCTGTCCAAAACCAAATAAACCCAAAGGAGGAGGGAGAACCTTGCTTTCCTTTTTAAAAAATGGTTTTATTATACTTCTTAGTTATATGGCTGTGTGTGCGGGTGGGCGTGTGCAGATGAGTACAGCCAGCCAGCTGTCAGCTAGTCCTCTCCTTTCCTTAGTGCAGGGCCACGGATCCAGTAGGTAATCTGGATTGATGAAGTACTCGGTGCTGTCTGGCTAGCCCTTCCTCCTGGTTTTAAGTCAACATCTCTGCATATGCATTTTTTAGTGTTAAATTGAGATAAAGGTGATAGTCTGTGTAAATTGAGAGGGCTGGAAATAAGTAATAGCTATGTCTTTCTTTCTTTTCTTTTTTTTAGGAGACAGGCTTTCATCTACCCTAGGCTTGCCTTCACCTTGCCCTGAACTTCTGATCCTCCTGCCTCAGCTCCCGAGTGTTAGTCCTGGGCTATGTAGTGCTGCAGTAGAGGAAGACCAGGCTCCCTGTGTGCCAGGCCAGGCCAGGCTAGCAGTGTATCACTTTTCGCTGCCCCTCTAGGCCTGCTGCCTCTGTCACCTTTGTTATTGTGTAGGAGAAAAGCTTCCGGTGCCAGAGTGTTGAGTTCTGGTGTCGGGAGGTGACATCATTCAGAAAACATCTTTTCATGCAACTCTTGTCCTTCTAGACGAAACAGCTCAAGATCTTTACAGATAGTTTTATACCTGTGTTTGTGTGTCTGCCTGCCCACCTGCCATGTGTACATGTTGGGTCAGGACAGTTTACTGAAGTCCACCATGTGGGTCAAGGGATTGAACTCAGGTTGTCAGACTTGGTGCCAGGGGCACTACCTACTGAGCCTCCTCTAGTGCTCAAGATGTTTAAAACAACAAAATAAAGGGGATCCAGAGAGGCATCTCAACAGGGTCCAGCCAGTCCGAGCCTGAGGGGAAGGAGAGGACTGGGAGGCGAGGGCTGGCTTCTAACCAAGTGTGTGCCACATTACACACAGTGACGCTGAGGAGGAAAAGGAGGCCAGTAGTGGCAGGAGTGCCTGGGTTCCCAGCTCTTGAGAGGTGAAAATGGCAGGATCAAAAGTTCAGGGTCATCCTTGACAACATAGGACTTCAAAACCAGCGTGGGCTACATGAGATCCTGCCTTAAAAATAAACAGGATAGAGAGTGGAAGAAAAGTATAGAGTGAACTGTTTAGTTTTCTTTTATGAAGATAATAAATCAACTGTACAGAGAGAAGTAATGAATGCCTTTGCTATAACTTGCTTTTAATAGTTTTAATATAATTAGGACTCAAACAAAAAGTAGGATCTCACCTTTTCCGGGGTTGTATCCTTAGAAATTCTTGGGAAATTTTAGCTGGGTGTGGTGTCTGATACAGAAAGATTGCTGTGAGGGCGAAGCCATCCTGGGCTACATGATGAGTTACAGACTAGCCATCCTGGGCTACATGATGAGTTACAGACTAGCCATCCTGGGCTACATGATGAGTTACAGACTAGCCATCCTGGGCTACATGATGAGTTACAGACTAGCCATCCTGGGCTACATGATGAGTT
>CM052707.1:58152149-58240501 GCA_028551405.1 Uromys caudimaculatus | reverse complement strand
AAATTAAAATATCTTACAGATATTTCTAACAAACTTTTTTTTTCTCAGTTCCATGAGTTTTTGAACTCTGCCTTTGTTTCTTATATCAATAAGTCTGTGTTTCTCCTATGGAAATGATTGCTGCTCAAGGGGTCCAGGTCAATCCAGATGGGCATGTAAGAACTTAGATTCACTCATGTTGGAAACTGCTTTTCTCTGAACAGTAATGGTGAGAAACTTTGTTTCTCATTTTTTCCTTTTCTCTTTTTGTTTTTCTTCTTTAGACTTAAGAGATTGAACCCAGGGCCTTGCAATGCTGACATGCTAAGCAATGAAACCACTGATTGGCATTCCCCAGCTGGCATCCAAGATTTGTAACATTTGCCTTTTTATTTCCAAATGCAGCAGGTGTCTTCATGTTGATGGGGGAGGAAAGAAGGTGCTGGTGGCTGAGTTGAGAAGCTTGCACCTGCTGCTGACCTCTGAACCTCACACGTATTCAGTAGCGTGTGTGGAGATGCTGAGTAAATTAGGTGGATGTGCACTAATGCATTCAGTGACCTCAAAGGCCAGAAGAAGGTGTTGGATCCCTCTGGAACTGGAGTTACATTCTGTTGTGAGTCCTAGAAAATAAACCTAGGTCCCTGCAAGAGCAGCAAGTGCTCTAACTGCTGAGCCGTCTCTCCAGCTCCTGATTTAGTATTTCAACTTGGAGTAAGTTTATTATGAGATAACCCTATTGTAAGCTGAGGAGTATCTCTACATTTCTGTATGATCATTAAATATCAGTCAAAAGAATTACTAGAGTATCCTAATGTAATCTTTGTGCCACGATAAGTTTTGCTTTTATAACAGTATCAGTGTACTTGATATTGTTGGAGTCTGTACTGAAGAACTGTTAAATTAGGGACTGGACAGAAATTTGCTGCTCTCACAGAGGACCCACATTTGTTTCTCAGCACCGTGTACAAAACTCTAGTCCCAAGGGCTATAATGTTCTTTTCTGGCCTCTTGAGAGAACCTGCACTCATGAACACATACACCTCACCCCACATAATTAAAACTAAAACAAAGCTTTCTAAAAAATAGTTAAAATAGGGCTGGAGAGATAGTTTGGTTGACCAAGTGGTTAACACGTTAGCAAGAGAACACAAGGTAGATCTCCAGTGAACCGGTCCTGTACACACCTGCCACCTCAGTGCTGGGCAGCAGATACAGGAGCAGCTCTGCTGCTCAACTGAATTGAATTTGTGAGCTCTAGGTTCAGAGAGACTCTGACACAAAAACAAACACAAAAAGGTGGCAATTAATTAGGAATACATCTCATGTCAACCTCTGGTTTCAACATGCATGTGTATACGTATGTTCCTGTACATGTGTGCACACAAACAAGTGCATGTGCACAGAAAGTGTTAAAATAGAAAGATCAATTTTTTAATTAAATTTAAAAATTAAATAAAAATTGACACGTTTTACTACAGCTAAAGAACACATAAAGAGCAGTGTGAACTTGCTGAAAATTCATAAGTTCCAGCTAATTTTAACCTTGACCCCATTCTGTCTAGTTCTCAGCACTCTCGTGACACCAGAAGGCAAAGGGTAGAGACCAAATTCTGTTTATTGCACTCTGAGATATTTCATCAATTATTGGTGAATGGCATATAAGAAACAGGAATGCTTTATATAACATGCCAGGTGAATACACTGTAGGTGTGCGCCAGTGAGAGAGTTTGGCTTGGCGGGCCAGCTTGCCTGCCTTCCTTCCTTCCTTCCTGCCTTCCTTCCTTCCTGCCTTCCTTCCTTCCTTCCTTCCCTCCTCATCGGATGTTTGCAGGTAAAGGAGAGGATGGGCCATATGACATGTGAAGAACAAATACAGTATTTTGGCATTGGGAACAGCAGTTTTTTGTTTTTCCCTTTAGAGTGGTGGAGGGTGGTGTAGAAGGGATATACAGGAGGAAAAAAAAGACAAACGTAATAGAATTCTGAGGACTATAAGAACTGTGTTTGAAAATATGACAGTAAAGGCTTAGGATATGTCAGTTTCAGTTGGAGGCCAGCCTGGTCTACAGAGTGAGTTTCAGACAGCCAGGGCTACACAAAGCAGCCCTGTCTCAAAACCTCCCTCCCACAAAAGATATGACAGTTTCCATGCCTGATACAACATTAAAAAAGGAGGAGGAAGAGGAGGAGGAGGAGAGGAAGATAAAAAGATAGTAGTCCTAAGTTTATCTTCATGTCGGGTTTCTGACCAATTAGATGCCTGGAATTCTGTCCTGGAACTGAGCAAGGAAAAAACTTTCAGGGGACTCCAGTGTTGCTTCCATAGAGGCACTGCCATTGTTGTTCACTCTCCTGCTCCAAACAGAATGTTAGGATGCTAGAATGAATGGCAGTATTTCTTATTTATCTGCAGAGACCATCTCTCAGCAATGCAGCAGTGTCTGTGGAGACTGGTTTTATTTAAGCTGGGAGGGTAAGCTCATTTTGTAGCTTAGTGATAGAGACTGTTGCCATAGAGTCCTGAATCAGATTGGCTGACCTAAGGGCCAATGAAAAGATAGAACATAAAAACATACCATCATTTAACCTTGAATTCCTTTATTTGGTGATTTATAACATTAATATTGACAGAATTTAGAGCCATGAAATAAGATGTTTCAGAAATGGTAAAAGGGAGTTTGAGGCCAGCCTGGTCTACAGAGTGAGTTCCAGGACAGCCAGGGCTACACAGAGAAACCCTGTTTCGAAAAAACATTAAAAAAAAAAAAAAGATAAAAGGTGCTTTTCTCAAAATTTGTTATTAAATCTGAATACGACACCTGTATATTTTCAGGTTTGATGGGGAGATAAAGTCCTCACCTCCTGTTTTTAGATTACATTCCTGCTACAGCCAGATGGGCATGTGACTGCAGTGTTGTGGGGTTTTGTTTTTGTGTGTATGACAGGGTTGTCTCTGGAACTTGCTCTGTAAACCAAACTCACAGAGACCCACCTGGCTCCAGACACTGGGATTAAAGAGATGTCCCCACAGCCGGCTGACAAGTTTTAACCCCAAGCACGGCCATGGTAGGCCAGAAGTGACTTGTCTCTATATACACTGTAATTTTGCTACTGCTATGAGTCATAAGGTAAATATTTGTGTTTTTCTGATAGTCTTAGACCAAAATCAACTTGGAAAGGAAAAGGTTTATTTCATTTTGCTGCTTGCAGTTATCATCCAGAAAAATTGGTCTGGACCTCAAGCAGGCCAGGAACTGGATTCAAAACTGAAGCAAAGGGCATAGAGGAGGGCTGTCTTCTGGCTTGCTCACTGTGGCTTGCTCAGCCTGCTTTTTTATAAACCCCAGGATCACCTGCCTGGGGATGGCAGTGCCCACAGTTAGCTGGGCCCTTCCGTGTCATTAATCAATAAGGATAATACCCCACAAGCTTGCCTACGGGCCAGTCTTATGGGGCATTTCCTCAGTTGAAGTTCTCTCTTCCCAAATGACTCTGGCCTTTGTCAAGTTTACATAATAACTAACCAGCACACCCAGAAAGCTAAAATAAATAAATAAATAAATAAATAAATAAATAATAAAAAATAATCATGAGAAATGGACTTAGATTGAAGGGAAAGATAGGAGACGGGGTCTGGAGAGATGGCTTAGCAGTTTTTTGGTTTTTTTTAAGATTTATTTATTCATTTATGTGAGTACATCGCTGTGTTTAGACACACCAGAAGAGGGCGTCAGATCCTATTACAGATGGTTGTGAGCCACCATGTGGTTGCTGGGAATTGAACTCAGGACCTCTGGAAGAGCAGCCGGTGCTCTTAACCGCTGAGCCATCCCTCCAGCTTAGCAGTTAAGGGTGCCAACTGCTTTTCCGAAAGTTGTGAGTTCAAATCCCAACAACCACATGATGGCTCATAACTATCTGTAATGAGATCTGATGCCCTCTTCTGAGATGTCTGAAGACAGCTACAGCAATTGAGTCGGGCCGGAGCAAGCAGAGCCAGAGCAGGAGGGGAGAAAAAAAATGTCTGATGACAGCTACAGTGTACTTATGTATAATAAATAAATAAATAAATCTTTAAGAAAAAAAAGAAAGATCAGAGACTTTATAAACCGAATATTTAAGTCTCCAAATATAGCCTGCATTGATTAAAAAGAAGAAAAGGTCTTAAATCTAGGTACCTTTCTATTCAATACTTCATACCCTAGAATTTTCCTCAGTGGTCAGTTACTTTGGAACACCTAGAACTTGGTTAAGGGATCAGAGTAGCTATGTTAAATTTTTGCATTTGCCCCTCTAATGTTGATTTCTCCGACCTTTAGTTTTCTCATCTGAAAAATACCCTAGTAAAGAATTAGTTATGTTACAGTGATATAATCTTTTTAGTAATAATAAACAGAAGGGCTGGAGAGACGGTTAAGAGCACTGGCTGCTCTTCCGGAGGTCCTGAGGTCCATTCCCAGCAACCGCATGATGGCTCACAGCCATCTGTAATGGGATCCGATGTCCTCTTGTAATGTGTCAGCGACACCTTACTAATATACATAAAATAAACATAAATATTTTTTTAAAAATGAAAAACATCAAAGTCATAGAACAAATGAAGACTTTGCTTTGTTTTGTTATTTTAAAAATGTAGATGTTAAGAGAAAGGGCTCAACAGTTAAGAGTGCATACTGCTCTTGCAGAAGACCTGAGTTCAGTTCCTAGCACCCAAGTGAGGTAGCTTACAACCACCTGTACTGCAGCTCCAGGGGCGTCATACACATAACCACCTGTACTCCAGCTCCAGGGGCGTCATACACATAAGTTTTGAAATTAGTTAAAAAAAGGAAAAAAGAAAATCTTTAAAAAGTCAATGTAGACATCGAAACAGTGTGGACACTGAAGTCAGACAGCACTGAGGTTCTGGCCTCTTTCTCCCACTTACTTAATGATGTTCCCTGATCGGGCCTGATCCGTCCGCTTAGCTGTGCTTGGTAGGTAAGAATTGAAGTGCATAAAGCAGTGAGCCTATAATCCTGCTCAGTTAGTGTGGACATCATCTTCTTTCCTAATTCTGTCAGAAAACATAAGAGTTTGGATGTGGTGGCATGCACCTTTAATTTCAGCACTCAGAAGGCAGAGGCAGGTAGCTCTCTGAGTTCAAGGCTGGCCTATTCTACATAGCAGGTTCCAGAAAGAAAATAAGAGGCTTGTAGTACGTGAACTTCTACTGTTTTATTATCTTCTATTTATAATATCTTCCATTTTTTCTCTAGCAATTTCAGACATGTATGCAGTCTTGATCATTTTCATTCCGACTCCCCTCTCTCATTCTACCATGAAAGTCCCCAGCATGTTGTCTTTCCACCCTCTTGTCCTCTCCTCCCCTTCCTTCTCGGGGTACTTCCTAAGTCCAGTGAGTGCTGCCTGCTGGAATGCTGACTGACCTTGCTGGCTTGGTCTTTTGTAACAGCACATAGCAATAATGAGCTAGTAGTACAGGTGCCAAGCCATGTCCTTAAGGCAGCATTTCATAGCACACACCACCTGGATCTTACCTTCCTCCCCTTCAACAGTGTCACCTGACCCGTGGGACAGTTGCTACAGGTGTTGCATTTAGGGCTGAGCACTCTGTTGGGACTGGAGTTACAGAGTGTTATAAACTGTCCTATAAGTTCTGGGAATTGAACCTGGGTTCTCTGGATGAACAGACAGTGCTCTTAACCACTGAGCCCTCTCTCCAACTGCCTTTTATTAGATTTTTAAGTTACATTTCAAAGTAATGGGTTTCCAAAAGTGTGTGTGTATCTGTGTACATGCACATATACATACATATGTATCCATATATGTACATACTTAATTTTAGTTAGCCACCTCCCACACCTTCTCCCATACCTCCATCCCAATCCCTGTCTAAATCTTTAGCTTCTAGTATCCCAAAAACCAAAAAAAAAAAAAAAAAAAAAAGAAAAGAAAAGAAAAAGAAAAACGAAAAAAAATTACTGCAAACAAAATAGAATATTTTTTTGTTGTTGTTTATTTTGGGTTTGGTTGCTTTTGTTTTGGAGACAGGGTTTCACTCTAGCTCAAATAAATAAATCATTGTTTAAAACAAAGACCCGAAACTCATGGTAACTGTCTTTCCTGTCTTAACCTCCCAAGTGTTATATTATAGGAATGAGCCACTATACCAGCAAAATAGACTAGTTCTGTTAACTCATGAAAGGTTTGATATTTTCTGTTTTGCCTTGCTCTTACCCCTAATTCTTTTTTTATTTGGTTTTTTGAGACAGGGTTTCTCTGTGTAGACCTGGCTGTCCTGGAACTCACTCTGTAGACAAGGCTAGCCTTGAACTCAGAAATCCGCCTGCCTCTGCCTCCCAAGTGCTGGGATTAAAGGTGTGCGCCACCACTGCCCGGCGAGTCCTGGTTTCTTTTACAGCTTTGAAAGAATAATCCTTTCATAGTATTTTCAAAAAAAGATTTTACTTAAAATTTTAAAAAGTGTGTGTGTGTGTGTGTGTGTGTGTGTTTACAAGTGTGGATTTGTGCATGTTAGCGCAGTGCCTGAGGAGGCCAGAAGAGTTTTCCAATTCCCTGGAGTTGTAGTTACAAGCATATGTGAGCTGCCAGGGAGGGGTCCCTATGCAGAAGCAGTATGTGCTCTTATATAACCACTGCCCATCTCTCTACCCCTTAAATTTTGTTGTTATTACTGTTGTTTATATTGTTGTTGTTTAAATATTTATTTGGGTGGGTGGGTATGGATGTGTATGTCACCATGTGGACATAGAAGTCAGAGGACAACTTTTCTAGAAATTAGCTCTCCTCTTCTACCTTACTGAGGCAGGATCTTTCTTGTTTCTGCTTCTGCAGTGCATTCTCTAGGGTAGTTGGCCTGTGAGCTCCCACTAATTCTCATGTCTCTTCCTTCCATCTTGCTGTAGGAGTGCTGGATTTACATATGCATGCCATGGTGTCTGGCTAATTTTACATTGGTTCCAGGGGTTCTAGGCTAGATTATGCAGTGTAGCAGGAGAAACATGGGAAACACCACGCCTCAGTAGATGGAAGAGAAGAACTGATATCCAGAAAGTTGTGTCCACCCTCAACATAATTTTGTTTGTTTTTTTGCCAAGACAGAGTTTCTCTGTGTCACCCTTGATATCCTGGAACTCGCTCTGTAGACCAGGCTGACCTCAAACTCAGAGATCCACCTGTCTCAGCCTCCTCAGTGCTGGAGTTAAAGGTATTCATCACCATGCCTAGTCCTCTCCTAATTATTAAATACTTTGTTATGGTTTGGGGAGGGGTCCCCAGGAAATGAACTCAGGTTGTCAAGTTTGGCAACATGAACCTTTACCTACTGAGCCATTGCAGTGGCTCAGTAAAACATTTTTAAATCTATTACTTTGGAGCAGCTTGCTTTTCATATGTGAATGAGTAAAGGACTAGAAAGCTTTACAAGGAATTTACCACAGAGTAGGTCAGGATCTTCAGTACCTATGACTGTCTTATTTATATTTTCTCTATTGGACATTGATTAAAAAGGAGACAATGAAAGCAAGCTGATGTGTTCTACAGTGCTGCACTGGGAGGCTAAGGCAGGACTCTAGGTTCAAGGCCAGACTTAGATATGTAGCAGACCCTGTCTCAGAAAAGAGGCTGGGGAGAGAATAGAAATGAGTCTGGCTTTGTCTCTGGGTATCCCTGTGTAGTGTATTCCCTTTGCTCTGATGCTGTGGAAGTTGTTTATACAATTGATGGGGGAAAATGTAATCTCACTCTGTTCTGGAAGTGAGGAATATGTAGACTTCTCTACGCAATTGTTGAATCTTGACACCCCCACCTCTAAGAAATATTTCTTCACTCTCCCAGTAGTCACTTTTGTGCAGTTCTAGGCCACTGAGTGTCCTCAGAAGATCCTCTACCTTAAAAATTGTGCTTAAAAAACAAAAACAAAAACAAAAACAAAAACAAAAAAACCCAAAAAACCAGGACGCACTATACAGTATGTACAAATCATTTACAGGGAAGTACTTGTATGGCCTCCTGGGAGCTTCATGTCATTGCTTGTTCTAGACACTGTTACATATGAATTAGTCCCTTTTTTGTTTCTTATGCCAAAAATAAAATCTCCTAACTCAATTTCTTCTGTATGTCAAGTGAAACATCAAAAGGGGAATTATTTCTATGCCTCCTATTGGCTTTACTGCCGTTCTCTCTTTAAATACTGGGTTTAATTTCATGTGTTTGTGTACAGGTGACCAAGCACAAGTGCATTGGCACTTGACTGCACATAGAGTGGGAAGGCCAGAGGACATCAGACATCGTTCTCCATTCTCTTACCTTTGAGACAGGGTTTCCCACTGGGCGTGGTGGGGTGGTGCACACCTTTAATTCTAGTACTCAGGAAGCAGAAGCAGGTCAGTCTCTGTGGATTTGAGTCCAGCCTGGGCTACATAGTTCCAGACCAGCCAGATTTATAAAATGACAACTTGTCTCAAAAAAATCAGAGAGAGAAAGAGAAAGAGAGAGGGAGAAGAAAAGACAGAGTTTCTCACTGAACCCAAAGCCTGCCGTTTTCGCTTTTGTTGACTAGCCCCATAAGCTCAAGGAATACGCCTGTCTCTACCCCTCAACACTAGAGTTATAGGCATATGCAACCATGTGTCTGGTTTTGTTTTTACTTTGTGTTGTTTAGTTTTGTTTGAGACAGGGTCTAACTGTGTAGCCCTGGCTAAGCCTAGCACTTACTGTGTAGACCTGGTTGGCTTCAAACTTACACAGATCCGTCTGTCTCTGATTCCTGAGTGCTGGGATTAAAGACTAAAGACATAGGTCACCATAAAACACCTTGCTCATGCCTGTGTTTTGTCTATGTTTGGTTGGTTGGTTTTTATGTGGGTTCTGAGTATTTGAAGTCAGAACTTACACAGTAAGTACTTACATTCGCTAAGCCATGCTATGTTTCTGCTCCTGTTCTTTTTCAACCTTTAAAAAAAAGTTAATAAATTTACTTACCCTTAAGCCATAACTTTCACTCCCCCTGCCCCAAGATGTATTACTAGGAATTCTTATTTGTCAAGAGTATGCAGAGACTTCTACATAGAATTACAGGACAAAAATTACCTTCATTAAAGGTTATTTTGGAGAGTAAAAGAATGCCTTACCCTAAGAAGTAGTTTTATTGAAAATACTAAGAGAAATATTTTACAATATAAGCCAGGTACATACTTATAATCACAGCACTTAGGAAGCTGACACATGAAAACTGCTGCAAGTTCAAGACCAGCCTGGGCAAGAGAAAACAGGGCTGTGGGTAGGTACAGTGTTGCCACCTGTAACGATAGCACCTAGGGAGTGGGGCAGGTCATCCTTGGCTACATAGTGATTCCCAGGCCCACCTAAGCTAAGCTTCTAAGTCTTCTTTCAAAAGGAGACAAACAATAAACGCCACCCACAGGTGGTGGAAGAAGGGAGGAGATAGATTATGACCCCAAAATTAGTAACTCTCCTAGATCTGCCATGACTAGCATACAGTCAGGACAAGTTTTTATTGTTTTATTGTTTTGAAGCAGTGAGCATGCATGGGACTGAAACGGTGGTAGTTGAAGACCTAACTTCAAGAAGAAAGGAACGCTTAAATAAGGAAATGAGATGAAACTGTCTTTTGTGATGGGTTGGCATGGTGTGATGGTTATTCTTGCTCAGCATGCACATCCTGCTTCTGAAGCTGCCGCACCTGTGATTGGCTGTCCAGTGCCAACAGGATAGTCATTCTCAATAAGATTTTATTAGTATATGTTAAATGAATGATTTTCATAGTTCTTTATACTGTGTGTCATCAGACAAGATAGTCATTTAACGAATGTGAGGAATACAGAAATGGCTGTTGCACATTACTTATGGTGTACTTTTTTTTTTTTTTGCTAATTAAGTTGGATATTTATCTACATCCCTGAAACAATTTTTAGGGGTTTTTGTTGTTCTGTTTTGTCCTGGAAAACACATGAACGCCTGTTTTCACAAAAGTGATTGTACAGTGACTTGAAATAGAGCAAATGAGATGGTGCATGACTTTCCAGTAAAGGGTCTTTGAAGACTGAAAAATGTATGTTTTCATTGTTGTTGTTTTGTTTTGTTTTGCTGAGACAGGGTCTTACTATGTAGGTAGCCCTGACTATCCTGGAGCTCATTATGTAGATTTGGCTGGCATCAAACACACAGAGATCTGCCTTGAGTACTGGGTGTAAAGGCGTGTTTCACTAATGCCCAACCCTAGGCTTGTTTTTTTTTTGTTTTGTTTTGTTTTTTTAAAGATTTATTTATTATATGTAAGTACACTGTAGCTGTGTTCAGACACACCAGAAGAGGGCATCAGATCTCATTACGGATGGTTGTGAGCCACCATGTGGTTGCTGGGATTTGAACTCAGGACCTTTGGAAGAGCAGTCAGTGCTCTTAACCGCTGAGCCATCTCTCCAGCCCCCTGGACTTGTTTTTTATTATTGGCATAGAAAGCTAAATTGGGGCTGATAGGAGCAAATAACAGGAAGATATAATTTTGTCTGCTTTTTAAGGAAAGTTTTCTCAAAAGGAATAGTTTATATTTGAAGGTAAATACTTTGACTTTGCAGAAGGTGAACTAAGCCCACTGCCAGCCCTATATGCTGAGTTTTACTAGAACTTCAAAGACTTGCCTAACAGGACAGGGTAATACAGATACTCATCCAGGACCAGCAAGCTGGTTCAGTAGGCTTAGTAGGAAAAGGCACTTGCTGCCAGGGAACATGGCCTGCTTTCTGTCCTTGGACCCCGTATGGTGAAAGGAGAGAACCAACTTTCACAAGTTATCCTCTGACTTTCACCCATATGTTGTGGTATGAACATACAACATACGCACGTACATACACACACACACACACACACACACACACACACAATAAATTATAAAGTTGATCATGTGTAAATATGATACAGTATAAACATGATAAAATCTCATATATAGCCAGTGCTCAAAAAACACCTTGAGGGTTATAACTTTCTATAGAAGCCTATATCAGTACATCAATATATAGAGAATATATATAGAACACTATTTTATTTTACCCATTTAGATGAAATTGGGCACATTCAAGGTGGTGTGACCATAAACAGTACCTTCCTCCCCTCCCTGTCTTGCTCATCCTAAACTTAAATGCTCAAGAAACCCTCCTTCCTCAGCCTCCAGCTGGTGCTGAGGATACAGGGACACCATAGTGTGTAGCTGTCAACCATTTCTTTTCTGAGACGGGGTCTGTCTATATATCCCTGCTGTCCTGGAACTAGCTCTGTAGAGCAAGCTGGCCTCTTACTTTCAAGTGCTGGGACTGTAGGTATATACCACTACACCCAGCATGAAAGAGAACTTTTCTGTTCCTAGACAAACTAGGTCTCTAAAGAGCTGCACAGGCAGACAAGCAATAATCTTGCATGTAGTTTAACTTGTATTGGATGAGGCTACCTGTGCTTCTTGAGAACCTTTGGTGTCTGGCCCTTTAACTTGCTCAAAGGATAAGAATCTGACTGGTTGACAACTCTGAAGCATTGGTGAGCATTTGTTCATTTAGTTCAAATGTACCGCTACACTGGGAGTAAGTGTGAGTGGATTAGAGAAAAAAGAAACTACTCAGGATCTAAGTACGCTCCGTGGCCCCTTAAGGAGGAGCGAAGTGTCTGACCTCAGCAGGTAAGGACCTAGATCTGTTTGTAGAGCACCAGCTTGGATAACTTTGGGAATCTACAGGAATCCAGTATTTCCCAGGCAGTGATAGTAAGTTAAGACGCTACCCCAGCCAGTAAATTAAGATGCTACCCGAGCTGGTCATTTGTAATCTGTTGTTGGGATGCAGTTGATTGAGTGAACCCAAATAGTGAATAGCAAAACTAAGATCCTTTCCTATTCCAGGAAGGTCTTTAGTCTGTTTGGAGGACACATGGCTAGAAAGTTCTCTCCATGCTTACTTTGAACTGCTTAAAAGACACAATGTAAGATACTGTAACTTGTATAATTTAGCTGCTTTTTGATAGTATGTAACTTGAAACTGGTAAGGGCTTTGTAGTTTGTAGTAGCTATGGCAGTTCTCCCCTTTGTTAAAGAAGGATGTTTCTACTGGTAAGCAGAGCTTTATGATAACATTTTTCTTCTCTAGAGAGAATCTTGTGATTTAAATAATATAGCTGAAAATGTGAGCACATTTCTGTAGGTGACAGCATATGAAGTGCCAGGAGAACTCAACTCATCCTGAATTGCTTTAGAACTGAACTCGGGTGAATCTCAAAATAATTATGCTGAGGAAAATTGTCTAGACAATGTAGCTTTGTTTCTGTGAAACTTGGGAAAATGCATGTGGCTGCTGCTGTTGCTCAGTGGTGAACTATGTGCTTAGCACTGGTGAGGCCTGGGTTGGGTCCACAGCACCCCATTGCCAGTATCTAGAAGAAACAGATTAATTTGAAGTGACAGAAAGCAGACCAGATCTGGTCAGGGGCGATGGAAAGAGAGAGGGAGAGCTGTAACGAGAGCACGAACAATAGTGACAGTTGCTCACTGGCTCCGTCCTGACGGGTTCACGGGTGTATTACAGTAGTGACAGTGCTCACTGGCTCCGTCCTCCTGACGGGTTCACGGGTATGTTAATATTACAACTCATCAAATTTATGTTTCAACTCATGTAGGTACCTAGACGTGATAGCACATGCTTGTAACTCCAGCACTTAGAAGACCAAGGCAGGGAGATCAGGGTGAGCTTGAGGGAAGCCTGCTCTAGGCCAGCCAGGGCTGCAAAGATGATCCTGTCTCTAAACACGTAATGGAACTAATCAGATAGATGCTATATTATAGATCAGTTTTACTACAATAAAGCTTGAAAAGAAAAGAAAGCTGGGTGCAGTTAGTACACCCTTAAACCCAGTACTCAAGAGGCAAGCAGATCTCTGTGAGTTCCAGGACAGCCAGGGCTACCTACATAGTGTGACCTTGTCTAGAAAAACAGAAAATAAGAGCATAAATAAAAACGAATGAATGAATGAATAAAAGAAATTAATCCAAGGGCAGCATTTATCAGAGGGCTTTTTTTTAGGTTGTAGGGAGACTCAGGGGGTCTGCATGTGTATGTCTATGTGTGTATTTTAAAAACAAGTCTGTGTGTGCTCTCATTGCTTGCCTTTCATGTTTCTTCAGAAATCCATAGAAACTGCTGTGCCCTGCTGCAGAACATGTCTAACAGCAACACTACTCAGGAGACTCTGGAGATAATGAAAGAATCAGAAAAAAAACTGGTGGAAGAATCTGTAAACAAAAATAAGTTTATATCCAAAACTCCAAGTAAGGAAGAAGTTGAGAAGGAGGGTGAAGAGAATGGTCTGCGTCAAGAGACACAGGTAAGGGTTAAGTGTGTGGTCTTCACAGTCCTCTAACTTGAAGAGACAACTGTCAGGATCTGCTGGTGACTGATGTCACCTCTCCCCAGCTTCACCCAGAGCCAGGCACAGTGGTGCACTTGTGTCTTAGTTTGCTTGTCTGCTGCTGTGGGAAAATCCTGAGGAGAAGCAGCTGAGGAGGAAGGGTTCACCTCAGCTCATAGGTCACAGTTTATTTTCCAGGGAGGCCAGAGCAAGGGCTCACACAGAAGCCATGGATCATTGCAGAAGGCTGCCTCCTGACTCTTCCAACTAGCTTCCTTATTTAGCACAGGCCCACCTGCCTAGGGATGCCAACATCCAATGTGCTGGGCCCTCCTACATCAATTAGCAATTAAGAAAGTACCTTTAATCCCAGCATTGGGCAGGAAGAGGCAGATGGAGGCCAGCATGGTCTGTATGGAGAGTTTCAGGACTGGCAGGGCTACACAAAGAAATACTGTCTTGAAAAAAACCAAAGACAAAACAGAATAGAAGAAAACAAAAGAAAAGAAAATTCCTCACACATGACCACAGGTTAGTCTGATTAAGGTAATTCTTCAGTTAATGTTGCCTCTTCCCAAGTGATTGTAGGTTTGTGTCAGTTGACAACTGATGCCCACTGTAATGGTTTATAATCCCTCAGCAAGCGAAGGCAGAAAAGTCAGAAGGTCAGAGCCATCTTTGGTTTGGAGCAAGTTCAAGGCCACGCTACCTGAAAACCCATTTTAGTCGCTACCTGAAAAACCCATTTTAGTCACAGAGTCCAAGATGGAGTCAAAGATGATAGTGAAATCCCGACTGCTTGGACCTGAACTCACTGGTTCTTACTGCATTTTGCTCTGATTCTGGCTGAACTCATTGTACAAGAGGAAGGGAAGCTACACAACTTTCTGGAGGCACATTGTTAGATACTAATTTTAGTATAATTTGGATTGCTTCCTTCTACACAAAAAGGAATAGATTCTAAAATGGTTTATGAAAAAGAGTAACTTCACCAACTATAAACTTTATATGGATACAGAAATTTAAAACGGCCAGAATAGCATTGTTTTATATCAAAACAGGCTTCAAAATGTCTTGAACAAAGACAAATATGTTTTCTGAGCCCAGTCAGGCAAACCCATTTTTTTCTCTTTTGGGATCCCAAAAGAAAGTTCCTCTATCTAATCCAGTGGTCCTGTGTTCACAGCTAAGTAGCGGAGTTTAGTTTGGGCCCATCTGTCTTGCAGGAGTCCCTGCTGCAGGAAGCTGATGCTCATGTGTTTGCTGTGGGGGTAGCACAGCTCGCCTTGGTGCAGTTGGTCAGCACTCCCCTTGCCTTTGTGCAGTCCTGTCTGCTGCTTGCTCTGAGGTCCTGGCTGCTAAGCTTTCTTCTGTCAGAGGCACACTGAGCTCAGTGCTGGGAACCTGGTGGGAAGTAGGCAAAGTAAGGGAGTAGACACGGGGGAGGGGGAAGAGTTGCCTCCCCTTCTCTTTATTGACTGGCAGAGCCAAGGTCCTGGAGCCCCAGGCAGCATTGCTTGCCTTTGTCAACCGCATCCTCTATCTGAAAGGGAAAGGGAGGGGTCTGCTGCATTTCTGGCAACATCTCCAACCATTGAGAAGACAGAGGTGTTTTCCGTTTTCTCCACCACTTAATTACTCTGCAACTCAGGGCTGCAACTAAAAGCAGACCCAGCACTGAGACATACACTGTACTCTCCTGGGCCAGACCATGTGGTGGCTGTGCTGTGCTGAGCACAGGAGAGAACCTACACTTGCATTGTTATTTATTTGCTTATTTACCGTTAGTGTTTTTAAGACAGGACTTCATGTAGTTTAAGCTGACTCTTAGACATGCTGTGTAGTCCAGGCTAACCCTGAAGTACACCCCCAAAATGCTAGGGTTACAGTGCCCACAGCCATCTTCATTCCTAGATAGATAGATAGATAGATAGATAGATAGATAGATAGATAGATAGATAGATAGATAGATGATAGATAGAGGGAGAGGAGAGAGGGGGGAGAGAATGACAGACAGACAGAATGAGTGTTTTGTCTGCATGCATATATATCTGTTCATCATGTTGTGTATGCAATGCCTACAGAGGTCAGAAGAGGGCACTGGGTCCTCTGGACTAGAGTTAAACAGTTGTTAGCCACCATGTGGGTGGTGGGAACTGAACCTAGGTCCTCTACAAGACAGCCAGTGCTCTTATTGACCCATCTCTTTAGTCCCACCAATGGTATTGAAATCTTTGAGGTTTTATTTATTTCTTTGTGTTCGAGTATTTTAGCTGTATGTCTGTCTGTACACCATGTGTTCTGTAGCGCCTGCGGTGTTGGATCCACTGGAGTTCCAGCAGGTGTGAGTTACTCACTATGTGCTAGGGTGCTAGGGACTTTTGGAATAACACCCAGGGCTTTTAACCACTGAACCATGTCCCCAGCCCTACCAGTGATGTTTTTTAACTATCAGAAGATAAATTGCTGCTGGCTGTAGTAGCACGTGCCTTAGTCCCAACGTTTAGGAAGCAAAGGGGACAGATCTTTGTGAGTTCAAGGCCAGCCTAATCATCTATTGAGTTCCAGCCCAGCCAGGGCTACATAGTCTCAACTGAACATAGTGAGTTGTACACACCTATATTTCCAGCATTTGGAAGGTAGAGACTGAAAAATCAGGCCAGCCCAGCCCAAGCTACGCAAGCCACTGCCTTAAACAAAACAAAGCAAACTTTGCATATTTAGCAAGTAATGATTGCTGGCTGGATGGATCTGTGGCTAAAGGCATTTGACACAAGGTCTGAATTCAGTCACCAGGGTCCAGAGGGTAGTTCTCTAGTGCCCAGTTAGACAGACTGAGCCTTTTCTAGCTAGGCTAGTAGAGAGGCTTTTTTTCTGTGTGGTTTCTCTAATTCTCTTTGGTTACACAAGCCCAGTTTGTGTAAATTCTTCATTTTGTGCCTAAGGGTAAGATTGGTCTTTATTATAAGCCTAAGTGATAGAACATTAACTCTAGCAAAAGCCAGATTAGAACCAGGAGCAATGTCAATTTGGAAGGTCTAGAAACTTGAAGCATAATTTTTCAAGACAGCTTAATTCACTTAGGCCTTGTCTTCTTTAAAGATTAAAGCAACAACATAAAGAGATGAATTAAAGTTAGACAGCTCCCTCAGATATGTGTTCTGCAGCTGTCTGCTCTTCTCCTGTCTTCCTTTACTGTGTGCCAGGTCTTTCCTGGATGTTTTCCTCTCCGTTGTCTTTTACATGTGAATTGTCATTCCCCGCCCATCCTTCCAGAGGATGTGGAGACAGTTTGCCACAGCTCTAAGTACACTTCCAGTCTCTACTGAGACCGAGAAGGAATTTTAAATTCTCAAGACAGATTAGTGATGAATGTTTAATTATATGTTGTCAAGATTACATGAAAGATAATTAAGTGAACTTTTAGATCCAAATTATTTGTTCTCAGGAGACAATTATCTTCTGAAGTCCTGTTGTGTATATTTCTCCCCCACCCCCATATGTATGGTTTTTTTTTTTTTTTAATTTTTTTTATTGGCTATTTATTTACATTTCAAATGTTTTCTCCTTTCCAGGTCTCCCCTTCGGAAACCCCCTATCCCATCCTCCCTCCCCTGTTGTGTATTTCTTAAAGATAGACAGTAAAGAAAGAACACTTATAGGTTGTATATTTCCTATGAGGCACTCATCTGGTTAAAAAAAATCTTTATCTCAGTGTTGGAGAAAACCTTCTTCCGCATTCCCCTGACTCCTTTTGCTCTGACCAGAGGAGCTGGAGTCACTGCTGCCATCTTTTGGAGATCTTGTTCCTTTACAGTCTTGGTCTTGCTACTGATCTTGGATCCCTTAGCAACCTCTTAGGAAGCCGTCTGTCTTCTTGTGTTTCTCAACATACAGATATTCCTTGGACAGTCATGAGAATTCATCTTCCTCTGCTCATGCTCAGCTTCTGTATCCCTCTTACCTCTGCAGTCTTCCCAACAGCCTGACTTGCCCCATCCAGGAAGTCTCTGTCCAGAGATGAAGCTGAAGAGTTTGGAAGAGAGGTCGTGTTTTTACTAGGGCCCTGTGATGTACACTGTGGGAATCAGTTATTCAGAACAGCTTTTACAGGGAGATTCAGTGATACAAATGCAGACTCTTTGAGATCCGTTTTAGAATGAGCAAGCCATCAGTGTAACGCATACTAAACTCAAGTGTGTCATATAAATAACCAGCTGAGTATGGCCTCCTGATTGGGCTTTCTGCCTTTGTATTTATAATATATTTGGATTAATCTATTCTGCTGTCTGACGCTAGGTCTCAAATTCTCCATCGTATGACCTAGTCCCTTGACTCCAGCCATTGCTTCTGTATCCTATGCTTCAGTGTTATCTGATTCCTTTTTTCCTGTTATTTGAGTTGAAAAGTCTTTGAAAAGCATGATTGTGTGTATGCCTTCTCTGCCTGGTACCTAATACCTGATATGTGTTAGACTTTAACCTAACTGTTGGCTATTCTGTGAAAACTATGCGTTATGGGAAGTAAACAGATTCACACATTGTTAGTAGAGAATATACATTCATGCACTTTGAGAAGCAGTCAGCAACACTTTATAAAGACTATAAGATAGACTATAGATATACTCAATGACATGGTTACCGTTTATACTTTTAAAGATTAGAAACATTCTAATGGTATATATATAATTAAAGGTATTGGTAAAAATAAACTGTAACATAGCCACACAGTGGAATACTGTGTATCAGTTACAAGAACCAGTACATCTTCTGTGGGATGATATCTCTGAAAATTAGTTTTTTCATAGAGCTCAGAGTAGTGTATACAATTGATTTTTTTTCAGTGTACATATTTATAGTAAGCTTATATGCATAAAAGTCTATGAATAAATTTTTAAAATTCTGTACTGATTGACTAGGAAGTAACCAGGTCAGATATTTGTAGGACAGATTTGAAATTACTCAATGTATAACTCTGTGCCTTTTGAAAGTTTGTACCGTCTGCGTGTGTTACCTGTTTGAAAAGGCAGTAAAAAGCACTGCTTTGTGTGTTTGGACAACCCATCCTCTCTTGTTGCAACAGGTTTTGCCACTGACCAGTTCTACTATCATTTCTTACCTTTTCCATTCGCCCACCCACTTCTCCATTTTGTACTGTGTGGCAAGTTGTTTGTTTAACTTGTAACGACAGAGGGAATAGAAATCCTTCCCTCACCAAGACCATGCCAATGTTCTGCCTCTGTCTTGTCTTTGTCTTCCAGCCTCGGTTTTTTTCTATACCCTAACCTCTTCTTCAGAGCCTGAATTTGACTTCTCACACGTGTGTTCAGAAATCTTAACAAGTACTTAGTGGTTTGACCCACACCCTGCCTCCAGGATTCTTCCTCGGCGGGTGCTATGTCCGTATCACTGTCTCTCGGCTTTGTTCTGGAACTCTTATTCCTGTCTTCATGCTCTTTGCTTTTTATCCTGGCTCATACCACATCTCTTATCCAAAGAAGCTATGAGACCATCACTGAACACTTAGAACTAGGAGAATTCTCTTGGTTAAGAAGGGAGCATTGCTCAGGAGGCAGAGGCAGGGGGATCTCTGAATTGGAGGCTACTCTAGAACTACATGGTGAGTTCTAGGATAGTTATAAAGAGACTCTGTCTCATTAAAAAACTAACCAAAACCAGGGCAGTGGAGGGGAGAAGCATTTGGAGGGAAGACTCCCCATTCCATTTCTATAGATAGGACAAGGGTTCTGGGCACAGCTCAGCAGGCAAAGGCACTTGTGGGGAAACCTGCTGCCAAGCCTGATACCCTGATTTTGATCCCTGAAACCCACGTGGTGGAACACAGACAACTCCTGCAAGTTATCCACTTACTGCCACTACATTCCATGTGTGTACACACACACACACACACACACACACACACACACACACACACACACACATGCACAATGTAATTAAAATATGTTACTGAGACTGGAGGTAAGAGAACTGGATGATTTTCCAGAGGACCTGAGTTTGATTCTCAGAATCCACTTGCTGCTCACAGCTGTCTACAGTTCCAGTCCCAAGGGGTCTGATGCCCTCTTCTGATGTCCATGCATACCCAGACACATATGCACAGACATGCAGGCAGGCAAAACACTTATATACATAACAAATAAAATAACTGGACTTAGTTACATCCATCTATGATTCCAGTGCTTGGGAGGTTGAGGCAGGAGGGTTGCAAGTTCAGGGGTGGCCTAGGCTACTTAGTGAGAGACCTTGTCAAATGAGGAAGGGAAGGAGAGGAGGAACTCACTTGGTCCAGTGCCTGACTAGCATGCACTTAGTCCTGAGCTTGATCCCCAACATAGCATAAACCAGGTAGATGCCTGTAGGATTCAGATGTTCAGGGTCATACTCATATATATAGTGGGTTCAAGGCCGGCTGGAATACATGAGAGAGAGACGTGGAGGGATCATGTCTCATTTCCGTTATGGATTAAATAGACTTCTTTGAGCAAGCTTATAAGGAAAAAGTACTTCATGCTCTGGTAGTGGATACAGTCAGGAGAGGATCCTATGATTTGTCTAAAGCTTTTATCAATATGCAAAATAACCTTGGAAAATATCTTCTGATTCTTCATCTTCATGATGAATGGTGCTTTTGCTGGAGTTGGAATTGGGCAACACCACACCAGGTAACTTCTGACATGTGATGGCATTTAAAACCAGTTAATAATTAGTGTGTTGTTGTTAGCATGCATTGCTTGTAAATACTGATTATCTGCACCTTTCCTATTTTTTAATCCCTCTTCTAACAGAGACGGACATCCAGTCATGGCCATGCCAGGAAAAGAGCCAAGGTGAGTGTTCTTCCTCCTTCACTTACTCTCTGACATGATCCATTCTGCAATTCAGAAGTGTGTGTCGGCCATCCGGGAGAGAGGAGAGGCCCTTGGGCCTGAGGGTGTTAGAGGCCCCAGTAAAGGGGAATGTCAAGGTGGGAATATGGGGATGGGTAGGCAGGTGGGTGGGAGGTGGAATTCCCTCATAGAGGCGGGATGGGGAGGGGATAGGGGGTTTCCAAGAGGAGACCCAGAAAAGGGGAAACATTGGAAATGTAAATAAAGTATCAAAAAAAAAAAAAGAAGTGTGTGTCAGTGGAATGTGGCTTGTTCAGGTTAAATAGAAGTAAAGCTTTCTTCTTGCCTTTTTGTTTCTCAGTCTCGAGGGTACATCATCACATAGAGAATGTGAATGTGGTAACATGCAAGTGTACATACATGCATTTCCTACTGGCAAGTCTGGCTCGTTCTCTCCCATACAGGCAGTCTATATCTGAGCCTGAGTGACACCTGACAGGACTCTGGGGTATTGTTCATACTGAACTGCTGGTTTCTCTGCTCACTCAGGGTTTCTCTAGAATGGCTGTTTGTATGAGTGTTAATATTCACCAAATTCTCCCCCATGCCAGCCTGGTGTACATAGTGAGTTCCTGGGCAGCCAGAGCCACAAGACTAGACCCTGTTTGAAATTTTTAAAAAAGAGAACAAAACAACAACACTACTTTAATAGAAATTGCAACTAGCAAGAGTCTTCTAAGAAAGTGTGTTTCTAAAGAGTCTGAGAATGTTTTCTAAACATTCCCCAAAGGGGTGTGTGTGTGTGTGTGTGTGTGTGTGTGTGTGTGTGTGTGTGTGTATGAGATATAGTTTTTGATGTTTGTTTTGTGCTGTTTGGGTTTTTTCAGTCTAATTCCAAGCTCAAGTTGGTGCGCAGTCTGGCAGTGTGTGAGGAGTCCTCCACTCCATTTGTCGATGGGCCACTAGACACCCAGGTGGGTCTGTTACAGGTCTGAGTGCTATTCTGAGTATGACAGTTGTTGGGTAAAGCATGGTAGCCACCCCAGCATGGACACCGGACCTAGAAATCAGTCATCAAAGTGTTACTTTATTTTGAGACATGGTCTTATGTATCTCAGATTAGCCTCAAACTCTATGTAGCCAAAGATGACTTTGAACTTCTGATTCTCAGCCTCTATGTCCCAAGTGCTAGGATTACATGGAAAGGTACCTTTAAAGAAAAGGTCTTGGAGCCGGGCAGTGGTGGCTCACGCCTTTAATCCCAGCACTTGGGAGGCAGAGGCAGGCGGATTTCTGAGTTCGAGGCCAGCCAGGGCTACACAGAGAAACCCTGTCTCAAAAAAACCAAAAAAAAAAAAAAACAAAACAAAACAAAGAAAAGGTCTTGGGGGCTGGAGAAATGGCTCAGTGATTTGGAGCTTTCCTTGGCAAACATTTCCAGTTCTGATTCCCAGCACCCACATGACAGCTCAGAACTATCTGTAACTCCAGTTAGATACAGAGAGTCCTGAACATCTGACACCCTCACACAAACATACACACAAGCTAAACACCAATGCACTTAAAATAAGAATAAATAAATCATTAAAAATGAAACAAAGAAAAAGGCTCTTGTTGTTGGAGACTGTGGGGCTTTGAGTCTTATTGTCTTGCTCAGTGGACCTGGGGCTGACACACCCTTCCCGACACACCCTTCCCATCCCTTCTTATAAGGATAACCAGAGTAGCTCCAGCTGTGACTTCTGACAGGAAAAGGTTGCCCTCTGCTGTCAGAGGAACAAAAAAGCAAGTAATTAACAATAGACACTCATCTATAAGATAAAGTTGGGGCAGGGGAGATGATCCAGTGCATGTATTAGTCAATGTTCCGTTGCTGTGAAGAGACACCATGAGCACAGCAACTCTTACAAAGCAAAGCATTTAATTGGGGCTGGCTTACAGTTCAGAGGGTTAGTCCATTGTCATAATGGCAGGAGGCATAGCAGCATGCATGGTAGCTGAGAGTGCTACATCTGGATCCAGAGACAGTAGGAAGTGAGCCACTGGGTTTGGCTTGGTCTTTTAAAACCTCAGAGACTACCCCCTAGTGACACACTTCCTCCAACAAGGCCATACCTTCTCATCCTTTCAAATAGTGCCACTCCCCGTTGACTAAACATTCAAATCTATGAGCCTGTAGTGGCTGTTTTTACAGCACAGTGGGTAAAGCCTTGTGATGTAGGTATGAGGACCTGAGTTCATATGCCCACCATACATGCTCGTATAGTGAGGTAAGAGGCAAAGACAAGAGTCTCTGCAAGGCAGAGGCTAACTAGCCTGGGGCCCACTACTACACCCAGCATCCTATCTCAAGACAACATAGACACACACATGCCCATGCACACACAAACACACACACACACACACACACACACACACACACAGATTTTTTAAAAAAATAAAAGATAAATCTTTCCTCCCAAGATTTGCTAATTGGATTTTGAGGAAAACACAAAAAGAGTTTGTTTTTTAAAAAGATTGATTTATTTTATGTGTGTGAACGTTTTGCCTGAATATGTCTCTGTACCATGTGCATGCCTGATGCCCGCAGATGTCAGAAGAGGCCATCAGATCCCCTGGAAGTAGTTACAGATAGTTCTGAACTGCCACGAGGGTCTGGGAAGTGAACTCAGGGTTCTCGGTCAGTCAGAGCAACACATGCTCTTAATTAAGCTGAGCCGTTTTCTCCACACCCACCATAGAGTTTAAATCTTTTTCCCACCTTTGATTATATGCCTCTTTCCTTTTGTTTAAGGATATAATTCAACTGCACATCAGCTGCCCCTCTGACAAGGAGGAAGAAAAGTCCACAAAAGATGTCTCTGAAAAGGAAGACAAGGACAAAAGCAAAGAAAAGGTTCCAAGGAAGATGCTATCCAGAGGTGAGGACTGACCTCTCATCCAGCTCAGCCTGATGCCACAGTGTGCTGTCTTGTCTGTGTGTGTGTGTGTGTGTGTGTCTCCCTCTCCCTCTCTCCGTGGGTTTTTTTTATTTATTTATTTTTGAGAGACTAGCCCTTGCTGGCCTGGAATTTACTATGTAGACCAAGCTTGCTCATAGATATCCTCCTGCCTCTGCCTCCCAGTGCTGAATTAAAGGCATGTGCCACCACTGCCAGCATCTCAATTTCTTTTCAAGATTTATTTTTATTTTATTTTATTTTATTTTATTTTATTTTATTTTATTTTATTTTATTTTATTTTATGTGCGTAGATGTTTTGCCTGCATGTGTGTCTGTGCACCATGTACATGCCTGGCACCAAGGCAGCCCAGAAGAGGGTGCTAGTTCTGCAGGGAGTAGAGTTATAGACAGTAAAGAGCCACCATGTGATATGCTGAGAATCAAACCCAGATCCTCTGGAAGAGCATGCAGTGTAACTGCTAAGCCACCCCTCCAGATCCTTCTCTCTTAAATTCTGAGGCAGGGTCTCATGTAGGCCTATAACTTGCTCTGTAACTGAAGATGACCTTGAACTTAAGATTTTTCCTGCCTCTACCTCCTGAGTCCTAGGGTTACAGGGATGTGCCACTGTGCCTGGTTTTAATGTGGTGCCCTCTACCAGCTGAGCTACACCCACAGCTCACTCTCTCTTCTGCTCTCCTTTTGTGCTAGGGATTGAACCTAGCCCTTGCACATCAGGCAAGCAAGCACTCTACCACTGAGCTGTGTCTCCACCCATCTATTACTTTACATTTTGAGGCATAATCTCACTAAGTTTCCCAGGCTGTCTTTGAACTTAGTTTGTAGTCCAGACGGGCCTGAATTCTGCTTCAGCCTCTGGAACAGCTAGGGTTAAAAATCTACAATGGTCTTTCTTTTGTCTTGACACCTTGCACCCACTGCAGTTCAGTGTCTCCTGCTGCCTTGGTTACTTGGGGGGAGTCAATAACTACATTAAGTACTTTTTGCTTCTTTAACAGTCTTGCCACAGGGCCTTACATACCACAGCGAGGTACTCTTGTCAGTGTTGACACTAGCTAGCATAAGGCAGTGCGGTTAATTCTGACTTTGTTTATGCTCCAGGATAGATGGTGGTATGAATGATCATAGTAGCCTATCTTCCATTGGGGTGGCTACAGTGATGTACTTCTTTCTTTCTTTCTTTCTTTCTTTCTTTCTTTCTTTCTTTCTTTCTTTCTTTCTTTCTTTCTTTCTTTCTTTTTTTCTTTCTTTCTTTATTTATTTATTTTGAAGCAGGGTCTCATGTACTTTGGGCTGGCCTTGACCCTCCTTCTACGTCCATCTCCTGAGTACTGGGATTACCATTCGAGTTTAGGGGTGCTGGGATCAATCCCAGGGCTTCATTTATGTTAACTAAGCTCTCTACTGACAGAACCTCACCCCGCCCTGTTACGTTATAGTTTATAATACAGATCTGCTTTCACTCTTTAGACTCTGGCTTTAAAGATACAGTCTATAAAAATGATCATATTTGAGGTGCAGCAGAATAGCTCTGTGGGTAAAAATGTTTGCAATGCAAATCTAACAACCCAAATCCCATCCCTGGAATCCACACAAAGATGTCAGGAAAAAATGACTCTACACAGTTGTGCTCTGACCTCCTGTACCAGGGATTGTGTATCTATACCACGCATACACACACACAAACCATACACCATACACGACACACCACACATGCCATACATACACACACATCACAAATCATACACACACACACACACACACACACACACACAAAAAAAATTTTTTTTAAGACTTTGAAAAATTGTATTTGACAAATTTTCTGAGATTTTGGGAAATTCAACTGTGATTAAAAAAAGGTAGAATAAAACCTGCTTCATTTTGATGAGGAAATTCAGTAAATATTTATTAATGTTAAATAGTATTTTAGTGTAATATTGATATAGTCCTTGTGTTGTTGCAGTGTGTCTGTGCGTGTGTGTGGTGTGTGTACATGTTCACATGTGTGGAGGTCAGGTGTCCCTCTGTTGCCATCTCCCTTATTTTATTTTCTTACACACATTTCTGTGTTTGTTTGTTTTCTGTTTGTGTGACACCTGTTGGTAGGTCAGGGACACCTCTCAGGAGTTAGTTCTCTCCTTCCACTGAGTGAGTTCTGGGAATCAAGTTCAGCTCACCATTTGTGGCAATAAGCACCTCCACCCCTGAGCACCTAACCAGCCTCTCCACCTTAGTTTTTGAGATAGTTTCTACACTGAACCTAGAACTTATTCAGTCAAACTT
The DNA here is from genome assembly GCA_028551405.1 of Uromys caudimaculatus. Classification (NCBI taxonomy): domain Eukaryota; kingdom Metazoa; phylum Chordata; class Mammalia; order Rodentia; family Muridae; genus Uromys; species Uromys caudimaculatus. The sequence continues at coordinate 58,214,995 of CM052707.1, read as the reverse complement.
GCTGGGTAGTGGGTTCCATGGAGCTGCCTGTCTTCACCCTGTGTCCCCAGTGCCAGGTGCCAGGGGTCTGACTGTCCACTGAGCTGTTTCCTCAGCCCATGGCTTCTTCGGGTGCCAGGGGTCTGACTGTCCACTGAGCTGTTTCCTCAGCCCATGGCTTCTTCAGGTGCCAGGGGTCTGACTGTCCTCTGAGCTGTTTCCTCAACCCATGGCTTCTTCAGGTGCTAGGGGTCTGACTGTCCACTGAGCTGTTTCCTCAGCCCATGGCTTCTTCTTTTTGTTTTTGTTTGTTTTTTAGCAGTACTTGGGATTGAATCTCAGGCTGTCCACATGCTAGACCAGTGCTTTATCACAGCTGAGTCTGTGATAGGAGCCTCACAGAACTGGCAGTAAATGTCATTCAGGGTTTTATGCTGAGGTCTTTAGTTTAGTTCTAGTGTCCTATTCTCATAATGTCTGTGTAGACATTGGCTTTTGTTTAAAATTAGATACTATGCAAGCAGTTTCATTTCTTAAATTTCTTTTGTTGTGGTGGTTCTAGACTCTAGCCAAGAATATACCGACTCCACTGGAATAGATCTACATGAATTTCTTGTAAATACACTGAAAAAGAATCCAAGGTAATAACATGATTGGTGTGGGGGGAAAGGGAGAGAGTGGGCAGCGGGACTCTGAAGCCAAACAGCTTTCCTTTCTAGCATTTCTCTATTATTAGAATATAGATGCCCACTGCTTCTAATTCTTCTAAAGTATTGTTTTTTGTTTTTGAAGTATTTGGAATATTGTCACATTGAGAGTTCTGTGTTTTGAAGAGTTGACAACAATGTTGTAGAAGAGTATTAGTGACTGAGACTTGGGTGCTCAATGGTTAAAGTTCACAGGAGCAGGCTAGTGACTGGTGCATGAGCAAAGTCGCAGCTGTGTTAGAACCCTCGGAGTCCTGGGTGGGATGAGAATAATGCCTACACTTACAAGCATAGAGTATGTGTTTATATGAATTTGCTGCTAATAATTAGAGTGCTGATATAAATAAGAGACATGATTAGGAAAGATCTATCGTATGTACTTGAGTTGGTGTTCTTTTCCAGAATACCATAGGACAGTCTACGAGGTTCCTCGGCTTGTGCATTATGGTGTCCATTATTAATTAGAGCTTGGATACATCCCTCAGTTTTTGTGATGAGCAAGTTGGTTTTCAGTCCCTGCTTTTAATATCTGTGGGAGGGGCTGTGCTTTGTTCTGTTTCACTCTTGTTTAAACAGGGACAGGATGATGCTGCTGAAGCTAGAGCAGGAGATCCTGGACTTTATCAGTGACAACAGGTAGGTCTCTCTGACTAGTGCGCTGGGGAGGAGAGAGAAAGGGGGACAGCCTTGGGGCAAAGGAAGAACATGGGAGTAATTACTCCCTGGGAGAGGGGCTGGAGAGATGGCTCAGCCGTTAGGAGTGCTGACTGCTCTTCCAGAGGTCCTGAGTTCAATTCCCAGCAACCACATGGTGGCTCACAACCATCTGTAATGGGATCTGATGCCTTCTTCTGGTGTGTTAATACTCTACTCCCATTTTCCTTTAACTGACAACATTCAGGTGGGTGGAAGCAAGGCATCACTCACGCACTGGGAACAAGCAGTGTTATTAGGGGCTGGAACAAATTAATCTACAAAATATTGAGAGAAGCGTGTTTTATTCTCACAGAATAAATTTTTTTGTATGTCTGATCCTCCCTAAATTCCCCATTAGACACTATTAAGAAAAATGAGTTGGCTTCTGTTGTTGCTGTCTTCTTTTACTTATTACCCTGATATCCCTTCAGTAACCAGTTCAAGAAGTTCCCTCAGATGACCTCATATCACAGGATGCTGCTACACCGGGTAGCTGCCTATTTTGGGATGGACCACAATGTTGATCAAACAGGGAAAGCTGTCATCATCAACAAAACCAGCAGCACGAGAATGTAAGGAGAGACCATTGATTGGACGGTTCTCACAGGGTAACCAGCCAGGAGAGAAGGGGAAGATAGAGAATCCAGGGGAGGGAGAAGGGTATCTCACCAGTTCCTACTTCCTATGAGGTCTTAGAGATGGATTCTGATTAGAAATCCTGGTGGTTCATGCAGACTGGCCCTAGCTTCTGTTCACCTTGCATAGGCCGGACACAACTTTGAATGAAGAGGTATTATTACACTGAAGAACAGGCATCATGTAGTGGTGTGCACCTGCAATCCTAGCACTCAGGTGGAGGCAGAAGGCTCAGGAGTTGGGAGCCAGACTGCATGAGCTGCTGTCTCAATAAAGGGGATGGGATTAGACACAAAGATTGCACTTGAACCTTCATGTGACTTTTTCACTTTTGTGGTGATTCCTGACACCAAAATTTCTCTTGAGTAAGAGATGTGGGATTTAGGAGAAGGGTGCATAGGAGTTCTTCTCCCTAACAAAAAGATCTTTTCCCTTCCTTCTTTTCACATTTCTCTCCAAATCTCAGCCCTGAACAGAGGTTCTCAGAACATATAAAAGATGAGAAGAACACAGAATTTCAACAGAGATTCATTCTCAAGAGAGATGATGCCAGTATGGACCGAGATGATAACCAGGTGAAGAATGGAAGAGGGTGGGCCTATAAAGAGAGAAACTGGGAAGGGAGAAGGATTTGGGGGGAATGGAGAAAACTGAAACTATCTTAGAATGGAAAAACACATAGAGCTGTTACCTGAGTTGTCGGGGCTTACCGCTGAGGACTGGCTACAGCTGTTGAGCCAGGTGCCACACTTGGAGCCCCAGAGAGGCCTGGTGCTGAGGTCTCATTTGGCCTACAGTTCTTTAGGTTTGCCTCTAACTTGTAACTACATTTCATTTTGGACAAACAAGGTCCCTCCCTGTGTCAGCCTTGATGTAGCTGACTTCAGTGTCACTCTTTACCCAACCCCTCCCTGTCTTACAGAACTTACATTGGGAGCTACCAAAATAACCAAAAGTAACTTTATCCCATTTCCACTCTTATCCTAGCTGAGGGCTAGCCTTAAACTGGCAAAGCTATGGTCTAATTTAACCAGTTATAGTGGTGTGTCTCTGATCCCCTTTGGTAAACTACTTAATTTTTCCCAGCTCCTTCCACCATGGTGAGTTAATCTGACTTTCAGTGCTGGGAACTCAGGTTCCTTTTGATCCACTCCTGTGGAACTGAGCAATAAACATACTAAACTGTCCTATCCCTTCATTTATGGTGGGGCTGGCTGCTGTTCTGACCTCTGTCCCTTTAGGTAGCAAATGACTGAGGATTAGTTTTCTTAGCTAAATGGAGAGTTTAGAGTTATCTTACATCTGCTTGGCTGCCAAAGGGGCTTAGATTTGAAGAGTATGGTTGGGTAGAACCAGTATGAGACTTGGTGAGGAATAGTAACCATATAACAATATCATACTTCTACAGTCACACTGTAGTTTCTTGAACTGCTATATGGTCTTGAGACCAGGACCTTCTTGTTTGCTACTTGAATATGAAAGGGAGTTCTTTTAAGAAAGACACCGTTATCGTTATCTAATGTGGACAAACACGCTGGGTCTGATTGAAAGCAAAGAAAACTACAAAAAGACAAATTTTTGTAAAACAAGAAAAAGCCTTTCCATCCTGATGCCCTTCTCTACATTTTCCCAAAGCCCCTTTTCATGTATCAGGAAGTATTCAGGCCCACAGGCGCATTGGAATGGAAGGTAATCTGTTTCTACTGCCAACTACTCGTCTCACAGCTTCAAGCTTGGTCCCTAGTAGGGTAGATTCTGTGTGCTTTCTGGCTGTGGCATTAGTAACAAACGTAGTATTGTTATTTTATTGTTTTCCCTGAGCTGAGCTTTGCTTTAAACATATATATATTATCTCTTTTAATCCTTTCCACAACCCAATGTAAATGGGGTTATTAACCCCACTTTACACATAAAAATATTGAGTCTACCAGATGTTAAGTTACTTGCCTGAAGTCAGTTTACTGGGAGTCAACAGCTGGGTTTCGCCTTGATGCCCCATTATGCTTTCTACTCTGCCATGGGCATGCTGTGCTCGAAGCCGGGCAGCTTGTTGAGGGTCTTGTGTCTCCTTGTAATAGAGCTGATGAAACATATTAGTAGAATATAGGCTCCAAAGAGTGGGGAGGACAGTATCTAATCAGAGTTAGGACCCCAGAAGTCTCGGGCTGCCTTTAGAAACAGTGACGACGGAGAGTTTTGGCCTAGAGCAGTGGGCTCCTTAGAGCTTCATCTGGAGCCTCTGACTGAAGGTCAGAGTTGTGTAGCGTGGTGACATTGAGTAAGGGGTTCCCTCTCAGAGCTCCTTGCCTTTGTGGTCACTGCGGAGAAGGGGTCTCTGTTACACTGGCCCAGGACAGTGTTCACAAGCAGCATCAAGAGGAAGAACGGTGGTGGGAAGCTAGGTGGTGGCTAGCCAGAGTGGTCATTTGCCCATCCAGCATTACTATTAGTCTGTCACTCTGTCTGTCAGAACATGAACGTCTCTCTGTCCCCCATCTCCTCCTCTACCCTTGCTGTCTTCTCCTCTTTTCACTGTGCCTCATTTATCTGTTCCTTTCTCTGCTCATTTCTTTCCATTTGTTCTCACTCTCTTTCTCTCCTGTGTTGCGCTGTTCTCTTTGTATTTCTGTCTCAACTCCCTTCAATTGCTATAATTAAGATGAGAAAAATGCTTAGTCTTTGAGTTTAGCCTCACTCCTGAGATTGTGTTAGGCCCTGTTTGACTTGGGTTGCTAGGATGTGGCATTAGTGACTGCAGAAGGGTCCTGCTCAGTGTTAGCTCTGTAAACCTCTGCCTTCGTTCAGCTGTGCTAAACACTTACTTCTTTGCCCTTTTCAGCTTCCTTCTTCCCCTTACTTGTTTATTTTCCCAGGGCTGTTTTCTTGATCTTTACTGACTGAGCAGTACCTGAGTACTTCAGGAAATAGACCCAATCCTTATACATAGTTGTCGTTCTTGATATTTGGGGTTTGGGGGAGGGTGGAAAGTCCTCTACCATCCAGAAAAGCTGATCTCCCAAACTGCATGGTCAGATGTGCCCAGTGAAACCTGTCACAGGACTGGAAATTTTATTTTATTTCTTTATTTTACTTTTTTTTTTAATGGCAACTGTAAACTTTCCCGGTTTCTCTTCCTTGCTGGTGTGCAGTGAGCTTGCAGTACGAGGAGAACTTAACTAGCTTAATTCTGCTCACCGATCTAGATGAGAGTTCCATTGCAGGATGGAAGGAGGAGCAAGTCAATAGAAGAGAGAGAGGAGGAATATCAAAGGGTCCGAGAGAGAATATTTGCCCGAGAGGTAAGTGTAGCTTCTGAGAGTTGTCAGACCATAGCTGTTAGCTCTTAATCTTTGGAACTGTGAATGGAGTGAACCTTCCATAAATGTTGCTGGGTCTTTTGTTTCTTTTTCTTTTCTTTTCCCCAACATCAGTCGGTCCAAGATTTGACCTCTAACCCTGAGCGTGGCTTCTTGAGAAGCTACAGGTTTTTATTTGTGTTGGAATACATTCTGCTGTGTGCTATACAAAGAGAACCAAAACTTGGAGTGGCTGAATTTGGTAAATATGACTAGACTGGAAAGGGAATTGGTTTTGGCAGAGCTGATGAAAGGGCCCTAAGTCTCACCTGCCCGGCCTCCTCCCATCCACCCTCTAGACTCCCCCTGTCTGTTCTACACATCTTTGCTTCTCCATAGACTTAGTATCCATACAGGCTCAACACACGTCTTGTTTGACCAGTTTGTTTTTAGGATACATTGATGCTTTATTAAAGGGCTGTTATGGCATTTTCCTCTGCAGGTCCCACAGTCCCCATGCACAGAGGATGCCCCCAACCCCCTGCACTCCCTAGTGGGTCGGGAAGCCTCCTCTTCTTATAGTTCTTACCTTGCTCCTAGAGCAGGAAGGGCTTCGTGGTCCAAAGGGCAACAGTCAGCTTAGGTACCTCTATCTTTAAGAACTGTGGACCGTATCAAATGTACTTGTCACCCTGTGTCTAGTTGCCTTTGCCTGTTAGTCTAAGAGACATAGAGCAGGATTTCAGGGACAGGTTAGATGAGCAACAGATGAACAGACCTTCAAAACACGTGGACCCAGACAGAGTACATCTTAGCAACAAAGGAAGTTTCAGTCATGTGGATGGACGCTGCCTCCTCCCGTTCCTCTGTTCTTCTTCTTTCATCAAGACACCCCTCCCATTTTTATATCACACACAAACGCACACAAGCGTGTGTGTTTTCATCATCACCTCACTCAGGACGATAAGGTCTCCACTCCAGAAAAACGTTTGTTCGTTGTATAGACAGAGAGCCAAGCGCTTTTCTCAATCGTTATGGAAAGTGGCACACAACAGGCTTTCTGGCCCAGAATTCAAGGGGCGATCTTCTTACCTTCTTTTATGTAGATTTCCATCTGAGTCAGAATAGTCTGTCCTCCAAAGTGTCCCTACTCAAGAGAGCTCAGTACATGGCCTGCAAACCAGGTAGGTGGGATGAGAGGAGAGATGTCAGGGTTATGGCCAGGATGAACCTAAATTGTGAATAGAAATGCTTATGTAGTACTTACTGTGTTTCAGGCATTTCTTGTAGGTTAACTTATGTCATCTTTACAACAGGTCTGTGAAGTAATTTTGATTATTTTTCTTACTTTATAAAGGAGAATCTAGGACACAGAGATTTGATAACAGCCTACCATAACAATGCTAGTTAGCCGGAGTGCTGGTGTTTGTTGTAGACACTCTGGCTCCAACATCCATGTTCACAACCTAATGGAAACTACCTTTTGATAGCTTGCTCTGCTCTGGGCTCTTAGATTAGGTAGTCCCAGCAATGGCAGCCTAGCTGACGGTGTGTGCTCTCCTCTGCTTCACTGACACACAGAAAATGACTGCCTTTCTGTGTCAAGCCCTGGCAAAGCCCTGTTATCTGAAAGCACAGATGGCATATTACAGGGCATTGCAACTAGTTATCACCGTAGCGGGACATAGCTACCTACAGCCATAGCAAAGGCAAAGTTAGCTCTTCTCTCCTTTTTCTTCCTGATTTCTAGTCTCTCAAGCCTCTACTAATACATGTATTCTTGTTTAAATCCTTGTGGATTTATCACTTTCGTTTCAGTATTTCCTAGCTCTTGTAGTAGAGGCCTCGGGAATGTCAGAAGATCTAGATGAGGACAAATGGCCAAAGCCCACCATCCTCCAAAGACTCCTGTGGAGAGGAGCCCGCCCAGTCAGAGGGAATGAGGAAGGGTAGAGTGAGGACAAGGACAGGCCTGGAAGAACGGGAAGTGCCAAGAAGGGTGTTCGGATGGAAATGCTGCTGCTGCAGCCTTCTCTAGAGCCTGAGCTGCGTCTTGGGAAAGCTGCCCTGTGCAGAGCCTGCTGTGCTCAACAGCTGGACGCCCACCTGTCCTCAGTGCCTTTTCTAAGGTTTGGGGTCCACCACAGCGCTCACTTCACTCAGCTCAGTGACTTTGTCAGAAAATGATCCTGGTGGAACTATCTCAGACTTCAATGTCCTCGTTTTTTTTAGGCTCTAAAAAGTATCTGTATCCCCAATATCTCACCCATAATGGGACTCAAAGCACAGCGCCTTTCATTTGGGCAAATGGAAAGGGCAGGAAGAGAAACAGCCAATGAGGTTAATTTCCAAAAACTTCAGTTTCCTTTTCATGTCCCCTTCCTTTGAACATGCTTCAGATAACTTGTTACTTACTACACTCAGTTCACTACTAGAGCAATAAATGTAGTGCTAAAAGGGGGGATAGTTAGGCTCATAGCTTTCCTGTGCCTCCTCTAATACTTCTCCCCTTATCGGCCTTCATTTTAAACGCTGTGGAAAGGCTAAAAGTGCCCAGTGTTTTCACATGACAGGTGAGAAGCTGGTCTGGGGTGAGGCGGTGGCTCACCCCAGCCTCGCTCCCTCTCCCTGTCGATGGGTGAGAGCATGGTTTGAAGAATGTGGGTATTCATAGCATCTCGGACATTCTTTCCTGTTGTGCCTTATCATTTTCTTATGAGTTATTCTCCATTTTCTCCCCTACCCAGCCCGGCCAGAATGGATATCTAAATGACATCAGGTTAGTGCCACTCAGCATGCTCTCTGCTTGTCACTCAGCTTTATCAGTGAGGTTAATAAAATCCTGTAATGATATTATTCTTGTTCTGTTTTGTTTTTGATATTAACCAACAGACTCTCCAAAGAAGCCTTTTCTTCTAGCTCTCACAAGAGAAGGCAGATTTTTAGGTACCTGTGTGTGATCTATATCTTTCCTTTTTATTTTTAATTTTGTTTTGCTGTAATCTTTTCAGTGGAGTGAGTGAGTTTGCTCCATGCATGGCTGCTTGTGGAATAATTAAATTTGTGAGTTTTGTAATTCTGGATTCTTCTTTTCCTTTTGGGGAATAAAAAGGCTCCACCTCGGTGACTTTATTGTTGCCAGTGTCACTGAGCCCTGAGTAACTGGTGAAGGGGACACCAGCTGAGTGAGACAGGCAGGCGCTGCCCCCCCTCACTCCCAAACACACACAGGTGGGCTAGAACTCTGCACTTTGAAGAGGTTCAAACATCCACCTATTGTAAAGTAAAAGGATGGATTCTGCTGACTGCCTTTGCTTAGTCTGGAAAGGTGTGGGCAGCTGATATCTGAACCTAGAACAGGGTCTGTTCTGTGTCTCTGGGAAAGATAATATATGCACGTATATAAATACATATATGAATCTCTCTCTGTGTGTGGTTTTACCTTGAGACAGTTAATGTCTAAGATGACCAACCTCAGAGAGGATATGTGTGCATTAGAATGGACCTAGAGCATGTCCTTTACAGGACTTCCTGTCTGTTACTTACCCTTCATCGTGAGGAGAGGGCTGCTCCTTGCTGTACTAACTTCTCTAGCACCTAATACCCTTCCTCTTTAAATAAATGAACATCATAAAATCTTTTCATTTTAATCATCTCTCAGTCCCATCCTCAGGGGTAATGTAAGATGGATGTGAGAGAAGTGCCCTATGCTGGTACCAACTCACTGACTGACCAACAGAAAAGCTGCAGAATTTGAGGGCCTGACTGAGTATTTATTTAACTCTGTATTTCAACACTAACTTTCCAAAAGGTTTCTCCTTTTTCTTAAATCCTGAGTGCGATAGGAGATGCAGAATATAGGTCTCACCTTAAAGCTCCAGCTGTCCTCTCCTATTGGCCGTCCTGAGGCTGAGGTGCTCAGTGGTTGCCAGTGAGCACTACTCTTAGAGAGAAGACCCGGCTCACTCACATCAGGACACAGAGGACAGGATGCCCTCTGGCCTCCACAAACACCTATACTCCACTCTGACTCACGTGTACTTACCCCCACACAAAGATACACACATACTTATCAAGAAAAATAAACCTTAAAAGGAAGAGGAGGAAGGAGAAAGACAATGACATTTCCCACTGTTGGGAAGGATAGAGAATTTATGTTTTTAAAAAATTTTTTAAGATTTATGTGTATGAGTGTCTATACCACATACATGCAGTGCACAGAGGCTAGAAGAGGGTATTGGATTTCCTGAAAGAAGTTACAGACTGTTGTTAGCTGCCATGTAGGTCCTGGGAATCAAACCCGGGTCTTCTGGGAGAGCATCCAGTGTTCTTAAGCATTGAGCCATATCTTCATCCCCTCTGACCTCTTTTATTCTTAGACATTGCCACCCTGAAGTCCATCTGAAAACCAGAGGCTGAATGAGCTTTGCATTGTTGATACCAAAGATATGTAAAAATTTCACATTTAAAAAAAAAATGAAATTCTGCTAGATAGTATATACTTTGTAGTCATAATTATCCCAGAGAACAGTGCCTTATAGTTGCCTGGTTCAACTTTCTCAGGGTATTGACCTGATCAACTGAAGAAACAAAAGATAGAGATGGAATATCGAGCCCTAGTTTACGTGGCTGTAAGCGGCAAGCCTGAGGCTGATTTTGTCCAGTGTTCTTTTTATTGTCCCACACCAGCTCTTTACAGACAGCCCTTCTTCCTCTCAAACGTGTGTTCTATTTGAAGCCTAATTCAAATTCACTGCTAGGAGGGATGCTTTCCTGTAAGCACCAGGCTACAGCAAACTGTGCAGATAATAGCTTGAAGAATCGGGTGAGCAGGTGCGGCCCTCACCTCTCCAAATCTCTTTTTCAAGCCTGAAAAATCAAACTGTGTTTTGATTAAAGACCTAGGTGAAGACCAGTGAGATGGCTCAGCAGGTGAATGCAGCTGCCACCAACCCTGGTGACTTGAGCCCAGCCCCAGGAGTCATGTGGTGGGAGGGGAGAACTAGCTCCTGGGGGTTGTCCTCTGACCTTCACACACACAAACATAAAAATGATTAACAAGTAAAAATAAAAGTGGGATTAGAACAGTGGATCAGCAGTTAAGCAGATGCCGGTCTTGCAGAGGACCCCAAGTTCAGTTCCCAGCACTCATATCAGGAAGCTCACAACTGCCTATAATGACAGCTTCCTGGAATCATCTTCTGGGCACACTGCATTCTCAGGCTCCCTACTGACACCCATATATACACATAATTTAAAAAGTAAAGCTTTTTAAAAATAAACAAGTGGGTATGGTGATGCACACCTTTGATCCCAGCACTTGGGAAGAGATAGAGTCATGAAGATCTCTGTGAGTTCAAGGCCAACATGGTCTACATAGCGAGTTCTAGGACAGCCAGGGCTATAGTAAGACCCTGTCTCATATAAATGAATAAGTAAATTAAAATAAGATACAAAGATTTAAGAACAAGAGAAGTTTTTTAAACCTAGGTTAGGTGCTGGTGCTGTGGTTGAGCTGGTGGAGAACTTACTTAGTGTAGCAAGGACCTGGGTTCAGGAGCAGCACAAGAAAGCGGAGATAGTGGTACACACCCAGAAGCCCAGCACTCAGGAGGTGGAGGTAGGGGGATCAGAAGTTCAAGGTCATCCTTGTCTTCTTAGGTAGTTTGAGGCACACTTGGGCTGTATAACACCCTGTCTCAAGAAAGGAAGAAAAAATGTAATTTAAAATGCAAATCCTGGACTGACTGCTTAACCTGTTTTGGATCGTAGTCCAGAATCTTACTAGTAAAATGCCTTATACATTTCTGTCCATTTCATGTTTTTGGAAATACATAATACACCAAATTTTATCATCTACACTGGCAATAACTGGCTACTCCCCAGTTCTTTGGAAGTCTAGTCCATTGATAAATAGGCCACAGAAAAGCCTAGTGCTCTTTATCAACCCTTCTACAACCTCACCATTTCTCAGACCCAACAAACTGAACTTCTTTCTATAAGAAACTAAATTAAGTCTACTTTAAAACTAAATCAGAAGCCGGGCAGTGGTGGCGCATGCCTTTAATCCCAGCACTTGGGAGGCAGGGGCAGGTGGATTTCTGAGTTCGAGGCCAGCCTGGTCTACAGAGTGAGTTCCAGGACAGCCAGGGCTACACAGAGAAACCCTGTCTCGAAAAACCAAAAAAAAAAAAAAAAAAAACAAACCTAAATCAGAAGTCAGGGTGAAGCTCAGTTGATAGTGTACCTCTTGACTAACATGTATGAAGTCCTGGATTTGAACCTCATACCACAAGAGCTGAGTCTAGTGTCACACATACCTGAGTCCCTCCTCTTGCCCAACATGTATGAAGCCCTGGATTTGAACCTCATACCACAAGAGCTGAGTCTAATGTCACACATACCTGAGTCCCACCTCTTGCCCAACATGTATGAAGCCCTGGATTTGAACCTCATACCACCAGAGCTGAGTCTAGTGTCACACATACCTGAGTCCCAGCACTAAGAAAGTAGAGACAGGAGGATCCTTGACTACATACCTGGTTTGGGGCCCAATTGGGCTACCTATACCCCATCTTGAAAGAGCAACAGATAGGGGCTAAGTTAGCCTAAATTAGCTCTGGTTTTATAATACATGAAGTATGATTGTGTCTTAGTCACGGTTTCTATTCCTGCGCAAACATCATGACCAAGATGCAAGTTGGAGAGGAAAGGGTTTATTCGTCTTACACTTCCATGCTGCTGTTCATCATGAAAGGAAGTCAGGACTGGAACTCAAGCAGGTTAGGAAGCAGGAGCTGATGCAGAGGCCATGGAGGGATGGTCCTTACTGGCTTGCTTGCTTGCTTCTACTGGCTTGCTCAGCCTGCTTTCTTATAGAACCCAAGACTACCAGCCCAGGGATGGCACCACCCACAAGGGACCCTCCCCCCTTGATCACTAATTGAGAAAATGCCTTACCACTGGATCTCATGGAGGCATTTTCTCAACTGATTTCTCTGTGATAACTCCAGCTTGTGTCAAGTTGACACACAGAACCAGCCAGGACAGACATGTGTTCATTATCCTTATCCCATCTCTCTAATATACCCAACCCAATCATTCCTCACAATGGAGTTTTCGTGGCTCTCCCAAATTGCCATATATTTAATGATATGATTATTTATAGAGAAGGAAACTGGTCTGTTTCTCTCTAGATTCTCTATCAAGAGAATAGTGTATTAAATCATCAGACAATCCATTTTTGAGCATTTGACCATTAGTGCTGTGAGGAAACTGGATAGGTCCGGAAGCACTTCTTCCTAAGGCACTTGGTTTAAAGAGCCCTCGTTCTCCATCTGCCTCAGGTACCAAGAGAAAGTAAACGACAAGTTATCCTGATAAATGCAGTCTTTTAGTCGAGAAGACCAACAGAGTCCGTGCTCTAGTGTGTAATGAACAGCTTTATCCACTGGCACTGCCAGTGACCTACACACACACTGTCGCAGAGTCTTCAGTGGCTTGGCTGACAGAGCTACTGGCTCCTGTTTCTGTTTTGAACAGTCTCTGGTTTATGTTTGTTTCCTTTGTTGCTCATGGCATCCAGAGAATAAAGGTTAAGTTTTAGAGGAAGCAGGACTATGGTACAGTCCCTTATTCTAGCTCCATATAGAGAAGCATCAGACCCTATGTACTCGGGGTAGCAAAGAAGAACTGGCATATTTCTAGTCAGTGGTACCAACATGATCTTAGCTCTCCATGGCATGGTTAATAGAAACTGGAAAGGTGGCCGCCAGCCACTTGTGGCATTCACCTGCAGTCAGTCCCAGCTCTTGGGAGGCAGAGGCAGGCACATCTACAGAGTGAGTTCCAGGATGGCCAGCACAGGATGATGGAATCTATATTATGGAAGAGAGGGGGCGGGGAAGAAACAAGCCAGCTCACTCTCAAAATAACTGAGCAAAGGGCCTTTGGAGCTAAAGTGACTGGGGTAGCATTTTCTATTTGGTTTTGATAGGATGATGATGAAAACTACTATGACTTTGCCAAGTTACTCACCAGTATATATACTAAAATCTTGGTGATTGTTGTGTGGTTCCCTCAGGTAGCAGTTGTTGGGATGAAACGCAAATGAAGGAAATTGCTGAGCCTTGCATGCTTTTAGTAAGAAGCAGTACGTGCTTGGGAGAGGGGCTAAGGAGACAGCTCAGCTTGTACAGTGTCTGTGCAGTCATGGAGACTTGACTGTAGATCCCAACACCTTTAGAAGAACTGGCCGTGGCAATACAGCTGTAACCCTGTCCTGGGAGTCGGGCTGGAGACAAAGGCAGAATGTCAATGGAGCTTTTGGCCAGCAGTCTAATTGAATTTATTAGTTATCCAGGTTTGATGAGAACTGATGTCTCAAAAAAATAAGGTGGAAGGCTGGTGAGATGATCAGTGAGTAAAGACACCAGCTACCGAGCCTGAGAGCCTGAGTTTGATCCCGGGATTCACATGGTAGGAGAGAAGCAACCACACCTGCAAGTTGTCCTCTGACCTACACACACGCATGAACACAGAATAAATGAGTAAAATGTAGTAATAAAAACATCTCAAAAATACACACATGTACTGTACACATGCACGCACACATACACACATACAAACATAGAACTCCTACAACTCACAAGAACAACAAAGAAAAGTCAAAATTTGATTCCCAGTACCCACGCATGTTGGCTCACAACTGTCTACTCCAGGGGGTGCTCTCTTCTGTTTTCCTTGGATATCTGTACACTTGTGGCACACACACACAGAGACACAGGCACATGTAAACAAAAAACAAATCTTTAGGGGCTGGAGAGATGACTCCGCAGTTAAGAGCACTGGTTGCTCGTGCAGAGGACCTGGATTCAGTTCCCAGCACCCCGATGGCTACATACGACCATCCTCAAGTACAGTTCCAGGGGATCTGATGCCCTCTTTGGGCTTTTGGACACCAGGCACATACATGGTCTACATACATTTATACACACTTAAGTACATACCTTTCTTTAAGTCAAGACAAAGTTTTCAGCTCAGCAACGGTTATTTTGAAGCATACTGCAACTTTTAATCACAGACAATCTTTTGTTTTTTTGAGACAGGGTTTCTGTGTGTAACCCTGGCTGTCCTGGAACTTGCTCTATAGACCAAGTTATCCTCAAACTCAGAGCCACCTGCCTCGGCCTCCTGAGTGCTAGGCTTAAAGGTGTACACAACCAATATCCCATGCAGGCAATGCTTTTAACGTCGGGATAAGCCTGACATTTTATAACAAGCAAGAACAGAAGAATCCCTTTCTCAGTAGTTTTGTGCCTCGCCCAAGGCAGTAAGATTATAAGTTAAGTACAGTCAAGCCCTTGTCCCTTTCTGCCAAGTCCCAAGCATATATTTGATCTTCCTGACATCGGTCCTTAGCAACTGTGGCATCTGTTGTTCTGATAGCAAGATAGAATTTCCACAAAACAGTCTGGACAGTCAGACTGTTCACTATAATCTTCCAACCCCTTGAAAGATATCATAAGTAGTACCTCTGCTGGCTTGGATGCATGCTGTTTGGAAGATCTTTGGGATTTATCCATGTCACTGGCTACTCCCACTTTCGGCCAACAGTAACTTCTAGGAGTCCTCTTGTCTTAAGAAGTCCCAGAAGTTGCTGCTACCCTTCTGTTGCCCTCTATTTCCTGCATGAGATCCCTGCAGGGTGTGGAAAAGAGAACAGTCTCAGTACCATGTATGTCGCTTCCCATTTGCCTCAGATCACTGTGTTGAACTAGCTGCCAGTGCGCTGTCTTTCAGATTTGCCTCTGTGCTCTGTTACTGTACTGGACCATGTTCTGTCTGCTCCCATCAGATTTCAGTTGGCCAGCCAACTAACAAGAAGTCAGTGTCCACACCCCTTCCCCTCTTCTTTGTTAGTGAGAGAATATAAAAGGAACTCTCTCTCTTGGCCCTTCTGCTGAATTGAGGGGCTGGGGGGGGAGGTCCTCTGACCACTGTGGTTTCTGCAGGGGAAACCGGGAAGGGCTGAGCCGCACCTCGAGCAGCCGACAGAGCAGCACAGACAGCGAACTCAAATCTCTGGAGCCACGGCCTTGGAGCAGCACAGACTCAGATGGCTCTGTCCGCAGTATGCGACCGCCTGTCACCAAAGCCAGCAGCTTCAGTGGAATCTCCATCCTCACCCGAGGTGACAGCATTGGCAGCAGTAAAGGCGGCAGTGCAGGCAGGCTCTCCAGGCCAGGTACCGCAGCTGCTCTCCCTTCACAGCACACCGTGCTTTCTTGCTTGTCTTTTGCAAAGTATCTAGTAACTTACTTTAGGTGAAACATCTGGTGCAGTGCAGTTGCTTGAAAATTTAACAGTGGTACCAGAAGAGGGGAAATCTGATTTCCCAGATCCATTACCCATTTTTTAAAATCTGTTTATCTATCTGTCTGTCTGTTAAGTTTTTTTGAGACAGGGTTTCTCTGTGTAGCCCTGGCTGTCCTGGAACTCACTTTGTAGACCAGGCTGGCCTGGAACTCAGATCCACCTGCCTCTGTGTCCTGAGTGCTGGGATTAAAGGCACAAGCCATCACACCTGGTGCCATTACTCATTCTTAAATCTAGTTGCCTCTTTTTTCTTTTAGACTTTCTGTTCTTTTTTTAGGAAGAAAGGAAGGAAGGGCAGGCAGGCTGGTTGGAGTTTAGTTGTTTTGTGTAGTATCTGACTGAGGTAGATTTTAGCTTTGAGCAAGGTCAGGTGGTAGGATGTAAATCACAGGTGCTTTCATTCTGTGCCCCGTGGGAATATAAAGTGTAACTGTTTATAACCAATCAGCAGTAGGCAACATGCCAGAACTTACTAGACAGGTCCTGCTACCCCTGCTTTTCTGGAATGTAGTCACTAGGAAGAAGTAGAGCCTCATGTTGTGCATGACAGCCTGTCACCACCTTTCCATGCTCTGGATTGCCCTCTGTTCCTGTTGCAGTATTACCAGAGGGCTGTTTAGCTCTCCATGTGACCTCAACAACTGCGACATCATTGCCCCTGAAAGAATTTCTTGAATCCCACACCACACGAACTATAGATCTTACCTCCAGTAGGCACCAGTAGGCACCAGTAGTGGTGAAGCCTTTTGCTTCTGTTAGATTTCTCCTGCCCTTCTCTTAATCCCCTTTTCTAATACCACCGCCTCTGCCTTTAACTAGACCTTCATTTTATTAAATTATGGTATTAGCTTCATGATTATCTCTCTAGTCTAAGCCATTTTCAGAGCAAATTTACTAATCTAAGACACAGATCTACTCGTTTTCAGCCCCTCCTAAAAATGTTCATGTTAGAGCCAAGTAAGAGCTACCACTCAGAAGGTAAATCCCTCCTGAGCAAGCATGGTGGCCTGGGTTTCATCTCCAGCAACTGTGTGAAAAGCCAGGCACAGAGGCTGGAGAGAGGGCTCAGCAGTTCAGCAGTTAAGAGCATGGGCTGCTCTTTCTTTTTCTCTTCTTTTTTTCTCCAATAATTTAATTTTGTATTCACTTTATATCCCAATTGCAGCGCCCCCCCCAATCCTACCCTTATAAGTCTTTCCCCCCCATTACCGCCTCCCCTTTTCCTCAGGGAGCGCCCCTTGGCTACCACCCCACCCTAGGACATCTAGCCCCAGCAGGACTAGGCACATCCTCTCCCACTGAGGCCCAACCAGGCAGTTCAATTAGAGGAAGGAGATCCAATGGCAGGAACAGAGTCAGAAACAGCCCCTGTTCCACTTGTTAGGGGAAACCAGAGGAACCAATCTGCACGTTTGCTACAAATATGCGGGGGTCTAGGTCCAGCTCCTGTATGCTTTCTGGTTGGCGGCCCAGGCTCTCTCACCCAGCCTCTCTCTCACTCAGCTTCTCTCTCGTCAGTCACTCACCTTTGGTGATGACACTACCAGTTCTCTATCTTCTTACCGGGTTTTAGGAGCTAGCCTAGGACCATACCTTAGTTCATTACAGAATCCCTCTTGCATAGTATATAGTTGGTAAAAGTATGTGGTATGCTGAGCCAGAATAAGCCCTATTCCCTTTATTTAAAAATTGTGTTGTGTGACTATGCAAATGCCTTAGCGAGCCTGGCAATGGGAAGATTTCCAGGTAAAGGCTGTGTTTGTGGGGAGCGTGGGTTGCTCGGGGGTGGGGGTGGAGGGTTATGGATGCTCAAAGATGGAGGTTGTTCTCTCAGCAGCTTTCATAAAGGACGGTGTTGCACAAGTGGGAAGGAAGGGAGGGAGGGAGGGAGGGAGGGAGGGAGGAAGGAAGGAAGGAAGGGGAAGATAAGGTCTCATAGTAGACAGGAATCCCTGAAGCCTCATATTTTAAGCTATCCCATTATGAGACACAGATTGATTTTAGACAGTGCAGGGGAGATGCCTCAGCAGCTTCACATATGTGAGGAGTTGTTTGGTTGGTTGGTTTTTGTTCTGATTTTTATTGTTTTCTGTTTGTTTTTGAGACAGGGTTTCACTATGTAGCCCTGACTGTCCAGGAACTTACTGTGTAGACCAGGCTGGCCTCAAACTCAACAGAGATCAGCCTACCTCTACCTCGAGAACAGAGTTCTCAACCTTCTCAATGCTGTGACCCCTTAATTATAGTTCCTCATGTTGTGGTGACCCCCAGCCATAACATTATTTTTGTTGCTAGTTCATAACCATAATTTTGCTACTGTTATGAATTTAGTTTAAATAGCTGATATATAGATAGTGACTTCTATGAAAGAGTCGTTTGATACCCACCCCCAAAAGGGGTTTAGATCCACAGGTTGAGAACTGCTGCTCTAGAACATTTTGTTCAATTCTCAAACCAGCCATTAACAGTCAAACTGTTTCCTGACCCTAGGGAGCAGAAACCGTCTAAGAGGTGGACTCGTATCAGCAGAAAAGCTGCAATACAGCTCTATCCCTGCATGGCTCTTTGGGCAACTGTGGGGACTAGGGAGAAGGAAGTGAACAGAGAGGGCAAGGAAAAAGTAAAATCCTGCTGCTGGGCCCTTCAGAATTACATTTGTGCTTTGTATTTACAACTTTGGGCGGGTTTCCTCTTTGCCTTAGGCATGGCACTAGGTGCCCCAGAAGTGTGCAACCAGGTCACCTCACCCCAGTCTGTCCGGGGCCTTCTTCCCTGTACTGCCCAGCAGCAGCAGCAGCAGCAACAACAACAACTTCCTGCTCTCCCACCCACTCCTCAACAGCCACCACCCTTGAATAATCACATGATTTCACAGGTGAGTTACTACTCAAGTGTCTAGCACCCTTTGCTCTGATTCAGTGAAGCTCTAGAAGTAAGACCACCATGTCGTTTGTGGAAGTATTCTATACCTGCCTCCATTTCTTACTTGTTAGTGTCGGGAGGGCAGGATAAGGACAAATGTTTGGCCAAAGCATTCCCTTTGTTGTTGTGTTCTATTGAGACAGGGTGTCATAGGCTGGGGGCAGCCTCAGCTGATGTCCTTATGTCCTCCCCCCACTTCCCAGATGCTGGGGTTGCAGATGTGCACTGTCACACTCAGCTAACCTGAGAACTCCATTTTATATTTCTTCCATTTCTTATGAGACAGGGTCTGTCTGTGTAATCCTGGCCAGCCCGGAACTCAGAGTCCACCTGCCTCTGCCTCCTGAGTGCTGAGAATTTAAAGGTGTGTGCCTAACAGTTGACCCCTGGTTATTTGAGAATTTGTGGAATATTTTATTCCATATCGTGTTTCTACTGTACCCTTTAAAGTCCTGTGTAAAGTTTACAAAGTCATTCTGCTCACCATATCTATGTATGGAACTTAAAAATATCACAGCACCAGACCTCCCAAAGACAGAGACCAGCCATGGCATATGCTGTAATTCCAGTCCTTGTGACGTTGAGGTAGGAGGGTTGAGTGTGAAGATAGGCAGGGCTACAGAGTGAGTCTGAGCTCTGTGAGCTGCAGAGTAAGAGCTTCCTTTAAAGACAAAACTTGCTGGGCAGTGGTGGCTTGTGCCTTTAGTCACAGCACTCAGGACACAGAAGCAGGCAGCTCTCTGTGATTGAGGCCAGCATGGTTCTTCAGAGTGAGTTCCAGGACAGCCAGAGCTACACAGAGAGACCTTGGTTGATGTTGCTGTTAACCAATGTTTGAGAAACATTGTGCTTCTGTGCAGACCATGAAAGCCATCAGCCTGAGTCAGCTCTTCTGTCAGTTGGATCTTAATATTCTGAGCGGAGCGATCCCTTATCTGAGCAGAGCTCTTCACGACTAGAGTCCTATGTCTAACCTCAGATATCTTTTGTAGTCAGAAGCCCCTTTGTCTTACTCTTCTGCTACCGTCTTTAAGTTGTTTTACCTGCCAGGGTGCTCCACGCCCCCGCCTGGTCCAGCATGGCATCTCTAGGGCAAGAATCAGCTTCCTGCTGACTCCTACTGCAACTTGATATGCCATATTTAGTTGATATCCATGGGAGGCCTGCCCTTTTCTGAAGAGAAATGGAGGAGGAGTAGATGGGGAGAGGAGTGGGGAGGTTGGGAGTAGGGACTGGGAGGAGAGGAGGGAGGGGAAACTGCAGTCGGGATGTAATAATAGTAATGGTAATTATTATTTTATTATTATTATTATTATTATTATTATTATTATTATTATTATTATTATTATTTTGTTTTTTAAAAAAAGAATCAGTTTCCAACCTGGTCAGTATGAACTGGGAACCCAAGTGGGAGGACCCTAGGATGCCCTGTGAGGTCTTGTTCATACTGGCTTAGGTCTCTGCCAAGACGTGCACTTGGTCCGTTGCTCTGCCTGTGAATAGGTAAAGTGTCCAGCTGTCCGCAGCCTCCCATGGTGTTGTGTATGTCCATCTCACTTGCTAAGGTCCCAGCATTTTGTAGTTCTCTTTCCTCTGAAATGTGTATATTTTAATACTGTCTGGCTCCCCTATTTTTCCCTCTTAGTCTTGTGTCTTTTCCTTTCACCTGCCATCCACACTTAAAACAAAGCAAGAATGGAAAGGGGATAAAGAGATAGAAGAATAACCATTGGGGACTAATGTTTTGGAATAAATGACAAGTGGTAGGCTCTAAATTCCAACCTTCTACTACTCCCCTGCTCCTGGATTCTGCCATTCAGTGGAGGGGTTGTTGGTATGGAGTATGGGGTTGGGTCAGATGCTATAGACTGGGGATTCCAAGGTTTCTGTTCTCTCAGAAGTATACTCTGGAAGTTAATCATAATCACAGACTCTCAAAACAGTCTTACCCTGGGTAAGTTTGAGTGTCCGGGAGCATTTGTGGGAGCTGTTAACCTTACCATCGTCTGATATTTGTTCCTGCCTTGCCTCTTTTCCCTGTCCTCTCTTCTTCCCACAGCCTCTCCTTACTTCAGCTCTTTTCCTCATTGTTTTGTGGTGCTGAGCCTGAGCCTCTCCTTCCTCACCTCCATCCCTGCCTTCCTGTTCTCCTTGTCATTCTGTCCTCATGGCTTGTCAGCACTGTGGGGCTGTGAAGTTGCACAGAAATAATCACTGTTTGCTCCCTCAAATAATGTAGCAGTGTAGAAATAAAGGAAGTGACCAAATAAACATGTGCCACCGTGTTCTAAAGCCGTTAGAAACCCTTGGGAAAGGATCACAGGGCATTTGCCTAAGCCCAGACATTGTGCTGGCAAAACAAGACTCGCACTCTTCTTGGGACGCTTCCTCTCACTAAGCAGAACTGACCTCCTGCACCAGTGATGCAGGTGGCACCAGGGAGTCAGGCGAAGGTCAGGCTCAGTGGCTGGGCTTTGTTGAGTTTAGATTGGAGTGAATGTTAAAAAGGAGCCCTGTTAACCTGTAGCTAGCTAGTGTCTCCACACATCCCAGAGCTATCGTGTATCCCACAATTAACCAGTAGGTGGCAACAGATGTCCTCGTGGTCTCTTAGATCCTGGTTCTGGACTTTGAGACCATACAAGAAAATAATGGTAGAATAACCAAAACCAAACCAAATCAAACCAAACCGACAACAACAACAAAATAGCAGTGGCAATTCTGGAGAGACAGTGGGAACAAGCATTGGCTGTTCTTATAGAGGACCCAGATTTGATTCATAGCACCTACATGGTGGCTCACAACCATCTGTAGTTCTGGTTCCAGGGGAACAGGTACCCTCCTCTGGTCTCTATGGCCACTAGAGACACAGCTGGTACATGCTATGCAGGCAGGTAAACATTCATACACATTTAAAAAGAAGCGAGGCCCTCCCTTTACCATGGCCCTTCCTAGTTAAAGGAATCAGAAGAACATCAGCCTCCCACCTCCCTTCTCCTCATCCCCCCCCCCCCAAACTCACCCTCCCACACAGAGAGAATCTTTATTATGTAACTCTGGCTGTCCTGAACTCCCAGGCTAGCCTCCAACTCAGAGATCCACCTGCCTCTGCCTCCCAAGTGCTGCAGTTAAGGTGTGTGCCACCACTCCTGGCTCACTCTCCATTTAAAACTCACAAGTGTGTGGAAAATGAGCTGTTGTACCACGTCACTGTTGAAAAGGCCTGAACCAGGGTAAGTCCTCCCACAAGGTTCAGAAGAGAAATCGTAGTATGAACCAGCAGCATTGTAGCTAGTGTCGGGCAGCTTGGCCGGCAGCTGCATTTAGAATGCCACTAGCTTATCGGATGTCAGTAGGGCTGAACTAACTTTCCAGGCTACAGCAGTGTCCCTCTGCAGGACACTTGGGATTCTCAGTAACTCTTTAAAACTCTAGATGTCAGATTCTCTGCCAATGCCCCCAGTCCCTTTGGGTTTCAAGCTCTGTGATCCCAGGTGGGCCCAGAGATCCTAGAGATCTCTGTGGCTTGGGGTTGAACCAAGAGCCTTGCACAGCCAGGCAAGTACTCTGCTCAGCTACGTCCCCAGCTCCACCCTTATTTTTATTGCTATAATTAGAAGTTACCCTAGCTCTAGATATTTTTTAAGGCTGTCGTGAAGCAGTGTCTCACTGCTCTTTCCCTCTTCTTCCTTACCACTCTCCTCTCTCACCCTCCTGCAGCAGGGGCTGCGTCTGGAGAAGTGATGAAGTGACCCAAAGGACTGGACAGGAAGACATGAGGAATATATAGTTAGTTAGTCGATTTAGAACACTGTGTTCTCAGTAGACAGACTCTCCTTCCTGAGGCTGGTGAAGAGATTCAGGGATAAAAAAACATAGGCCTCTGGTTGTTCTTTACTCCGAGTTCACCGCATTCGCTCATGAGGGTATTTTCATATTGTCCTCACAACTTGAAGGAGCACAGACGATCATGAATCAAGAATCTACTGATGGTTTATTCCTTTTCTTCCCTGTAGAGGGAGATGTCTCTGTCCTCTAGGAGAACTGCCCTTGGGTGTAAACAGTATTGCTCTAGTGGGTGTTTAGGGAGGTATTGATGGAGCTCCTCAGTGATTGTGTGGTGGTGCTGTGCTTGGACTCACATCACAGACCTTGGCCCTGAGAGTCCTGAGATAACTCAAAGCTGCAGAGTTTAAGTGGCTAATGGGGCAGAGAGTGTACTGGGTCTCTTCTGAGAGGAGAGACTGCTTCTCTGAGAGAGATGTGAAAGCCACAAGCTATCCCAGGCTTGGTGAGCAGCCTGTTCAATGGCCATGTGATTCATACGGAATGTCTTGTATGATTAACGTGTTCCCTCCCCTCCAGCTCCCTTTATGCTTCTCTCTTCCTCTCCACATGCCTCTGTGCTGCCCACAGCCAGTCCCGGCCCTGCAGCCCTCTCCGCAGCCGGTTCAGTTCTCTCCAAGCTCCTGTCCCCAAGTCCTTCTGCCAGTGTCTCCGCCCCAGCAGTACAACATGGTATAAGCACCACTCCCCATTTTGTCTTGTCCCCGTGTGGCCTGTATCTGTGGGATGTCTGGGTCAGTCTTTGGTGGCCTTGCAAGCATGTGATGCTTTTGGAAGAGATGTAGAAAGCTGTTTCTTGAGGGACCAGCACAGCATGCAAAATATGTAAATAAATATAGGACAGGGATGACGCGCTCCTCTGAGTGTGAGGAGGAATCTAATCTAGGCCCTCAGTCTACTCTCTGTGTCCTTCATTTTATTTTTTTTCCCAGTTTATTCTGTACAGAATTGTTCTCTCTGATTTCCTTCATTGTGGACTCTCAGGTACCAGTTTTAAAGTGTTTAAATCCTACCTATCTCACCGTATGTTTATATTCTCTTCAGATGCATATACATGCTATGTAGATTGTAAAGAGAATGTAGTAGCACATACATTTAATCCTAGCACTTAAGAGGATAAAGCAGAAGGATTACCCTGAGTACAAGGCCAGCCTAGACTACATAGTGAATTCCAGACCAGCCTGGGTTAGAGTCATATCTTGTCTCAAAAATAGCAAAAATAAATTTTTAAAAATTAAAAATAAATTGTTTGCATCCTAAATACAGATCCTTTGCAAATCTGATTTCCCTCATAGTTGATTACTTCATGGCGATGATGAACCCTTTCTTTTTTACTTTATATCAATCACACCTCTCTGCTTTTTCACTAGAATCCCCTTTTTTCTCCTATCTCTTATCTCCATTCTGAAAAGTGCTGGTATATGGACCTCAAATTAATCTGCAATCTAGTTCTCTTGTCATCTCTTCCTGACCAAGAAGGTAGCAAAAACAGTTCCTGAAAGCAGAATGGAACTGAAGGGCAATATTTTCTTTTAGTTTCTAATATTTTCTTTTGCAAAAGAACTATTCTGATGTGTGTGTGTGTTTGTATGTGAATTACTGTTCAGAGCCAGAAATCAGAACAGGAAGCTAAGAAACTAACCTGTCATTACACGAGTGAGCCGGCACACTCTCACTCACTCATGCTTAGAGAAGGCAGCTGAGAGAAAAAGCAATTACAGCCCAGCCAGCCAGCCTCTCCCTCTAGTTCAGCCACTCACCCTGGCCTCCTTTCAGAGGTGAGAATTGGAAGTCAGGGCAGGGGAACTCTAGGCTAGTGTCAAAGAACAAAGGTGGGAATGACCTTGGAAGGGAGTATGGAGACAAGCAGCAGGAGCAGGAGCGAGCCCACAGTTCTTGGCTGTGAGGTAAAGAGTTTTGCTATCTGTCTGTGGTCTGTGAGGGTGTGTTCTATAAGAACAGGATTTGTGGCAAGGCAGGAGCATGAGGAATACAGGAAACAGAAAGAGTCGTATAATCTTTAATTCTTGTTTGCCCTATATTCCTGTAGGTGCCCCCATCTCCTGAGGAATAACTCTAGTAACAGCTGTGATCAGGGCAGCCATTGTTACCATTTCACAGAGAAACTGTTTCTAATAACCACAGTAACTAACAGCTGTGATCAGGGCAGCTGTTGTTACCATTTCACAGAGAAACTGTTTCTAATAACCATAGTAACTAACAGTTATGATCAGGGCAGCCATTGTTACCATTTCACAGAGAAACTGTTTCTAATAACCATAGTAAGTAACTGCTGTGATCAGGGAAACTATTGTTGTATTTTATAGAGAGACTGTTTCTGGGTTTAGGCTTCACACAACTGTCAGTTTAAAATACCATGACATAATCTTGAGGCTAAAATGCATTTCTCAAGGTACAGAAACCAGACTATCCCAAATGGTATAAGGAATGCCATAGAGCAGTGGTTCTCAACCTGTGTGTTGCAAACCCTTTTGGGGGTGATGTCAAATGACCGTTTTTCAGGGGTTGTCTATGATCATTGGGAAACTTGCATTGTGATATACTTGCATTACAATTCATAACAGTAGTAAAGTTGCAAAATTATGATGTAGCAATGAAAATAATTTCATAGTTGGGGGTGGTCACCATACCATGACAAAGTGTTGTTAAAGGGTAACAGTACTAGGAAAACTGAGAACCTCTGCTATAGAGCATTGCTATTTCTGTCTTTCTGTTCTTGGTTTTGGTTATTAGTATATTTGAGACAAGGCCTAAGTAGCCCAGGCTGGCATAGAACTTAGTATGTGGCTGAAGCTAATCTTGAACTCAGGATCCTCCAACCTCTACCTCCCAAGTGCTGAGATTACAAGCGTGTGCCGCCCCATCCAGCTCTGTCTGTCTTTCTGTATTGAAGCCCAAATGCATGAGGTTAAACACAGCCTCGTTCCTTGAGTCCCCTACTCTCTCAACAGGCAGAAGACCTCAGCAACCCCTTTGGACAAATGAGCCTTAGCCGCCAAGGTTCTACTGAAGCAGCTGACCCATCCTCAGCTTTGTTCCAGCCCCCACTTATCTCCCAGCATCCTCAGCAAGCTAGTTTCATCATGGCTTCTGCAGGACAGCCCCTTCCTACTTCCAACTATTCCACTTCTAGCCATGCTCCACCTACCCAGCAAGTCCTGCCACCCCAAGGCTACATGCAGCCCCCTCAACAGGTAAACAACCCTTCCCCAGCTGTTAGTCAGTGCATCAGTTGTCCCATATCTCAGTCCCTTCTTCCTCTAGTCTAGACAACCAGAAGAACACTGTCCTTGTTGTCTGCTTTGGACAGGTTACCATTCTGCAGATGGTCTCCTTTCTGCACAACACAAGTGTTGTTTTATTTCAGACTTGTATAGTTATCCTAGAGTTGTGAACCCAAACTATCTACATTTACAAGTTTCTGATTATCAGCCCCTGAGGCATTTAGTAAATTTGCAAGTGTTACAGCTGGATTAGAGAGACCTCTTACATCTGTTTCCTTTCAAAGATCCAGGTTTCTTACTACCCTCCTGGACAGTATCCTAATTCCAACCAGCAATATCGACCTCTGTCTCACCCGGTGGCCTATAGCCCCCAGCGTGGTCAACAGCTGCCTCAAGCGTCCCAGCAGCCTGGTAAGGAGGATCGCTGAGCGGTGCCTAAGGAGGACAGAGACCTTGGGAGTAAAAGGGGAGGTGGGGAGTGGGAACTAGTCACTTTCTAAGAAGGGGCCAGGGTCTATGGGAAAACAAAGGAAGAGTGGAGAAGGAGTGGCAGTACAGCTGTGGGGCAGCTGCCTGCCTGCACATTCATACTGACGTCTTCTGTGCCTTGACCATCCTTAGGCTTACAGCCCATGATGTCTAACCAGCAGCAGACGGCGTACCAAGGCATGCTTGGGGTCCAGCAGCCTCAGAACCAGGGCCTACTCAGCAACCAGAGGAGCGGCATGGGAGGACAGATGCAAGGCCTGGTGGTTCAGTATTCTCCACTGCCTTCTTACCAAGTGAGTGTATTCTGTGTTGGGAAAGATCACTGAGGCCTTGTGAAGCCAAAGTATAAGACTCCAGTACTGAGATGTCATCTGTTTCCCCTAGAACCTCTCTGGTATTTTCTTCTCAAAGCAAGCCCAGAGAGTTTAGAAGAGTTGAAATGGTGGTTTTTATACAGTCATAAGTGAGTGTGTGCCCAGGAGACAGTTGAGAGGAAGTCAGAGCTCCTTCCTTGTGTCTGATATCTCAGGGTGGTGTTTGGGGAGGAGAGATTGAGATGCTTTGTGAGTGTTTGAAGTGGGAAGGGAGTTGTGCTGGCCTAGTGGCGAGTAGCCTGTGGGTGCTCGGTAAAATGACCCTGCTCATGCTCTTCTCCAGCAGGTCCCAGTGGGCAGTGATTCACAAAACGTGGTCCAGCCGCCTTTCCAGCAGCCCATGCTGGTCCCTGCCAGCCAGTCTGTGCAAGGAAGCCTCCCAGCAGGAGGTGTGCCTGTGTACTACAGCATGATCCCACCAGCTCAGCAGAACGGTACGAGGTGAGGACTGCTGGAGAGCCGGGGCACAGTTCCCATTGATCTTTAGCAATTGCTACACCGTCCTTTTGTCTCCACTGGTCTAAGAAACCCAATATTAACCCCAGCCAGTCTCCTGGCACAGTGCACACATACAATCCCAGCAGCATTTGAGAGGCCAATACA
Source organism: Uromys caudimaculatus (assembly GCA_028551405.1). Classification (NCBI taxonomy): domain Eukaryota; kingdom Metazoa; phylum Chordata; class Mammalia; order Rodentia; family Muridae; genus Uromys; species Uromys caudimaculatus. The sequence continues at coordinate 58,187,825 of CM052707.1, read as the reverse complement.
TGAAAGTCATAACTTTAAGACCAGCTTGGACTGCCTGGTGAAACCCAGTCTCAAAAGTATATGTGTAGGGGTCATTCTCTTTGTCCTCATTGATTTGATATTTACATAGAGCTTTGCAGCAAGAACTGCCTGCTTCTAAGACACCAGTTAGAATGACCCCAGTGTTTGTTAGTTAGCCAGACTCAGAACTGCGAGATAGGGTCTGATCATCATTTAAGACAACAAATTTTACAATATACTTATCTTACTGTAGAGAAGTAGAGAGAGTGCAGATAGGTCATGGCTAATAAGATCATTGTAATACAAGACACATCTTGGAAATAACCTAGTATACTACCCTAGTTTTGTTTCTGTTTCTCTGTGAGACTTTTTGGTTCTACTACACAAGCTAGGCTGGCCCTGAACTCTGCATCTTTCTATCTCAACCTCTTGAGTGCCGCTGAGATTATAGGTGTGTAGCACCATGACTGTTTGTTTGTTTCTTGGTTTATTTTTAGAAACAGGGTCTTTGCTCAGACTGGCCTCAAACTCCTGGCCCCCTGGTTTATGGTTGCCCTCCCTCCCCCACCCCTCCCAATGTCTCTGTGTGTGTGTGTGTGTGTGTGTGTGTGTGTGTGTGTGTGTGTTCATGTGTGTATATGTCATGGGGGGGTATACTCAAAAGGCAGAAGTGGATCTTGGATCCCATAGAACTAGAACTAGAGTTACAGGTGGTTGTGAGCTGCCTCGAGTGGGAGCTAAGAGTTGAGCTTTGCTCTTCTGAAAGTCCAAAAAGGGAGCTAGGGAGATGGCTCAGAGGTTAAGAGCACTGGCTGCTCTTCCAGAGGTCCTGAGTTCAGTTCCCCAGCAATCATATGGTGGCTCACAACCATCTATAATGGGATCTGATGCCCTCTTCTGGTGTGTCTGAAGAGAGTGACAGTGTACTCAAATACATAAAGTAAATAAATAAATAAATCTTGAGAGAGAGAGAGAGAGAGAGAGAGAGAGAGAGAGAGACAGAGAGATAGATAGATAGATATGCAGGTAGATCTCTGAATTAAGACCAACCTGGTCTACAGTGTGAGTTCCAGAAGAGCCAAGGGTACAGAGAGACGTTCTGTCTCAAACAAAACAAACAAAAAGATTAGCCTGAAAGACTAAAAAGTGTTCTTAACCACAGAATAATCTCTTCAGCCCTTTCATTGGGTTAGATGATAGGTTGGATTGGTTTGCTTTTTTTTTTTTTTTAAGATTTATTTATTTTATTGATATGAGCTGTCTTCAGGCACACCAGAATAGGGCATTGGATCCTATTACAGATGGTTGTGAGCCACCATGTGGTTGCTGGGATTTGAACTCAGGACCTTTGGAAGAACAGTCGGTGCTCTTAACCACTGAGCCATCTTTCCAGCCCGGGTTTGCTTTTGTTTGTTTATTTTGCTTTGGGTTTTGTTCAGGTTTTTGAGTCAGGGTTTCTCTGTGTAGCCCTGGCTGTCCTGGAACTCACTCTGTAGACCAGGCTGACCTCGAACTCAGAAATCCGCCTGCCTCTGCCTCCCAAGTGCTGGGATTAAAGGCGTGCGCCACCACTGCCCAGCCACTTTTTTTTTTTTTTTTTTTTTTTTAAATGAAGAAATTCAAGCTAGGAATCTTAAGAAACCTACACAAAGTCAGAGAACAGGGTAGAAGTGCACCTGAACTACAGTTAATGTAGGTCTAATTGAATGTATCTCCGTGTGTGTGTATCTGTCTATGTGTATATAGCCATGTGGAATTTTGCAGTGTTTGTCTCCTGTTTGTCTTGAGGGGATCCCCAGTGTTGACCACGGTGTATGTCCCCTCAGTTCTTCACCCTTTACTTCTTTTTACTTCTTCCTTCTAGCACTGTGCTCCCACCAACTTGATTTAGTACTTCTTTGTTTTCAAAACCTCTGTGTATGTATACACACGTATGTGTTTGATGTTCCATATTGTTAGGAAGAGCATGTGCTGCTAACGTTCCATATTTAGTGCAGATTAGCAGCTTCCTAATTGAAAGATGATCAAGTACAAATATATATAATTAAGTTTCAACTGATGAGTGATTTTAGAAATTGCCTGGTAAATTGGTCTGGGAATGGCTTGTAGCTGCCTCTGCTTCCCACAGGGGAGGCCTAGGAAGCAGCAGCTGTTTGTCAGGAGCCATGTTTCTCCCTCCATCTTGTTACCACTCCTTTCTTCTCCCCTCCCAGCCCTTCTGTGGGGTTTCTACAGCCTCCTGGCTCCGAGCAGTACCAGCTGCCTCAGTCTCCCTCTCCCTGCAGCCCACCACAGATGCCACCACCGTACTCAGGTAAGAGCGTAAAGGATCTGGGGTGGGCTCACGTGGGCACTGGCCAGGGCATGCACTACTGAAGAAGGGTTCAGAGGTGGCTGTGATCTCATCACAAAGCCGAAGTCTTGACTAGACAGTGGAGTGCACACCTTGATCCTACCACTCAGAAGGTAGAGACAGAAAGGTCATGGTTCCTTTCTCTTTTGTTGATGCGTGTGTGCATATGCTCACTGTCAGAAAAACCTGTCTCCTGCACTCCTTCATCCTTTACACAGCTTTTCTCTTTCTCTTGGGAATGTGAAAAACAAAGCTGAGACGTGCTTTTTAAAGCACCATAGATCTGTTTAACAGATTTTAGTGAGTGCTCGCATGCGCTGTGGTGTTTTATTCTGACCACAATCTATAAGGAAATCTCAGACTCAAGAGTGAATTTGTACTGGAGGTCATCATAGTCCCAGGACTGGAACTTAGGGCTTTTGACTTTATGCACCCTGTAAGCTGCATCTCCAGTCACAGGTCTTTCTGTTCAGGAAGGAAATGGCTTTATGTTAAACAGCTATAGGACTCTTCAAAGGGGCCAGCTATGCTACATGAATACATATGGCATGTGGCCCCTAGCTATCTGCCCCCAGCATACCCAGAGCAGTTGCCCTTGTCTGTTTCTCAGCAGTCCTACACAGCCACACAGTACAGTTAAACTTCAGAGCTTAGGAGAAGAAATCTAAATTCACCCTCAGGGCACCCCCATTCCGCCCTGTTGGATGTGGGGAGTATGGATAGATCTTCTCTTTTGGTGACAGGGAGCCATTGGCTGGTTTCCCATTTAGAATGAACCTAAGATGTTTCGTACTTTGCTGTTAGATGCTGTGAGGTAGTTACAGAATTAGTCTTGCTCATAAGATATATGACTTCTTGTTTCATCTAGACGCTTTTATTACGTGAGTGAGCTCTTGTGCTGCCTCTTCTGTCTGCCAAGAGCACTTGGCCTTGAATGTCCCAGTGCAATATGGAGATTGTAGAAACCAGCTCCACAAATTGCTGTATACTGTGCTGGTGCTTGGCACCGCATGGCATTTTCTCTCCTGTTAAGATCTGTGTGTGTGTGTGTGTGTGTGTGTGTGTGTGTGTGTGTGTGTGTGTGTGTGTGTCTGTCTTTGGTCTCTAGTATCTGCTGTTCAATATAAAAAGGTCTTGGATCAAAAGCAAAGCCATAGGAAATAATTATGTATTGCTTACTTGGTCTAGTACTAAGCCAACTGAAACATCTTTTGTTCTGGAGACCAGCAGCACTAGAGATCTAGGCTCAGGGTGAAAGGAGGAAGTAGTCCAGACTTCTCAGATCAAGGAAATAAGGAAACGCTCTCCATCATCTGTTCTCCTTGCTGCTTAGGCGTTTCTCCCACTTCCATCTCCTTTCTTCCCTAAACTGACCCTATACTTCTGACAGTCTTGTGCCTTCCCTCAGTCCTACACATCCTAACTCACGACATGATGTTCACATAACCACTGATGTTTAAATGTTTACTGTCTGCTCACAGGAAGTAAAGACATTTTTAAAAAGAGACACCTTCCTTTCCAGTTTACTGTTAATTTGGAAGATAGATGGCAGGGATGGCCTACAAGGGCCACCCTCACCTTCAGAGGACAGTCACCCTGCTCTCCTCTCATGGAGCAACACAGTCACTTTTCCAAAAATAAAGGCAGGGATTAGGATTGGCTGTTCCTGGAACAACCACTGTGGTTTATTAATACCTTTTTGTAGTTGCCCAGTTTGTCTGAACCTTAATTCTGCAACTATAATGCTACATATAACTGTAATTCCAGGAAATACTTTGTGTCCACTAAAATGATGGCTTCCAGGTCTCCTGAGGTTCATACGGGACTCCTGTTTGGGAAAAGTGCACACAGACATGAAATGACAGTGACACCTGTACACAGACTCCCAGCTCCCAGCAGCACAGCCATGGCGCTGTACAGAAAGAGTCTCTCACATACTTACTGGCTCAGCTCTAAGAGTTTGTTTTTGGTTTGGGGTTTTTTTTTTGTGTTTATTTGTTGTTTTGTTGTTGTTGTTGTTGTTGTTGTTGTTTTTCTCTGTGTAGCCCTGGCTGTCCTGGAACTCACTCTGTAGACCAGGCTGGCCTCGAACTCAGAAATCCACCTGCCTCTGCCTCCCATGTGCTGGGATTAAAGGCGTGCACCACCACTGCCCGGCTACTAAGGGTTTTCAAGACTGAGAATATTCTCTTCCACTTTAGGAAGGTCTTCCTCTCCCCTGCCAAGAAAAGAGTAGTGGCTGGGGAGCCAAGATGCTGATTTCTGTCCTGTCATTTTGGCTTCATTTCTTTTTCATAGATTTGGTCCCTGCTGGTGAGAAAGAATCCCTATCAGTTTTCAGTTTTCTCTCTCAATGATCTTTAAAAAAAAAAAAAAAAAAAAAATCTAAACAAAAAATGAAAACCAATTCTGCCGGACATAAATGTCATCTGTTTGTATTTATGTGGTTTGCTCTGCCCAATCGACCTTTCTGCACAGGTTTAATGATGCCACTTAAAAAGCCGTTCACACGTCCCCTCTCCTGTCTTAGCTCTCAAGCTGAAATTGATTTCCTTATTCAGCCCCCTTCCCCCTTTTCCCACTTCTCTCACCCAGGTTCCTTCCCAACCCGAGGAGAAAGAAGTGCTATCCCTGGGCAGTGGGTTTTTTTTAATTGCCATGTCCATTAAGAAGTAGGGACAGTTCAACTGTTAACAGATACCACCTGCTTTTGGCTCGAGGAAGAGAAGCATAAAATCACCTCATCAGTTGAGTAGTGCTCTGTGTCCTCGGTTGAGTGAAGGAACAATGCTCCAGGCCAGTGAGGACAGAGACTGCAACCAGGAATCCCAGCTTTATTATTGTTGGCATTAGAGAAAATAATATAAGGACCTTGTGCTTTCCTTGTCCCGTGGAGCCCCCAGTAGTTCCTATGGTGCACGTTGGTATTAGGAGGTGTTTCCTTTGTCCTGCTTACGCTCTCATCGCTCTCATCGAGTAGATCCTGGCAGTGCCTGCCTTTCCCAGCCCAGGGCGTCAGGCTTCAATTATGAGCTGCCTTCCAGAATGGTTTCTCGTTGGGCCCTCAGGTTGCACTGAGGAGTTTGAATAAGGTCAATTGCAGTGTTGTTGGTAGGGCTGCTAGGGTGGGAAGTAACATGCCTGGGGCAACTCCAGGGGGCGGAGAGTTGTTCTGGATGCATAGCACACTGCAGCTGTGCAGTTTCACGTGGCCCTTTCTAAAAGCTGCACTGATGGGTGCCCTTCCTTCCCCTTTGGTGCAGGGGATAGGAAGATGCCAGCCTTGAACTAGGTTTTTGTGTTGTCTGGTTTGGTAAACCTTAGAGGGGTGGAGTACACAAATGGGCTAGAGGATAGGCTCAGATACCTTCTGTGTCTCCTGAGCTAAGACCTCCTGTCTTTTCTTTTACTTTCCTATGACTAATACTACCTCAGTGAACACTCACTCAGCATGACTGGTACCCAGAGGTGTACCATTTCCCATCATAGCAGCAGTGTGGTAGCAGCAGCAGTGGCAGCCCTGAAGCACCAAACATGAAAGCAGCAGCACTGCAGCAAGCTTTTGAGATAGTAATTCCAGCTCCCATTTCTCCACCACCACACACTCCAGCTCAGCAGGAACACAGCCCGGCAGGTCAGACTCCGACACTCATGCTGTCTAGTCCCAGGTGTGGATCAAGGCCCCGCCTGTCTCTCCCAGCAGGAACTGTCCATCAAGCTGCTTCTCCCTGACTCTTTACCTTCTTTTTACCATAAAGATTAGACTTAACATTCCTCCTCAGTGTGCCCTTTCCTCCTCCACCGGCTGAGTAGAGGGAATAGCAATGGCCACCAGCACAAAACCTCACAGTCATCCAGTTGGGCCCTGGAGTCTGCCAGTGTGGCCTTCAGGACGGCCATTATCTTTCTGGCTACCCTCCTTCAGAACCTCCTGTTTCAGTCTTCCTACCACTGGACCCTCCCTCCATCACCCTGTCTATTTAGCCAGTGCATGTACAGTGGGCTCCACAGCACTGGTCCTATCCCAGCATCCCCAGAGCACAGTCCAAGTATGTGCCTGAGATGTGCCTCAGACTCTGCTTCAGCTCTGCGTTCAATGTCTGCGTTGTTAGTAGACTGTGCTTTCTGTGACGACAGTGACCAGGCTTGTTTGTGGTACACTAAGTGTCCAGCATAAGTACTAGCACATAGCAAGCATGCAATAAATGTTTGTTAAATAAACTTATCTCTTAGTGTTTTTCCCACAATATGGTTTTATCTTAGCACCTCAAAATTATTTCTCATTTTCTGAATATGACTTGTGACCTCTGCTTGAGCCATTCCACCCCTTAAGCAACTGATGACAAACAGTGCTTTGTAAGGTGGTCTAGTGAAGCTGTGAGCTTCCCTCTTCTCCAGAACAATAGATTTTGCCAGCATTACCTGCAATCCTTCCCAGAGAAACTTGCACATACCTGCAGCCCTGGCCCATGACCCAAACCCAGACAGATCCGACCAGCACTGGGCCCAGACATTTCAGCCATCTGATGTGGGTGTTTGGTAATACTCAATTTTGACAGAATGAAGTAGTTTTTCTGACAATCATAACAAAACACCCCTCAGCAGGTAAAGGACAGGAGAGCACTGGCATCTGATGCCATCTCTTCTCCACTCACACCTCCACTGGGTGGGGGTGGGAGTGAGAGTCAGAAGCCAGATCAGCAACCGTTTCAGATTCTTGGCAGGGCACAGTTAGAATGACCCCGAAACAAGTGGGTGGATTTGCTTGCTGGCTTTTCCATTGAGAGATAACTCTACGTCCAAAATAGTTTGAATTCCCAACACTACTTTCCTCCTGCTACTCAGGAGTGTCACCTTCTGGACCAGGTGTGGTGGTCATGCAACTGAATGTCCCTAACGGACCTCAGGCCCCCCAGAATCCATCCATGGTCCAGTGGAGTCACTGCAAATACTACAGTGTGGAGCAGCGTGGCCAGAAGCCTGGAGACCTGTACAGCCCTGATGGAAAGCCTCAGGTAGGTCCACCTGTCACTGATATGGTTTGCTTTTGTTCTGAGACAGGGTCTCACTGTGTAGACCAGGCCAGCCTCAAATACTCAAACTCAAAAAGATCCACCTGCCTCTGCCTCCCGAGTGCTGGAATTAAAGGGGTGTGCCAGTGTGCCTAGCTCAACCCTTGCAGGTCCATATTCTTCTCAAGAAGAAATCTTCATGTCATCAACTGAGATCCTCTTTTATAAATCTTTCTCCAGATGTTTTAAGGGAGAAACATGAAAATAACAAACTGAGTTCTCTCTCAAGGAACTTAGTTATAGAACAGTTGTAGACCATGTCAGACATGCTTAGAGCAGATTCTACATGGGCCCTGGGAAGAGTGCTGCTCAGCAGTAGATCACAAGCTCTGGGCTGGAGCAGATGGCATCTAAAGAGCCCAGGTTGACCTCTATCCTCCACAAATACACACATATACACACATGTACACACGTGTAGGGGACCCGGGGTTAAAACTTCCAGAGTTTGACCCAAGGCTTATTTTTCGTGCACATTGAAACACAGTAACTTTGGGAAAAGGTTTCCAGGTGGTAGTTATCTCAACAGAGCTTTAGACTAGCTCCGTAGGAACCCCTAGCAAAGTAGCAAAACACCTGTGGCCATTACAGTAAGAATGAGTTCTGTTGACTGATAAATAGGGCCTAAGGAGGAGGGGTTGTAATAAACATAAGGATGGTGTCTTAGTTAGGGTTTTACTGCTGTGAACAGACACCATGACCAAGGCAACTCTTGCTTAATTGGGGCTGACTTACAGGTTCAGAGATTCAGTACATTACCATCAAGGCAGGAACATGGCAGCATCCAGGCAGGCATGGTGCAGGAGGAGCTGAGAGTTCTACATCTTCATCTGAAGGCTGCTATGAGGAGACTCCCTTCCAGGCAGCTAGGTTGAGGATCTTAAAGCCCACCCACAGTGACACACCTACTCAAACAAGGCCATACCTCCAAATGGTACCCACTCCCTGGGCTAGGCATACTCAAATCACCACAGATGGGTTCTATTGAAGGACTCTTTCATAAGGGTGGGTTCCATTCACTGAGAGATTACACACTGCCCAAGACTTGGGGGAAACTCAAGGATGACTCCATAGAATAGCAAAGGTCATGAGGTCGATGGACAACATCCACTCCAGCATTCTGGGTGACCAAGCATCAGTCATTTTCTAAAACCCTTTGAAGAAAATAGGCCTTCGTGTTTATCTAGTCTGGTTCCTCCAATGCTTTCTCTAAGCTGTGCCTTCTAAACATACATACACAGACACAGACAAAACAACTACATACAGGGTAGGGCTGTCAGGATAGGTGAGTGGTTTGCTGCTTGCCTAGCATACATGAAGCCCTGGGTTTGATCCCAAGCACTGGAAGTAAGAAGAGTACATAATGGCACAAACTAATTAGGGAGCAAGAAGGCAGTTGGAAGCAGCGGTCTGACTTGGGCAGTGCTTACGAGACCACTTTGTTTCTTGATAGTTGTGAATTGGAAGCCATGGGAACATACAAAGGATAATGTGTGTTTATGTGATATGTGCTCTTCTCTTTCACAGGCCAACGCACAAATGGGCAGCAGCCCTGTCACATCTCCTACCCAGTCTCCAGCACCCTCTCCTGTCACAAGCCTCAGCAATGTCTGCACTGGACTCAGCCCCCTGCCTGTCCTCACACCATTCCCCCGACCTGGAGGTTCTGCACAGGGTAGGCAATCAGATGAAGGTGGGCTGCTCTGGAGCTCAGCATTCATATTCCATTACAAAGTGGGAGACTAGAAGATAGCAACAGGCAGGGAGATGTGCAGGGGACACGCCCTCTAACATCCACTGAGGCAAAGGACACCCGCCTCTCCTGCTCTTCTGCCCTCCTTCACAGACTTGGTATTAACTAGGGAAGATGAAGCTGTGTCAGAAAGGTATGGGCTTTGCTTTAAGATTGTTTGGACATGCCTCAGGAGGCAGAGGCAGGAGGATCTCTGTGAGAGTGAGGCCAGCCTAGTATACAAAGTGAGTTTCAGGACAGCTAGGGCTATTACACAGAGAAATCCTACCTCAGGGGGAAAATAAATATTTCTTTTAATTTTATTATTTATGTGCATGTCCCTATGTGAGTTTATGTATATTTTGAACTGGACTCATATGCAGTTGTGGGATACTGATGTGAGTGCTGGGAACCACCCAGATCCTCTGCAGGGGCTTAGTGCTCTTAACTGGTGAGCAGCTTTCCAGCGCCAGGAAGAATGTGGTTTCTAAACAGGCAATAATGAATTTCAGTTAAAACACCTGGGTTCCAGCTCCAGGACAAACTAGCTTTGTGATGTTGAACAAGTTACTTAAATTTATAAATAGACCTTAGTTCCTTCATCTTTAAAATGGGGTTAAGCATACTTAAAATGGAAATAGTCTTATTGTTTTTTGCTTTGGCTATTAAAAGTAATGTAAAAATAAGATTAATATGTTGTTTAAAAACACACCAGAAGAGGGCATCAGATCCCATTACAGATGGCTGTGAGCCACCATGTGGGTGTTGGGGATTTAACTCAGGACCTCTGGAAGAGCGGTCAGTGCGCTTACCCCCCGAGCCATCCCTCCAGCCTGTTTAAAAACAGTAAGTCATTTGTGATTAGTAAGTTACACAGTACTTAGTCTATCGCAGGTTTTGCTACAAGTGCTATATAGCTGTGAGGAGTCGGCTGTGGTCAGTGGCCGTCCGACAACAGCACATGGGGACTCTGCCAGCGCTGCATTGCAGTTACACAGCCAGTGCTTCTGACGGGGCATCAGACTCCGAACTTGTGCTTGTCCATTCAGGACTGCCTCTCTCATGAGTCAGAAACTAACATCCCCGAGGAGGTGAGGAACACGTGTTGAAGCTCAAGGTTCTTCCCTTGTGGTTTTCCTTTTCTTGTTTTCTTGAGACTAAGTCTTACTTTGTATTCCAGACTGGCTTGGAATTCACTGTGTAGTCCAGGCTGACCTCAAACTTATAGCAATCCTCCTGCTTCAGCCTCCCAAGTGTTAGAATAACAGGCATGTACACCAAACTCTTCCCTGGCAATTTACATAGGGTCTACAATGGAGAGAACTCATTGGGATCTAATAGTCCTGCTTAGAGTTTAGGAAGGGACACAGCTCTTTGTTTGTTTCATTTTTGTTTTTCTGAGGCAGGATTTTACTATGTAGCTATATGGCTGTCCTTGAACTCTCAATGTAGACTAGGCTGACCTTGAACCTGTAGAGATCTGCCTGTCTCTGCTGAGTGCTGGGACTAAAGTGTGTGTTACCACATAGAAGTGTAACTCTTAAATCAATTACATAGACACGCCCATCGTAGAAAAGGTGGGAATAGGATGCATTGCTGTTTATAAGGTCTCATACTAGACATACCGTGAGGCCAAGCTCCTGAAGAACCATCTGTTCTTACTCCTCAGGTGATGGGCGCTATTCCCTATTGGGTCAGCCATTACAATACAATCTGTCCATCTGCCCTCCCTTGCTCCATGGCCAGTCAGCTTACACAGTGCACCAGGTAAGCATATCCACCGTCGGTCCTGGGGCATCAGACTCCCCTTCTCATGTGGGCCCTGCCTGGGAGCCCTCTGCTCCAAGCAGCTAAGTGGACACAGGAGAACACAGGATGGACAAAGCTAAGAGTTTGCCCTGTTCTTGTGCCCCTGATTCCACCTCGATGCCTAGAGGGAGAGGTTTTAAGTCCCACTCCCTGGGAAGGCTAATTACCTGGCTGGTAGGGTCCGCAGGGTGGGGTGCTACTCCCCAGTGTCCAGGCAGACACTGGGGCACAAGGCAATCAGTGTTGTTCACATGGGATGAGAATTGTATTGGCTGTTGAAGGGACAGAGTGGACTGAAGCATGGAAGCCGAGGCAAGAGACAAGCACTCAAGTCTGCCTCCACTGACTTGGGGACAGCAGATGTTGGTAAGTAGCAGAAATGCAGACCCCCATGGGAAGTGCCCTTCATTGCCATCCTAGTACAAGTGGGAAAGCCAGCTGAGAGTGGGGGAAATGGAGTCTTCTTTGTTTCAGAGCAGCAGAAGGTAGAGAGATGAAGTGTAGACCTTCAGAGACATCTGGAATAGCACAGTGTGGGTGGCTGAGCCTCTTGTTAATCGGCAGTCCCCTAGAAGGCCTCCTGTCCCTAATCTAGAACACCTCCCCTTGGTCATTCTAGACCCGATTTGGGAGTATAGGAGAGGAGCTTTCTTCTTCAGACCTCTGTGCTTGGCACACAAGGTCTTTGGGATTCCACAGTCTGCAGCTGTTGCCCAAACAAGGCAGGAGAGATGGGAAGGATAAAGGAAGCCCCTGTTTTACCAGTCTCTGGGTGGGAAGGGAGCTGCAGACCATGCTTCAGGTTGAGCCGCTGAGGTCATTAAAGGTTATCAACAAAACTCCCATTTCCCAGCAGTGACTCCCTGTGAAGGAGTACAGCTGTAGGTGCAGATCAGAAAGCTGAGATTCTAATTCTCAGTCCCTTCTTGCTTACATCTCTGGGTTAGGAGAAGGGAAGGTTCATTTTATCTTTCTGGCTGCCCTCTACCCCACTTACCTTAACGGGGTAGGCTAAGGGAAAGGTAGGGCTTCTGAGGTCTTTTTGGGTACAGGCTTGGTCAGTGACACAGCCAGGGCACTGTCAAGTCTTTATTCTCACAACCATTTGTCTCTCCTTCCTTTTCAGTGCTGGGAAGGGTGCTGGAAGTGACCGATCTCCCTGAAGGAATCACCCGCACAGAGGCAGACAAACTCTTCACCCAGCTTGCTATGTCTGGTGCCAAGATCCAGTGGCTTAAGGATGCTCAGGGGCTGCCTGGTGCAGGCGGGGGGGACAACAGTGGGACTGCTGAGAATGGCCGCCACTCGGACCTCGCTGCCTTGTACACGATAGTGGCTGTGTTCCCCAGTCCCCTGGCCGCCCAGAATGCCTCCCTTCGCCTCAACAACTCTGTGAGTCGCTTCAAACTTCGAGTGGCTAAAAAGAACTACGACCTGAGGATCCTGGAGCGAGCCAGCTCTCAATAGCTGGAGGAGGGGAGGGGCTGGCACAATAGGAGCCAAGGAGGCACAGGAGGGGCCCAGCACAGGGGGCCAAGGAGGAGGACTGGGCCAGAGCCCACCACATTGTGACTGAAGAGAGAAGCAGACAGACTCTCACACTGGCATGGGACTCCCTCGCCATGGGTCCCCCTTTCCCTGGTTGCTCCCCTTCTGTCTCCCCCTCCTTCCCATCTTCTATCGTTTTTTTAAATCTCCCACCGTGAAATTAATTTCTTTCATATTTTTGGCCGAGTAGAATTGAGAGGCCCCACCCTCCCTTTCCCCCATCTCATCGCCAGCCCAACTTCCCTTCCCTCTTTTGGTCTTCATGAATATATTTATATGGACAGAATTAAGAAAAATAAATTGATTTCCCCATTCGTTCACTTCCCCATCTTGTCTCCCCCAACCCCACAGAGTTAACCCTTGGGACTCCCCACCCCTCATCCATCCCCAGAACACTTGTATATTGTTTGAGGTTTGTGCCACAGTAACAGACACAGTATTTAATTGCACATACAGATGTTTGCTGGGTTCACTGTAAATTTTATTTAATCTGGTTTTTTTGTTTGTTTGGGGAGTTACTTGGGGGGAGGTTGGTTTTGTTTATAAATATAAAAAAGCAAAAACCTGTCCCTGGCCATCAGTCACTGTTTGTTTCACTGCTTCTCTGTTGGTGTGGGCTGGGCTAGAAGCTCTGAGTAGGCCCAGTCCCACAAGTGCTGAAAGGGTTCTTTGTTAGGAAGATTTCCCTAGTGTGTACACATGTTTTTCTAACCTCTTCCTTCCAGCCTCTCCTCTCCCCTGTACACAATTCTCAGCAATGGCTGAGTCTCTGGAATTGTGGTTTGTGGGTCTCAAACTCTGAAAACTGTTCTTCACCAAGCTGATTGCTCCTCACTCAACTCTGGGCCTTTGTGTCCATTTCAAAGGCTCCTTCTTGCTCATTAATTCTAATATTCATTATAGCCTGACTACTGAGCTGGGCAAGTCCAGTCCAGAACTAGGTCGGGATGCTGGCCTCATTTTTGTCCATCTGACCGTCTGAAAACCTTCAGGGATGGAGAACTCGCACCTTTAATCCTTAAAAGCATAGGGTTGGGTTCTTGGCAGAAACACAAATGGCTATTGCTTATAATAAAACCACCTGAACTCGCAGTGCCAAGATACTGTCTCAACGAAGCTCACTCACCTGTCCCTGTCTCTGTCCCTGTCCCTGTCCCCTGCAGTTGACAGAACTGAGAATCACAGACCACCACTGGCAAGGAAGAACTGTCTGGAGGAGTTTCCAGGCTGCCTCAGCACTACAGCCTGTCAATCCCAGCACTCAGGAAGCAAACAGGCAGACCTCTAAGTTAAGACCAGTTTGAACATACCAAGTTCTAGGACAGCCAGGGCTACATCATGAGACCTTCCCCAAAACAAACAGAATCCACACACAGTCATAACCTTAACAGATAACCCACAGAATAGAGAAAGCTGTGTCTCCCAAGAATGCAGCCACCCTCTTGGGCTGTCTGAATGAGTGGTAGGTGGAATTGCAGTTAAAATGGGTAAAGACAGCTGGGCAGTGGTGGTGCACGCCTTGAATCCCAGCTCTTAGGAGGCAGAGGCAGGCAGATCTCTGAGTTCAAGACCAGCCTGGTCTACAGAGTGAGTTCCAGGACAGCCAGGGCTACACAGAGAAACCCTGTCTCAAAAAAACAAAACAAAAGGTAAAGGCTATGGTCCTAGCTTTTACAGTTCTCTTGGGGAAGGGAGCATTCTTTACGGATGATAAAAGCTCACCATGTGGCCATCAAGATGGCTCAGTGGGTAAATGCTCGCTGCCAAGTCTGAAAACCTGAGTTTGATCCCAAGATACAGAAGAAAGAGAGAACTGACTCTGCTATGTTGTCCTTTGACCACACATTAGTGGGCATGCTCCAGTAAGTATACACATGTAGCTTAAACAATAACAAATGTATTCTTAGACATAAGCCTCACTATAGAAGGCAGCTGTGGGCTGGCAAGATTGGTTAGTAGCAGGGGTGCTTGTGTGTAAGCCTGGCAGCCTGAATCCAATCCCCGGATCCCACGGGGTGGCAGGAAAGAACTGATTGCAAGAGTTGGCCTCTGACCTCTCACACACATCCAGACAGACAGACAAGAGAGAAGGACACAGGCAGCTGTAAACTTTCCAGGGTTGACTACACTCATCTGCTCCTTAGACCACCAGGACCAACCTGACTTTTTTAAAAACAGGTTTATTTTTATTTTATGTGTATAAGAGGTTTGCCTACATGCATTTGTATACACAGTGCATCTGCCTGATACAGAGACCAGAAGAGGGTGTAGGTCCTCTGGAACTAGAGTTGCGGAGCTCTGTAAGCTGCCATGTGGGTGTTGGGAACTGAACCCAGGTCCTCAGGGAGAACAGCTGTGCCATCTCTCCAGCCCCATTGCTTTTGGGTTTGGCCACCATCTTTTTCAGTAACATGCATTCTCTTCATCTTAAGGGCAGAGTTTTAGAGGAAAAGGGAGAAAAATGCACCTGTGCACTTCAGAAAGTACTGCATACTCTGATCAGCTCCAGGTGAGAAAGTCTTGCATGGTTGACAGAATTCCGCGTCACACCCGCTTCTCAGCTCCCAACCCTTTCCTAGTCTAAAGTTTTGGTGTTAGCTAGGCATGGTGGCAAATACCTTTAATCTCAGCACTCAGGAGACAGAGGCAGGTGGATCTCTTGATTTCAAGGCCGGCCTGGTCTACAGAGCAAGTTCTGAGACAGCCAAGGCTACACAAAGAAACCCTGTCTCTGGGGAGCGGTGGGGGGAAGGAAATAAAATCCAAGAATGTGACTAAAATGAGCCCAGGGAGGCTAGAATTGGAATGGTTATTTGAACCTTATGGGGGACTTCATTGTCAGATCTAAAGTTCCCTCGTGACTATGACCTGAGCAGAAATTTCTTTCCTGCTTGGTGGTCCAGCTCATAGTTAGCATGGCAAAACCCTGGTACTTGGGAGTGGGGTGGGGTGCTACAGTGTTGGGTAGAAAATGCCCCTTCCTGATAAGCCAGTACTGACTAGCTCAGTGTAGAGCAGCTCTGGGGGGATGGGAGGAGTCAGGGTCAAGCCCTGCCCTAGACCTCCTGGTTCCAATTTCTGCCTGTCAGCTGTGCTCTCAGCTGTCCACTGTCCTCCAGCCCTGTCACTTCAGCCCTACCACCACAGGGAGAGGCTCCAAGGCCTACCAATACTGTCTGGGTAGCTGGTGTGGGTCCAGAAGGTACCAGAAAGAGGGCTTACCCTGAAGGAAGAGGACTAGCCCTCCCCAGCAGTACCACTGAGGTCTTAGGGACACCCTTTCCACAGTGAACTGATTTAGGGAGTCTCAAAAGTAAGTCATCTCTTTATTATCCTTTCATTTCTCCTATTCTGAGCGTGTTGGGCTTTTCACCTCTCTCCTCACCTGTAAGTCGTTTGGAGTTTTGAGATGAAATTGTCCTAGTTCGGGATGAGCCAAGATTGGAGGAGGGGGTAGGGTGTGGTGGGGTCCAGGGAATGGAGAAGTAAGGGAAGGGAAGGTTCATATTACTCTGAAAACCTAAAATAGCTGAGGCCTAAGGCAGGCCAGGAAAGAACTAGGCACAAGGCCCCCAAGGCTCCAGAGAGCGGAAGGGGAGGGCAGATCTCAGGACATACCTTCTTACATACAGGCGGGTAACTGTGTTAACCAAGTTAAAACCTCCTGAAGCCATGAGAAGATGTATATCATCAATCAGAAGTATCCGTAGGACAGCTGTTCTCAACCTGTGGGTCACATATCAGATATCCTGCATGTGAGATGTTTACATTACAATTCATAGCAGCAAAATTATAGCTGTGAAGTAAATGTATGAGTCACCATCACATAAGGTCCCACAGCATTAGGGCCACAGCTTGGAGAGCCACTATTGTAGGAGAACCTAGAAGCCAGTGGCCTTGAGCAGCACGTTGGATTTGTAGACTCTGGGGCTGCTCCTTGATGTGTAAAGTATCAGTTTAAGGAACTGGTTGGGAAGTCTTTCCTCTGTTGGACATTTTTGGGGGGACCTCCATAGAATCTGTTCATAAGCTCTGACAAAGGCTATCTAATCAAGTTTCTCCCAAAAGCCTCCCCTTCAAGGGCCACCCTACTGTGTGCAGCAGGAATGCTGGAATAGAAGAACAGCAGAGAGAGATTAGATCTCATAGTGGGGTCCAACCTCTTGTAGGATGACAGAAAAGGAGGTGGTGGAGTCCCCTCAGCCCCCCTTTCCAGGAGAGACTCCGCAAAGTGGGGTGAGTCTAGACCTGTGTCCACTGTTGGGGAGGGGGGTCCAAAGGGCTGGGAAGCCATCCCAGCATCTGAAGAAAACTGCTTGGATTGATACCACTTGTGTGAGACTCATTTATTATTGGGCCAGCCAACACCTGCAACACCCAGTCTTGTAATCCCGGGGACATTGCTTTCCCATGACTGAAAAACAAGAACATGATTGTCATTTAACGGTGGGTTTCCTTCACCCCTCCCTCAGCTACAGCGACTGAAGCAGTTATTCAAGAAGAGCTCTCCAGAGACAACAGAGATGGAGCCTCCCCCAGAGCCCCAGGCCAATGGCGAGGCAGTGGGGGCTGGGGGTGGGCCCATCTACTATATCTATGAGGAAGAGGAGGAGGAGGAGGAAGAGGAGGAACCACCCCCAGAGCCTCCTAAACTTGTCAATGACAAACCCCACAAGTTCAAAGATCATTTCTTCAAGAAGCCCAAGTTCTGCGATGTCTGTGCTCGGATGATTGTGCGTGAGTCCTGGGAAGCAGAAGGGGAGCAGAGACAGTAGGATGGAAGGCTCCTGGGGAGGGACAAGACCTAGGAGAGATGTGTCTGTGTAGAAAAACTGTGGCAAGATCCACCCTATGAAGATACTGAGGTTGACAGTGTTGGGTCCCAGAAGAGAGCAGGCAGATCAGAGCTGACATAGCCACAGGGTACAAAAGAAAAGGGGCGTCCAGAACCTCACGCAAATGTTCTCCCCCTTAAAGTCAATAACAAGTTTGGACTCCGCTGCAAGAACTGCAAAACCAACATCCATGAGCATTGTCAGTCCTACGTGGAGATGCAGAGATGCTTCGGCAAGATCGTGAGTAGTGAGGCTCTGGGGATCCAGAATGTGGAAGGGAAGGCACAGGCCATCAAGTACTCCCACTAGCCCCTAAAGCCATTCCATGCATCTCCTGCTTTCTCTTACTCTCAGGAGGGCTGCGCACTCTCTCTCATGGGGTGGGATCCTGGACCCTACCTTGCTACTTCTAACGTTCTTCCCATCCCGCCCTACAGCCACCTGGTTTCCATCGGGCCTATAGCTCCCCACTCTACAGCAACCAACAGTACGCTTGTGTCAAAGATCTCTGTAAGTGCCCGGACAGGACCCAAGGGAGGGGGCAGACCTCCGAAGTGGCACCATACCACCCCTTAGGACAATAAATTCTGAAACAGAATCATTCCATCTCCATAGCTCTCCCTCAGTCTAGTCTTTTCTGGATACAATGGTTAATCCCTTGGTT
This sequence comes from Uromys caudimaculatus, assembly GCA_028551405.1. Classification (NCBI taxonomy): domain Eukaryota; kingdom Metazoa; phylum Chordata; class Mammalia; order Rodentia; family Muridae; genus Uromys; species Uromys caudimaculatus. The sequence continues at coordinate 58,169,815 of CM052707.1, read as the reverse complement.
TATAGCTGAGAGAGAAGTGAGTAAGCAGGCCAGAGGATGAAACCTCAGTCTGCTTCCTTTAAACCGTTTCTAAGCAAGAACAAGGATTTAGACCCTGTTACAGAATGATGCCACATCTAGGACCAGCCCATGAGCTATGGCTACACCCCAGACAAGTTCCTAATCTGGCATCCCTTAAAAGCGTATGCTTGAGGTTGTATTGATGGTACAGGCCTTGACTCCAGCACTCACAAGGCAGAGGCAAGCAGATCTCTCTGACTTCCATTTGTAGCCAGGGCAACATAGCAAGACTGTCTCAAAAAGGGAAGCATTAGCGGCAGGCCTGTGCTCAAAGTCCGTGTTTCTTTTGGACACTTGGTGGGCACAGAGGCTGAAAACTGGCTCAGATTTATTTGGCAGAGAAGCTGGATTCTGCAAAGAGTGTGGGTGTGGTAGCACCTCAGCTTGCACATGTGCGTGCTGGTGGTAGTGCCCCAGCTTGCACACATACCACTTAACAGAAGAGAAGCAGCAGGATAGTAGTGATCCCAAGCATGTCCCAACTCCCAAGAAACACACCAGCGCTGTCTTTCCAACACTGTCTAGTACTCTGCCTGGAAGGCGGCCCATCACAAGGCATTCCCAGTAGTGGCTTAGAGCCCTTACAGACTGGTGACCTAGGTGTTCCCTCTCCCCTCCGTCCCCAATCCCCAACAAGCCCTGAGCATCGGCTGGATCCAGATACCCCTCTGAGGTCTCTCTTCCAAGGCCTCCTCTTCCTTCCCAGTAACTCCTTCTTCTTCCTCCCATCCCACCAGCTGCTGCCAATCGCAATGACCCCGTGTTTGAAACCCTGCGCGTTGGGGTGATCATGGCAAACAAGGAACGGAAGAAGGGGCAGGCAGATAAGAAAAATGTGAGTACCCTATGTCCCCACGGAGGCTCGTTCCAGAAGCTCCACGGGTCAGGTCATTTCCCCCTCAGGAAAATTGACAGAAACTATGGGTCCTTTGCCCCCAAATAGTGCGGCGGTGGCATAACCAGACAGAAACATTCCTGTGTGAAGTTTTAGATTTTTTTTTCTTTCTTTCTTTTTTTTTGTTTTTTTGTTTTTTGGGGGTTTTTTTGTTTGTTTGTTTTGTTTTTTTCGAGACAGGGTTTCTCTGTGTAGCCCTGGCTGTCCTGGAACTCACTCTGTAGACCAGGCTAGCCTTGAACTCAGAAATCCACCTGCCTCTGCCTCCCGAGTGCTGGGATCAAAGGCGTGCACCATCACTGCCCGGCTTGGTTTTTTTCCCTGTGCTTATACACCTCGTGAGAATCCCTGCCGTAGGGCTGAGAATGTAGGTCAGTGATGGAGTACTTGCCTCTTATGTGCACATAAGGCATCCTGTCTTAATACCCAGTCCCGAAAAACAAACTGGCTCCTGCCATAGAGCATGCGTCCTCAAATCCCTTCTAAAATCGAGAGATTGCCACAGGAGGCTGGGTGCAGGCCCTGGCATTGCTGATAATAGGCAAGATCTGTGCTTTGACATTAGGGAGAGAGAGTTTATCATTCCAAGTCAGCAAAGGATTGTAGAGCCAGCAGGTGTCAGTGAAGAACTCTGATGTGAGTATCCATCTTGTTGATGAAACTGAGGTACAAAGCCACCGGTCACGGACAACCTGGTTGTCTTTTACAATAGACTTTCAAGATTGCTAATGCCAGAAACGTGTTTGCCTGGGCAAGCAATTAATTTCTCCAATGAACAAGCTTATGAACTAATATGAATGGTGTTAGTTAAGTCAATTCCAGTTCTGGGGTCTCTGTGGGCATCAGGCATGCACATGGTGTGCAGGCATACATGCAGGCAAAGCATGCATACACATAAAATGGAAATAAAAGCTTAGGGGAAGAGCAGCATCGCCATGATCCACCAAGCCCCTCCCCCCTCTTAATGGAGAGACGTCTCCTTGTAAGTGTCCATGATCTTTTTTGGGGGGTTTTTTGGTTTTTTTTTTTTGGGGGGGGGGTTTTGGTTTTTCAAGACAGGGTTTCTCTGTGTAGCCCTGGATGTCCTGGAACTCATTCTGTAGACCAAGCTGGCCTTGAACTCAGAAATCCACCTGCCTCTGCCTCCCGAGTGCTGGGATCAAAGGCGTGCGCAACCACTGCCTGGCAGTGTCCATGATCTTGAACGTCGTCTGGTCCTCTTTCACTTCCTGGGTACCAGGATTACAAATACATGTCACCACACTTGCTATGTGTGTCGGTAGGGATCAAAACTAAGGCACCATGCATTCTGGGCAAGCATTCTACCAAGTAAACTATATCTCTAACACACAACCCATTCCATCTGCTCTGAGGGTCTTGCTATACAGTACAGGCTTCCCATAACTTGCTTTATAGACATGGCCTTGAATTCATGATCTTCCTGTCTCAGCCTCCCGCTGGAATTGGAGGCATGTACCACCTTGCCAAGCTTTGATAACCTCATAAGAGAAAATTTACCTTTCTTGGGTGGAAAAAAAAACTGCCCAGAAACAAAGCTGGAGATCTGATCTAAGTAGTCGATAGAAAGCTTGGGTACAGGTAACAAATATCAGTTAGTTAACTATGAATTACAAGGCTGTTTCAGGAGAAACACCCATATTCTTAGATTCTGTTCTTAGATTCATGCCTGTCGCCCCAGCACTGGGGAGCTGGAGACCAAGAGATCAGAAATCCAAGGTCAGTTCTGTCCAGGTAAGGAGAGGACAGCTGAGCAGATGAGACTGTCTCAAAACAACCAAGAGAAGAGGAAAAGGATAAAACTCTGTTACCCCCCACACCTTTTCTTACACACCGGAGTATTTTTAGGCAGACGGTCTAATGAAGAGCCTGAAATCTGGATCATAGGGGTGATTTGAAGGGACTAAAGATTACTGGGGAAGAGAAGCCAGAAAGCATATGTCTGCTGTCCTCAGATATTTAAAGAGACTGTGTTTGCTCCACATTTAAAGCTCAAGACAGATAACTAAAGATAATATAGGTTCAATAAAAGGAATTTTTAAAATCGCATGGGTTGTATTATAAGGTAATGAACTCCCTGTCACCAGCTATATTCAGGCACAATATGAGTGACCTACCTGGCAGCATATCTCAGAAGAAATCCCTGAATTTCTTCTGGTGGTTGGACTAGATAGTTTCTCCAAGTATTCTCCCAGAGCTTAAGTACTATTTCTCTACTACTCTCTGGCCTGCCTGGGGAGGCAGAGAAAACACAGGATCCCAAGACAGCCTGTCTCTAACTCTGGTGTCCCCCTCTAGCCTCTGGCAGCCATGATGGAGGAGGAGCCAGAGTCAGCCAGGCCAGAGGAGGGCAAGGCACAGGATGGTGAGTGTCACCCATCTGCATCCACAGAGGGGTTAGCTGCTGTATAGCAGCAGGTGGAGAGCGAAAGGCTGAACCCAGGGTGAGAAGGGTCCTCCAACACGAATGGGGTTAGTGATGGGCCCTCCTAGCAGCAGAAGCAATTTGTCTGTATTTCCCATCCTAGGAGACAATGCAGAAAAGGACAAGAAGGCTGAGAAGAAAACCCCTGATGACAAAGTAAGTCTTTCCTCCCCGTGGAAGCCTGATCCTCTTCCCAGTCAAGGTCCGACATCATTCACAGCTCTTCCCATCATCCCCCACCCACGTCCACACTGAGGCAGACAGACACAAACTGATACAGCCCCTCCTGGAAGAGGTAAATAGGAGTCTGGTAACTCGTCGCTCTCTTGCACCCCCAGCACAAGCAGCCTGGTTTCCAGCAGTCTCACTACTTTGTGGCTCTCTATCGGTTCAAAGCCCTGGAGAAGGATGATCTGGATTTCCCGTGAGGAGCCTTCAAGGGAGGGGGGAGTGTGGGGAGCACCGAGGAGTAGGAGATGAGCTCTGTGGGAATGGAGGAGGGCAGAAGGGCGGGTACTCTTCAGCACAGCCAGGCACAGGCGTGTGAATGTAAATCACAGAGATCTCCTTCCTATCCCAGGCCAGGGGAGAAGATCACAGTCATTGATGACTCCAATGAGGAGTGGTGGCGGGTAAGACATGACCACCGCTAAGGTGGGCGGGTAAGACATGACCACCGCTAAGGTGGGAGATGCATAGTCTAAAACCTGAGATCTTCAGCCTACCCACTGCCTTCTCTAGGGGAAAATCGGAGAGAAGGTCGGATTCTTCCCTCCAAACTTCATCATTCGGGTCCGGGCTGGAGAACGTGTGCACCGCGTAACTAGATCCTTCGTGGGGAACCGTGAGATTGGACAGATCACTCTCAAGAAGGACCAGGTATCTCGAGTACCTTAACCTAATCCCAGGCCTGGTCGTGCCTCTCCATCCACACACCTCGGAGGGCGGTCCTAACCTGCTAGTGTAAACGACCCTCCCCAACGTTGCTGTGCTTATCTTCTGTCCTTAATTTTTCCTATTCCCCAATCCTTTAACCCACTAGATCGTCGTGCAGAAAGGAGATGAAGCTGGTGGCTACGTCAAGGTCTACACCGGCCGCAAGGTGGGGCTATTTCCCACCGACTTCCTGGAGGAGATTTAGGTGTACTGGCGCCTGCTGGCGGGAGACACCCACGCCTCATTCTGGGCAGGGCCCAGTGCGGGCTGGGGAGAGAAGGGACAAGGGGATAAGGCCCACATTTTAGGTCCATCCAACCTTCAAGAGCTTGGGGGTGGGGTGGGGAAGCATCTCCATAAGGAGGGGCAGAATTGTCAAATGTTTCGAATTTATTAAAGTTTTGACAAAAGTTAGAAAGTTTGTTGTTTTTCGGAGGGAGGGAGAGTGTTCCCTGGCTGCTCCACCAAATTGTCAGGTTTTGGAACCCCCAAGGCTGGTGTGAATAGTCAGGCTTGCATTCGCTAGGCTAGGCTTCTGCTGTAAGTGAAGAAAAAGCCGGATTGGAGTCTCCAGCCCAGTGCCCCTGTAGTTGGATGAATAGCATGGCAGAAGTAGTTACCTCCACTAGACCATGCCCATTTAGCCCTTGCAATTCTGAACCTGGCTCAGAGCCCAGCTTGGCCACCAGGGGGCGATGCAAGATCTCAGTTGGAAAGAGGGATGGGGAGGGACTGGAGGGGAGGCTAAGGGGAGAGAACTGGAGACACCAAGCCTGAGACCCTAGGCCTGGGAGGGGGTGAGGTGCGTGCCATCTCCATGGCAACACTTCCTCTAGTCCTCCGGGAATGGAGCTAGCGAGGCTGGGGGGGGGGCCTAACCCCTCCTGCACGGCCCCTGCCCCAGCCCTTTTCCGACAGGTACCGAGTGAGAGGACGCCTGGCAGACAGCTAACGGGTTCTAGCGGAGACCCCCCCTGCGGCGCGTCATATGCAAATGTTATTATTTGCATATGCAAATATGCAAATGTACCGGCCCTGGTCAGGGCGGCAGGTGGTGAGGAGCGGGAAGGTGTGCGGAAAGGAGCAGAAGGAGATGAGGAGTTTGGGGACCTAGGAGCCGACCATTGAGAAGCAGCTTGGGGTGGTCGCTGGAGTGGGGCAAGCGGAGGGTCTTGGGTTTGATAGCGGGTGGGGGAGGGTCGGCCTGGCCAGCCAGAAGCTCCTCTTCCTTCGACTCTATGGGTTGTCTGCCAGGACTGAGGTTGGCACCGCCTAGCAAGGTTGGCAGCGGGAGCCCGGGCACCATCTGCTGCTGGAGGAGGGGGGGAGGGCAGAGGCTCAGCTGGGCTGGGAAGAGGAGAGCCCCGGGATGGGCACCCCCCCCTTCTGTACAGAAAGATGAGGTGTGCTGGGGGTAGGGAAGCACACAACAAAACTCGTTGCAAAACCGGGTTCAGTTTCTTGTTCCCTTCGCCCTTGGCTGTCACGCTCGAAGCCTGGTGGTGTGAGGGTCAGGACCTTAGAGGAACACTCGGACAGTCCCCCTTTTTATCATGACTGGGACAGGAGCAGATCACAGGCACAGGCAAACACACACACACACACACACACACACACACACAAACACACACACACACACCCAAACACACAAGTCAACCTTTTGCCCTGTCCTTCCTGGGAATCTGCCTACCACAAGTAAGGGGAGGCAGGACGAGAGGGCGCTGCCTATAGTCATCAAGAGGTCTGAGGGATTCCAAATCTGAGACCCCCCCAACTGTCAAGAGCCCCCCAAAAATACCGAAGCAAAACCAATTTACTGGCTCATTGGGCGGCAGTGTTGATGTAGGGGTGTCGAGGAGCAGGGAGAGCGACTGTTCTCTCCCTATACTTGCACGGCACCCCCCTTCTCCCTCGCCTTACCGAGCCGGCAGCTGTCCCTAATTAGAGCGGTGGTTTAATTGGATTTATCAGCAGTTAATAGGAAATTAAGCAAAGGGCCCGAGAGAAGGGGGGTGGGAGGAGCTGGGAGACAGGCTGTGCTTAACTGGAAAGAGGAACGCTGGGGTCCCAGGATTGGAGGACACTGTCTTGATTGAACCGGGTAATCACACCTCCCCCTCAGTATCCTGACCACCCCCAAGAGAGGGCAGGAGGTATGACAGGGACACTGTTTGGCCCCCGGTGCCTCCCACTCCCACAAGCCAGCTGCCTGGTGATGGATGACTCTGCCACACTCTGCAAAGGTCATAAGTCTAGGCCAAGGAGCAGACTGAATTGAAAATAGATCAGAGGAAGGGTATTACAGGGTTCCGGACACAGTGTACACTCCCCTCTAATTGCTAGTACAAAAAAAAAGAAAGAAAGAAAAGAAGGAAGGAAGGAAGAGAAAGAGTGAGATCCTTCCTCGATGACTGGGCAGCATGTTTGAGAGGGTGAGGAACAGACTGACCCTGTCTTCAGTGTCTTCAACCTTGCCTCACCTCAGTTGGGACTCCTGGGGACCTCTTTATGGCTCTTGCTTGTGTCCCACCAGCCACCGCTCTCCCTCTCAAATGCTGAAGCTGGGGTTGTCAGGGCCTGATGGAAGTGTGCCAGCAGGGACCGAGGAGGTCTGGACCTGACCGCCTGAGCCAACCAAGCCCGGGCCACAGGCCTCTGAGTCCACAGCCCCAGGCAGCTCCTGTCACCACCTCCTCATTACACTGCTAGCCTAATGTGGGCTAACAAGGCTTGCTGAGGGGACCCATCGACTTCTCTCACGCGCTCAACCCCTCAGGGCACAAATGGCAGCTCCTGCAAGTGCTTGGGTGCAGCCCCTGGAGTGGATGTAGAAGGGTCTCCTCTATGCTACCAGTGTACGGCATGTGTGTGACTGGGGGTGTGATGTGTGACTATATCCCAACTCCAGATGTTCCTGTATGTGTTCCGATTTTGTTGGTGCCTCTGGGTCTATATCGCCCCGTTTGTCTACCCCCATTTCTATGATTTCTATCTATAAGTCCCAGGGTGGCTAGGTGTGTTGAGCGTTCTTTCAAACATGCTTTGACACGCATGTCAATGTGCCTGTGCACTCTTTGAGTCTGGATGCGTCCCGGTGTGCTGGCGTCACTGCCTCCAGGAACGTATGTGTGAAAATCAAGAGCCATTGCTGTGTGTTTGTGTGTGACAGCCTGTGGGGGGGGGGGAGGCATGCGTGTGCGCGCTGCTCTGGTGTCTGTTTGCAGGTGTGTGTCTCGGTGACAGTGCGTGGGCGTGAGCCTGGGTGTGAGCTGCGCGGCAGCAAGTACCCGAATGACAGTGTGACGCCCGCACCCGCGCGCGTTCCCGTGCGCGAGAGCCTCAGATTGAGTCTCCCGCCCCCGCTTCTTTCTCTCCCCATTTCTATTCCTCTCTCCTTTCCCGGCCGGCCTGCCGTCCGCATCATCTCCATCCATTATTGAAGAAACAGCCGCGTCCTCTCCAATCACATCAACACCCCGCCCCCTCCCTGTTCTGCTCGCCCGGTGGCCCCTCTGGCTGTTGGGGAGGGGATGCCTAGACGTAGCGGGAGCCCTGGGCAGAAGTGAGTTCATGACCCTGTGCCCCGGTCTGGGCAAGGCACCGGGACACCAGGGTCCCTGGCGGTGAGCGCTTTGCATAAACAGATGGCACGGCGTCTTTGTCTCGCTTGCTAGCCTGCTTGCCGCCAGGCTCCTGACTCCACTTGTGTCTGGCTGATGCAATCATGATCATCTCAGAGCCTCAGGACCCAGCGCCCTTAATAGTGGCAGCGGGGGTCAAGGACCCGAGGGGCTCCTAAGCAGATGCAGGGCATTGTGGCTTCCCTCTCGGGCGCCCTCTCCAGTACCTCAGCGGGAAGAAGAGGCCGCTGCCAGGTGACAGAAATGTGGAAGAGATGGGAGGGGACCCTGAGCAGCGCCCCAAGGTGTCCGCGGGCTGTTCTGTTGGGTTGCTGCAGCTCCTTGGGGACAGGTACTAAGCCACAGAATAGAAATAGAGCTGAGCTGAGCGGGGGGGGGGGGGATTTGCAGAGACCACAGCAAGGTAGAGGGAAGGAGAGACTGACTGGCAAGAGACCCGACACACAGACGCAGAAGGACTAAGCTAGGTTGAGAGCAGAGTGTGCCAGAGCAGCACAGACAAACCTAAAGACACGAAGCTAGAGACAGTCTGAAGAACCAGGGAGCTTAGGGGAGGCCACGTCAGAGGGAAGTCCGGTAGTGCTAGGACAGAGAGGAAGCCCGAGGTGTCCGAAGCCAGCCTAGCGAGAGGCTCCAGCCTGAACATGGATGCCATCGGCGCCTGTCGAGCTAGTCTTCCTCGTCCCATCTGTGTCATCTGGTCACGCCACGAGAGGAGGCTCAGAGACCCCACTACCTCGATTGCATGAGCGAGTAAGCCACCAGGCACAGACCTGTGTGCACACTCCAGACTTAACTTGAGTAAACACTGGAAACGCAGAGCAGGCGCTGCCCGACAGGGGGAACCCGAGACCTCTTCCCCGAGCCAGAGAGCGACTCGGCCTCCAGAGGGCGCCGGCACCCACAGGCCACCGTAATCGGCTCGCTCGGGAGAGCACAGCTGCATTTGCCTTCTGCGCCGCCAGCCACGCGGATTAGTATCTTGGAGCGGTTTAGAGTTGAAGAGTCTAGTCCCCTTGGGACCACGGGCCGCGCCTAATCCTCGGCTAACGACTCCCGCTGTCCCTTACCTACTGGGCCAGCATGGCCTGAGTTATCCTGGGGGGGGGGGGGAGTGCAAGGAAGGAGGTGGGGTGAGACCTGGAACCCCAAAGACCACGATCCAAACGTGGGAACACAGGAGGGGAGGGGGTCTCACAGATGGGCCTACAGAGACCCCCGGATCAGGAGCATGCAAAGCGTCAAGAAATCGTGCAAAGGCAAGAGCAGAAGCGACAGGGTAATATCTGAGCTTAAGAGCGGACTGGAGACCTTGGGGGGGGGGGGGGAACGGTGGAGGTTCCAGAACAGAGAGGCTCTGGGTCCAGGTCACCAGCACCAGGCAAGCGAGGGCCAAGAGCAAAGGGGCATAAAGCAAAGGCCAGATGTCCCTCCTGGAGTCCTGGCTCCCCAGCTGTGCCACGGCGTAACAGATGTGCAGCTCAGCTGGGCAGCTGCTGGAGCTTGAACTCCGAGATTGGTGTTTAGCACACCAACCCGCTGTAGCAGTCTAGGCTTGGGGGCGCCGGTGACAGGACACACCCTCCCTGGCCGGGCCCTAGAGGTGCGGACGGACGCTCCGGAAGGCCCCTGTTCTGCTCCAGGCTCTGACATCCCATCAGCCCCCCTCCTCTACCCCCACCCCTTCCCCCACACACGTCTCAGTGAGTCTCTGTCTCTTTGTTCTCGCCATGTCTCTGACACTTTATCTCATTATCCGCCGGAGGGAGGCGGAGAGCCCGGACCCCGCAGCCTAATTACAGCAGAGCTTGTCAGCTCAAGGGGCGGGCGAGGTATCGGTGTGTAAGAAAGGGAGGGGCCCCTCAGAAAGGGTTGTCTCCCTCCCTGTACCCCAGGGAGGCAAGTGGCGGTACACAGCTCATCCCAGCAGGGGCCCACCATAGTACAAGTTCTTTAGGGGAGAAATGGGGGAGCATGGCAGGATCCAGCGGCAGGGGCTAAACGAGAGGGGTGATAGAAATTAACATGGGAGTGAGGAGAAAAAGATAGGTTCACTTCCTGTGTCCCCAAAACCACTCCTCCAAAGAAGGTGGGCGGGTGGGGAAAACTTCCTGCCCAGGCAATATAGCATATACCTACCCCCCTTCCCCCTGGCCAGGTTTCAACATCTCTTCTAGCTTTCTATGGCTACTTCCTTCCTTCAGAGCTCTTCTAGTCCCAAAGCCAGAGATGAGTATGGTGGCCTCCTCGGAGGGCTCTACATTCCCCATCCCAAGCTCCTAAGTGGCTACAACTTTTGTCTTATGCCTTGAGCAGTGCAGAGATTCATACACCGGCATCCTCCACCTCTAACTACTGCAGGCCAACCACAACTCAGTGAAACCACCCAGACCAAGATGGGCTGGCAGCACTAAACCTTGCGCACTTGCCTCTATACTCAAAGGCCTGCAAGTTCCTGGGAGGCTCCAAGAGTGTAGATGTGCAAGCCCCCACTGTTCTCTGGTTCCTCGAGTGGACACTCCACACCCCCACTTTGTTAGAAGACTGTCTGCTTGTCTGTCTCACATCTGGATCCCCCTTCAGTCTCTGGAAACCCTAGAGGTTCCTCCCTCAGATACCCAAAGACCCAAGTATAATGGTGTCTCGTGGGCCAGGATTTCCCTTTCAGTAGGAGAGAGTTGGGGAGGAGAAACCTCAAGGCTCCCCCAACAACTTCCAGCTTGTTTTGGACCTGGAACTGCAGGGAGAAAGCAAGCTGGGTGCGGCTGGCGGGGCTAGGCTGACCCCTCCCCGAAGGGGGGCGGTACCCCAGGGGGAGGAATAGAACAGATTCACCGAGAAGACCAGACACTGGAACAAGATGGCAGGAACCAGTCTAGGGTCCCGCTTCTACAAGCAGATAAAAAGACACCCTGGGGTGAGTTCCCAATTCCCCTCTTGTCACCCTGCCTCTCAAGCCCTCCTCCTTCCCCAAATCCTGCTTCCTGTCTGGTTTCCTGAATGCTCCCAAGTTTTCCCAGGGACATTCCATGTCCTATCTCTGCAATGTAACCCATGTCCCTACAACCTGCCTTGGACAGGATCACTGTAGGGTAAGGGACAGTGTGCTAAAGATGTGGCTAAAGGTTTCAGGCCCCACTCCTAAAGGGGAGGTAGCATCAGACCTTGAGTGAAGATAAAGGGACAGAAAACTAGGACAGAGTTCAGACCCTGAGAGTGCCTTGCCTGGTCTATCTGCAGCTCATCCCAATGATCGGCTTCATCTGCTTAGGCATGGGCAGTGCTGGACTCTACTTGCTGCGACTTGCTCTGCGCAGCCCTGATGTCTGGTAACAACAGGTCTTGGGAGGCAGTTGGGGGGGGGTCCTGGGTGGAGAAAAATAGGATTGCCTAAGGTGTGATCCTAGAAGGATCCTCGGTCTTTGTCCCTATTTCCACTTGAGAGTTGGAGTGGCCCCTGACCCAAGAGCCCTCACCTCCCGTCTGGACCACCTGGTGTCTCACTGTCAGTGGCTAGCCACGTGGGGCAGCTGGAATCCCAGCAGCTCACCACAGGGTTGCCATGGCGACAAAGCTCTACTGGCCATGTCTGGCTTTTAGGTACCTCTATGCCTGACTGGAAGTGCTGGAGGTCTGGAAGTGTGGGACTACCGAGGGTCTTTGGTTGTACTGGGACTTCGAGCCCTGCCAGAAGCATCAGGGGGTCCTTTGACAAGCAGAAGGCCAAAACACCCACCCACTCTGACCCTGGAGTCTGAGGCATACCACTGAAAGCCCTGTCCTAGGATTCCCAGGACTCTGCTCTGAACGGTTAGGCAGGAATCCTTGGGGAATCTATAGGCCACATTGTCATTTGGTCATCAGCTGCCGTGCTTCTTGCCAGCACCTGCCAGTCTCTGGGAAATGTGCTCCCCTCCTCAGGGTAGGGAACCAGGGATGGTGATACCGAGGTCATCTTTAATGCCAAAGTCCTGGTTCCCAGGGGGAGGGGGAGACTCTTTAACCTCTGATCCCGTTCACAGCTGGGACAGGAAGAACCCAGAGCCCTGGAATCGCATGAGTCCCAATGACCAGTACAAGGTAACTGTAGAACCAGTGTCCCCCTCTCCCCTCCCCTCCTAGTCCCTAAGTCAGTACCACACACAAGATGGGGAGGCAAGAGGGGCTCTTTGAACTCTCTCTCCCTCTCCACAGTTCCTTGCTGTTTCCACTGACTACAAGAAGCTGAAGAAGGACCGGCCAGACTTCTAAGCAAAGGCGGGAGGGTCCACGTAAATCACTCTCTTCCACTCCCTGCCTCAGGCCCTAGTCTAGCAACATCGTCCAGCTTCTGCTTACTCGGGCTGGATTCCCACACAGAGGGGAGGCGGCCCCACCCCCACCCCGCTCCCAGGAGAGGAAAAGCCTCTGACCCTCAGCTTGAGTCCCACGTGGGGGAGGGGACTCAAGACTGCAGGCAACAGTTGGGGTTGACCCAAAAAGCCCAAGCCAGTCCCTCTCTCCTCCTGCCCCTCCCCGTGCCTGACTGGGTGTGGCACAGGCTACGTGTTGAGCGTGTCCAACATGTGCCAACAGCAAGCAGGGGCCTGAGTGCCAGCGACGTGGCAGGCCCCACGTTTGTGTGAATTTTGAGCAGGGTTCAGGGTGGTGTCTGCCCAGGCTCAACTGAGCTCGCCCTGGGTACCCAGCCTGCCTCCGATGGGGTAACCTCTACCAGCAGTGAGCTTCCTTCCTGCTCAAGCCTGCGGCCTCCCATGAAGGACACCCCACCCTACCCCCACCTTGCACCTGGGCAGTCTTGTGCCTTTCGCCACCCCTCCCTTCCCTTGCTTCTCTGTCCCTGGGGATCAAACAGAAGCAGCCGTGGGCAAAATACAATTTCATTTAACAAATTGAATTTGCTGCGCCTGCTAATCACGTCTGGTGTAGGCTCTGATCAGAGAGGAGGCTACAGCCCCGGGGGTCCTTGTGGTGGTGGGAGGGGAGGAGAAATACATGTTGAGGGAGTGGAATCGCTGGCTGGCCCAGGGGACCCCTCCCACAGTAATAGGAACCCTGGGCAGGTTAGCATTTTATTAGATAAAAACAGGAAGGAGGGCACTTACCCTCCCCTTCCTCTGGCTCAGCTCCCAACTCCCCTTCCCCAAGAAAGAGCGCTAGAGTCTGTAACACTGAGATGTGGTGGAGGGTCAGGGCGGGAAGCTGAGGGTGGTGTTGATGTCACAGTGCATACTTATAACCCCAGCACTTGGGAAATGGAGGTAGGAGGGTCAGTTCAAGGCCAGTCTCAGCTAAGTTAGACCCTGTCTCAAAAACAAACCGGATGTGCATTGGGTGTTTCTTGTAGACATGGTTACAAATCCGAAATCTCAGCTACAAATTCTGGTGGGGAATTTATGCCTGGCTCTTGCCCTAAATGGAAGGAAGGCCTCCCTCCCTCCACTAAAACCCAAAGAGATGAGTGACATCTCTTTTGTGGTCCAGGGAGGTGGAGAGAAAGGAACTTCTAGTCTGTGGGCTTTGAGGGCCAGGTGTCCTCAACGTTCATCAAATCCAGGCATCGGGAAGCCCCTGGCGAACTGTTCCACCTGTTGCCGGAGGCTGGCCAAACGCTGGCTTGTTTCTGGGTCCTTGAGCAGAAAGGATTTGAAATCCTGCAGCTTGGCTGAGAACGGTGGGAAAAGTCGGTCAGAGGGCCGCTGGGCAGGGGCAGGGGCAGGGGCAGGGGCAGGGGCAGGGGCAGGGGCAGGGGCAGGGTCAGAGCTGGGCAGGACCAGGAGCTAGGATGCAGAGGCAGAGCCTATGGTGGGTGAAACTGGTTGGCTGTGGACCTCTGAAGCTACTCACCAGTCTTGCGCTTCACCTCCAAGCCAATGTTGACTCCTTCATCGATAAAATCAACGACCCTCCGGAAGTCATCCTCACGGAACTGGCGGGAAGTCAATGCTGGGGCCCCTGGGGATACAGAGAGACAGAAGACAGACAATAAGCACGGCCAAGATACAGCCAACCCTGGCCAGTGTGGGAACCCTTCCCTCCTCAGACCCCAGGTCTCACCAAGCCTCAAGCCCCCCGGAGTAATGGCACTCCGGTCTCCAGGACAGGTGTTTTTGTTGGCGGTGATGGATACCAGCTCCAACACGCGCTCGGCTCGTGCTCCATCCAGGCCCTTGGGCCGCAGGTCCACCAGCACCAGGTGGGTGTCAGTGCCACCTGAGGGGGAACAGTGACAGGGGACTGGGGAGTTCTAGGCCTCTGATTGAGGCCACGAAGGCCTTCACCCACCCCCTGGCTTACCAGACACCAGAGAGTATCCTCGTTTGAGTAGAGCATCAGCCATAGCCTGGGCATTCCTCAACACTTGTAAAGAGTACTCCCGGAACATAGGGGTGCAGGCCTGCAGGTGAGACAGTAGTGCCAGTCACCCCAGAGCTGAGTAAAGACCCTGTGACCCCAGCCTTGCTGCCTCTCAGCTTAGGCATTTCCCTTCCACCAGCCTCGGCTTGAGCTGGACCAATGCACCTCGACACAAGGGAAGGTCTCCCCACCTGCTTGAGAGCCACAGCTACTGCAGCAATGGCATGGTTGTGGGGACCCCCCTGTAGGGATGGGAACACAGCGAAGTTGATTCGGTCCTCAAAAGCATAAGGGATCTCCTGGCCAGTCTTGGGGTCTACAGTCCGCACTCCCTTCCGGTAAAAGATGAGTCCTGACCTATGTGGAAGACTCGTGGTCAGACTCTAAAAGGAAGGGCAAGTGACGAGGAGCGAGGAAGATGGCTGACTGGCTTAGGCGCTCAGAGGATCTGGGTCCCCTCAATTGGGAGGCTGCACTGGGTTCCAGTGGGAGAAGGGACCAGCCTCAGTCCACCCCAAAGTCCCCAGCAAGGTCTGACCCCAGGGAATTCTGACCTGGCCCCTCGAAGCGTCTTGTGAGTGGTGGTGGTGACAACGTCTGCGTACTTGAAAGGTGAGGGGATCACCTTGGCGGCCACCAGGCCACTGATATGGGCCATGTCTGCCAGCAGGTGTGCCCTGACCTCATCACAGACCTGGGCAGGTAGAGAGACAGGTCTCAGCCTGGGGAAGACCCAGACAAGTATACACAAGGGCAGTCTTTCTTTGCCCCTGCCCCTGCCCCGCCCCTGCCCCAACCCCACCCCTCCCCCTGGCCTAGAGGAGTGCTTGATTTGCAGTCCCTCACCGACCTCTCTCATGCGTGCATAGTCAATGAGGCGGGCATAGGCACTCGTGCCAGCTATGATGAGCTGTGGTCGAAAAAGTCGAGCGGTCAGCGCCAGCTGGTCGTAGTCGATGAGGCCAGTTTGGGGCTGGACAGACAGATAGCCAGCTAAAGCTCAGAGGTGGCGGCAGCTCACGCACCCAGAGGCTGAGGGCTGCTCAGAGTGCCAGCCCCTCCCACTGGCCAAGAGCGGACCATCAGGGCTCAGCCCCTGGAACACTTACATTCAGCTTATATGGCATAGACTCAAAGAAAATGGATGTGGCAGAGATCCGCTTGACATCAGACATGTAGCCGTGGGTGAGACTAGAAAGACGGGAGATCTCAGTGATGTAGCCTGACATAACCAGCCACCCTGAAGACCTGTACCCCCAACACCAGTTCTAGCTTGCCTCATCCCCACCCCGCTGCTCTGCCCACCCTATGCTGGGTACTCAGTGTAACACAGGACAGGTGTGGCCCATCTCTACGGGGACCTGATTTTCACTCACTAACTCCTGTCATTTGTCATTTGTCACTGCCCAGCAAACCCTTCATCCAGCCCACCCATACTCACTGGCCCCCATCAGGCAGGTCCAACCCCATGATTCGATCATGAGGCCGCAGAAGGGCGGTGTAGGCAGCCAGATTGGCTGGGGACCCTGAGTAGGGCTGCACATTGACTCCCCACCGTGCGGGATCCAGGTCAAAGGCTTCCAAGGCCCGGCGCTGGCAGAGCAGCTCGATTTCGTCCACAACTTCCGCTCCTCCATAGTATCTGCCATGGAGATGGATGGCGCATAAGGACACAGAGAAAGGACCCTGGGCCAGCAGCAAAGGACTGGGCAGCCGCTGTTCCGTAAACACCGAAAGGGCTCAGGAAGGTTTCGCCACTGGGGGTGCCATCCCTGCTGCAGCCCTCTGGTCTAGCCTCACCTCTTGCCAGGGTAACCCTCCGAGTACTTGTTGTTGAGACAGGACCCCAGGGCCTCCAGCGCAGCTCGGCTGCAGAAGTTCTGGGGTGGTGGGGGGGCAGTGTCAGAAGGCAATGAGCCTCCCTTCCCCTGGACTCCCACGGCCTCACCCCTGCCAGAGCCCACAGGCTGCAGGGGTGAGACAGGATACATTAAAAGTTCTTGTGTTCCTTGACAGCCATGAGGCGGAACCAGAAGCAACATTCTCAAAAACCTAGTTGCCATGATGGGTGGCCCCAGTAAGGCCACCTGTCCACTCAACCTGTGTTTCCAGGTTCCTCTTTCTTCTGACAAGAGGAGGAGGAAAGGAGGAGATGAAGCTATATGGTTCTAGAAGCTCCCTAATGCCCAATCCCCCATAAACTGGTCCTGCCTTATGCTTCAGAGGACAGAATAAAGAGAGGGGAAAGGTCCAGGAAAAAGCTCTTGAGTCTGACAGGGGGGCGTGGAGAAGTCACTACCGTGACTACAGGTGACATGGTGTTCCCTGTACAAATGGCAGCTGGCTCTTTGACCCATATCCTCACATCCTACCTCTGAGGCAATGAGCTCCAGGCCACGACACTGTCTGTCCTTCTCCCTCTGCAGAAGCTCCCACATCTCAGGGTCACTCTCTGATAAACTCTCCTGGCCCGTCCAGCCTCCAGCTGCTTCCCCAGCCTGCGTCTGGGCCACCTTGCTGTGCTGGGCCCGGGCAGCCATGCAGATCAGCTGACCACATCTCTGCAGAGGCTCAGGGCAGAAAAGCCAAAATTAATTAAAAATTGTCCAGCTCTCTCCCAATTGCCCTCACTCATGGGTACAGACAGAGCCCTCTGGCTAAGCAGGCAGCCTGGTCCAGCCAGTAGTCAGCTCTCTCCACCCCCACCTTCATCTTGAATGGCAAGTTCTAGAGTCAAAGGTTCAGATCATTATCCAAAGGGCAGCTTTGACCAACTCTAACACACTGCACCCCCAGTCTCCCTCCGCATTACCCCGAGTGATTCTGCAAAGTCACAGAGCAAAGCTTGTGCTCTAGAAGCCCAAGTCCCTCAAATTCAGGTGAGAGACACTGAGATTCCGGAGTCTCCCCACACTACAGGAACTAAAGGACCATCCTAAGATCCTGGCTGCTCTTGTAGAGGACAGAGGTTCATCTTCCAGCACCCACAAACAACCATCTGTAACTCCAGTTCCAGGAGATAAATCTGATGCCCTTTTCTGACCTCTGTGGGTACCCAGGCATGCACGCAGTGCATATAGTGCAGTCAAAATATTCATAAACATAACGGGGCGGACTTCCTGCAGGGCCTCCATAAATGAATACTCTAGTGAGAGAAGGTACCAAGTTAGCAGGGCTTAACACCACAGGCTGTTTAAAGGTGGTTTTCAGAGCAACTAAAATAGGAGAACAGACTTTTAAGCAGTTCTTGAAAAGAGGTGTGTACTGGCGGGAGTGGGGGTAGGGTGAAGGTGTTAGCCCAAAGGAAAGCCAAAATCTTAATTTTATCTCTCAC
>CM052707.1:58055806-58151649 GCA_028551405.1 Uromys caudimaculatus | reverse complement strand
TCTTGGCATGGAGATCTTGAGGCATAGTGACCATGAAAAGCTTAGGCCCAGGCAAGGTAGTACACGCCTTTAATCCCAGAAGACTGAGGTAAGGAGATCTCTGAGTTTAAGGTCAGCCTGGGATAAAACAAGTTCCAGATTCAGGAGTGGTGGTACATGCTTTTAATCTGGGACATGCCTTCTGCTGGATACCTACATAAGGACATTGGAAGAAAGAAGATTTGCTCTTCTTTGCCTGCTTGCACTTACTTGCCAGCACATCTGTTGGAACTTCTACAGAAGAGCATCTTAAACAACTAGCCTTGTGGGACTAACTGAGAAACTACTAGATTCTTGGACTTCCATTCATAGCTGACCACTGTTGGGTTAATTTGACTACAGACTAAGTCATCACAATAAATTCCTCAATATAGCCGGGCAGTGGTGGTGCACGCCTTTAATCCCAGCACTTGGGAGGCAGGGGCAGGTGGATTTCTGAATTCGAGGCCAGCCTGGTCTACAGAGTAAATTCCAGGACAGCCGGGGCTACACAGAGAAACCCTGTCTCGAAAAAAACAAAACAAAACAAAAATTCCCTCAATATAGAGATACATTCCATAAGTTTTCTGTGTATCCTGGAACTTACTCTGTAGACCAGTCTGGCCTCAAATTCAGAGATCCACCTGCCTCTGCCTCCCTAGTGCTGAGATTAAAAGCATGCACTTGATTTGGGGACATCTTCTTAAGGCCTCTACTTTAGTGGTTCTCAAAAACACACAACCAAACCTCTTGGGGATTCCAGTAAGCAGCGGTTTTGAGAATCATTGGTCTCCAATAGCTATTTTATACCTTTATTCATTCAGGAGACATCTAGCCCTGGAGATACAAGAGACTCACTGATGGCCATGAAGAGTCAAACAGTATAACAAACATTGAACATTTCACTTTATTCTCATATACCCAGATGAGAGGGAGAGAGAGGAAGACATAGTCTTGAAGGAAGGTTTTGTTGTTTGGGGGGTGAGGGGTTGTTTTGGTTTTTGGAGACAGGGTTCCACTGTGTAGCACTGGCTGTTCTGGAACTCTCACTATAGACCAGGCTGGCCTTGAACTCACAAAGCTCTGCCTCGGAGTGCTGAGACTAAAGAGGTGTGCCACTAGCATGCTTACTGTGAGGTTTTTGTTTTGTTTCCCTTTCAGTGCTAGAGATGGAGTGAGTTTAAGAGATTTATTTATTTATTTTATGTATATGAGCACACTGTCACTGTCTCCAGACACACCAGAAGAGGGTGTCAGATCCCATTACAGATATTTGTAAGCCACCATTGTGGTTGCTGGGAATTGAACTCAGGACCTCTGGAAGAGCGGTCCATGCGCTTAACCACTAAGCCATCATCTCTCCAGCCCTGTGTATGCTGTTTTATTGAGGAGTTGCAAGTGAGGCGCCTGAGGCCCAAATCCACTGATTTCAGCCAACCTAAGCACTCCCACCTGGATCTCACAGGAGGCCTGGTGTCTCTTGATTGTAACAGCCTTCTCTTTACAGCCTGGCTTCTCTCAACGGCCCCGAATGAATGAGGAAACCACTGCGTTCTCTTCCCCCGCCCCCCTTCCTTCTCCTCTCACCCCAACTGGCTCCTTATCCTTCCTATATTTGTTTGTGTATTGCACCAGGGCCTTGTGCATGCAAGAGCTACATCTTGCCAGGCAGTGGTGGCACACGCCTTTAATCCCAGCACTTGGGAGGCAGGGGCAGGCAGATTTCTGAGTTCAAGGCCAGCCTGGTCTACAGAGTGAGTTCCAGGACAGCCAGGGCTACACAGAGAAACCCTATCTCGAAAAACCAAAAAAAAAAAAAAAAAAAAAAAGAGCTACATCTCCAGCTCCAGATGTTTATGACGAGGTCAGATTTATCTCTAACTCAGAGTCCGAGTGAGCTGTGGGCAATCCTGTGGAGGAAGGACACTGCCCTCTTCTCTACCTAGTGGGCACCTTTACCAGAGACTCCAATGAAGTCAGTCTTAAGAGGAAGAGACTCTCTGTGCCTCAGCTTGTCTGCACCCCCCAATCCCCAGTCAGGGGGTCCCAAGGGGAGGTGGGCTGCTGAGCTGAGAGCTACTAATGAAGCCGCAGCTAATTAACGCCCAGGCTAGGGTTGGGGGCGGATAAAATTAGCAGCTAAGGCTGCAGGAGGGAGCTGAAGGCGGGGGTGGAAAGGGTGGGCAGCTGGCTGAAGGGGGCTGTCCGCTAGCTAGCGGCTACCAGCAGGGACTCCGCCCCGCCCTCCAAACCTGCGCCGGTCCCTTCCCCCATCACCTCGTCCCAATGCTCCCTCCCTCTCTCTGTCTGCAAACTCAGCGCCCACGAAATTAGGAAGGAAAAGGAAGATCGATGACTCCAGATGCCGCAAACACCGTTCCCCTTCTCTCCCAACCTTCCCTTCCCTCCAACCCGGTGAGGCTTACCAGGTTGTCAGCGCTCTGCCTACGCTGTCCCTGCTTCTCCACCCCACTCAAAGTCTTAAACCTCCTTTCCCCTAAATCTCCCAAATACACTGCGTAAGTTCCACCTCAGGTCTAATCCCCATTCTATCTGCCTTCACTAGCGTCTTCCCACCTTAGATAATCCCCACCTGGGCAGACTCTCGCCCATTGGTTGCTCACTCCTTGATAGGTCTGAAATGAACTCCAAGGTGCTGAGTCTGTTAGTCTTTACCTTGGTTTCCCCAATGGGCGCCAAGGAGAGGTGTCCAGGCTAGCTTCTACCAGACAAAAACCCACACCTGCTCGCCCCCCTTTCCTACAAAGGTCTCACACAGGCGAGTATTGGATTTCGCTTTATTTTGTTTCTTTCCCGTCTGTTTTGGCGTAGAAAAAAATATCACCAAGAGGAAGCAGCCAGAGAAGGCAGGTGGAGCCGGACTGGGGGCGCGGGAGGGAAGGGGAGAGGCAGAGCACAGGGGCCAGGCAGAGCCCCCGGATCAGGACTTTTGCTTCAGCAAGGTTAGGAAGAAAGAGGGACTGACACGGGACACGGGACACGTAGATCGGGAGAGGACTAGAGGGGCTGGGGCTTTTAGACTTTTACAGTCTTAGAGGAGGGGAGGACCAGGGCAAAGAAAGGGCGCCAGACCAGGCGTCATTAATACTGCGGCGTGGGCAATACGTATTCGTAGGGAACCCTAAGAAGACCTCAAGCCCCACCTACTCTGGGACTATGCTCTTGCTCCTGCAATTTACCGTTTGAAGAGACCACCCCAGCCTCAGGGACACTGGGTACCACAAGGAAATGGAGGGCCACACTGGCTGATAGTCCCGGGGAAGGCTGTTTTTCTCCACCTTACCCATAGTGGAAGAAGTGGGGGCAGTCACAGGACCATGGGGTATACGGGGAGGGGTCCCACCTAGTGAGACTGCGTTCTGGTGGGAAGCTCGGAGCCTAGGACAGGGGAGTTATCCAAAGTAGGGGTGCTCACTCTGGAAGTTATAGTCTGGACACACCTTCTGCACCAGTTTGTAGTCAAAACTGAGGAAGGAGACGAAGATACAGATGACTTTGAAGGGTTTGGCGCAGAGCCAGGCGGCCTGGCTCTGCGTGTGCTCGGTGAAGCACACCTGCGACGGGTCGTACAGGCACGGGCGGTGCTTGCGAGCGCGGTTTGTCTTCTCATATTCCACGTGGCAATTAAAAGCGCGCGACTCTTTGGCCCCGGGAACTCCCAGCGCGCCTCCGAGTGGGCCGGCAAGTGCGCCCCCAAGGTTGCCCCCCAGCCCCTGCCCGGCCATCCCCAGAGGGGGCCCCAGTCCAGGAAGCACCCCTTCTAGTGCCAGCGTGGACTGTAGAGGGTGGGGGGCAGGCCCAGGCAGCCAGACGCCCCCAAACTCCACACGCTTAGAGGGCGGCACGATACTGACACTTAGGTTACCCAGGCTGGACGAATTGTGACGGAAGTATACACTGAAGGTACCGTTCACATGGTCCACGATCTTGCCGGTCACCAGCAGCGAGAACTTGAGGGTATGCACACGAAAGTAAAAGTCCCCCCAGCCGAAAATCTTCTTGGCGCGGGCAGCTTTAATGGATGGCTTCCTCTTGGTGCGCGGCACGGGCAGGCCACCGGCTGCCCCCGGCCTGGCCAGCGCCCCGGTGTGGTTAGCCGGCCAAGCCCAGTTCCAGGAGCGCGCCGTGCCTAGGCCCTCGGAAGACGCGGGCGCCGGGAGCTGCTGGCCGCGGGCGCCCCCTCCGGCTATGGCGGGACGAAGGTCCAGGTACTGTGGCCTCCCGGACTCCACGATCTGGCCACAGACAGTCTGTATGGGAAGAAAGAAGAGAGATGCTGGCCTGGGTAACCCACAGCAGTGGCTCAGGAGTGTGTTCTGGGGTCAGACATTGAAGCCCTTTCAAGCTCTGTAATCTTGGTCAAGTCACTCGTGTTATCTGGGCTGTAGCTTCTATACCTTGGAAGTGATCTGATGGACCCAGGGTTGTCACAGAGCTCCAGGTTGGGCATAATGACAAAGCTAGCTTTGGTGTGGGTGGGGAGAGGCCCTTTCTGGATAGTCCGGTCCGGTCTGTAATGGTTCCAGTAAGCCTGACAACCAAGACCTATGTGCATTCCCAACGGTAAAGAGATAGGAAGAGCATCCTGGCTTCTGTAGAGACCATCTCCATCCTTCCCGGAGGGGCCTCTAAGAACCAACTGAGCAGAGACAATCCCAGACCATAGGTTGAAGCTTGCAGAATAAAGGGACACTCCTCCTGTGCCCAACCCCTTGGCTTGGAAGGGCTGGAGGAGTCACTCTGCCCGGCCATGGTGCTGGCCTGTCTCAGGTGGCCAGGGATCTGGGAGACAGCGCTGATGCTAATACAAGATGGATCGAGAGGCGGAAGCGGCCGGGCCAGGTCTGGGCCATCAATTATCTTGGGGTGTGTGTAGAGGAGGTGGCCGGGAGTGAAGGAGCAGGGAGAGAGCGACGGGAGAGTGAGAGGAAGAAATATGGAGATGCCGCTCCAGCACAGGGAGTGGGAGGGAGAGGAGAGGAGCAGAGCTCGTCAGAGTGTGTCAGTCAGCTTGCACTAGACACAACCGGTAGTGTGGCCCTGACAGCTGCCTGCCAGTCCCTTGGGAGAGGCAATTGCATGTGTGCCTGGGGTGGTTGTTATCTTGAACCGGCTGTGTATTTGTGCCCATGTGTTCTGTCTGGGGTAGCTTGTACATATTCAGTCTGTGAAGGCTGTGTGTGTGTGTGGGGGGGGGAGGACTGTCTTAATTCTCTGTGTGTATGTGTCTGTATGCCTACATATATCAGCCAGCGGAGGCTGTGTGTGTCCCATCTGCTCTCAATGGCTGCCTGTCCATTGTGTATTTATTCCTGGATTACTTGGGGGGCTATCTGTCTATGTGATATGGGAAGCTGTGTCAACTTGTGGTTGTGGTATGTGTGTAGCTGTGGTATTTGTATGCCCGAGTACAGGGTGACTGTGTGGTTGTCTAGAGGTGTCACTTCTTGGGAGAGGCCCTGTGTCGGGGTCTTTCTAAGGGGGTATCTGCACAGTGAGAGTGGCCTGTGTTCATACCACAGGAGTGAGTGTGTGTATCACACACACACACACACACACACACACACACAGCATGTATTTTTCTACTAGCCTTTACAAATTGTGTATGGACAACAGGCATGCCAACTTGCAGGCTGAGGGTAGAGGGATAAAGGGCCTGGAAGCACTGGTGACCCCTCTGTTTGCACACACCCGAGTCTATATATACACTGTCCACAGGGGACAGGAATGGCTGAGCTGGGCTGGAATCTCTACTGGCTGGTCTCCGTCCCTACTGGCTGTGATCTCGGGTTATTAATGCTGCCGCCACCCGCTCGTCATACATATTTATTGCCCCCTTCATTTCTTCTCCTATCCAGCCCTCCTCCCAACCCAGGTGAGGGTGGTGGAGGTGGAGAGAGTGATTGACTCACGCAGACAAGCTTGAGCTGGCATCTAACGCCCAGAGGGTGCACCTGAGTCAGGCTAGGGACAGAGGCTCAGGATGGAGAGGGGGCAGGGAAGAAGCTCCCGGACATAAACTAAACCCCCTGGGAGAGGGGCTGGGAGGTAGGAGTGGGTCGGGCTTCAGGGAAAGCTAAATGGTGGGTTGTTGAAATCTCACCCTCAATCTCTCCTCTCCCCCCTCTGGACCAAACCTCTCCTATTCCCAGTAAAGTCCTATTTCCAGCTGGTTCAGTCCCCCACCTCCCCCAAGTGCTCGATGCTAGGACATCAAATGTCTCCAGCTACTACTTCTAGGACATCCTTGCACT
This sequence comes from Uromys caudimaculatus, assembly GCA_028551405.1. Taxonomy (NCBI): domain Eukaryota; kingdom Metazoa; phylum Chordata; class Mammalia; order Rodentia; family Muridae; genus Uromys; species Uromys caudimaculatus. The sequence goes on along the minus strand of CM052707.1, from coordinate 58,145,356 downwards.
TTTTGCCTTGCACCCAGCCCAGGGGGACCTACTCAGGGCTGGTAGGCTCAGTCTCCTCAGAGGAAGAGATGGGGGTGGAAATGAGGTTTGGTAGGGCAGAGAGAGGTGCCAGGATGTTCCCCCACCTCTGATCCCAGACAAATTGCTGTCTCTGCTTCTGTGATCCCTGCAAATCCCTGGGCTTTGGGACCCACAGCCCCCTCCCCCCCACTGTTGGAGACAGCTAGGATGAAAGGAAAGAGTTGGGGGAGAGGCAGCTGAAGCGACCTTGGGGATGGGGAGCTCGGACCGGGAGGGGTGAGAGTCTGGAAGGAAACGAGCCGAGAAATGGGAACACGGAATAAAATAAAATAAAATCCTCCCTCTGGCTTCCTTGATCGCTCACGCTCGCTCTCTCGCTCTCCCTCTCTCTCCTCTCTCCTCTCTCTCTCTCTCTCTCTCTCTCTCTCTCTCTCTCTTCCCTCCCTCCCTCCTTCTCCCTCTTCCCTTTCCTCACTCTTTTCTCAATCTCTCTGTCTCAGTTTCTTCCCCCAGTCTGTCTCTGATTTCCAGTTCTGGGAAGCACCCCCCTTTGTCTGTCTGTCCTTCTGGTTGTCTGTTTCCAGCAATGGATGGGGTGGGAGCAGGAAACACAAGGTAGTATGGGAGCTCCTTTTTGCCAGAGCCTCCCCTGATGACTGAGGGCCTGAGCAGGGTGTTGACCAAGGGGGACCCCCCCAACTTGAAAGCTAGTTTAATTAAACTAATTGGGCGCAGTGACATTTGCAGAGGGGAGAGGCTAGCAGGCTGGCTGTCAGCTGGGGTAGGAGGTGGAGGTGTGTGGTGGTTAAGGGGGGCTTACAGCAGACTCCTTCAGGCCTATTCGGAAGGAACGAAGGAACTCAGCCAGGAACGCTTTGCCCCAAGGCAGCAGGCCCACGCACCTGAGGGGGAGTGGAGGCCACCTCCTGATGCCAAACAAACTCTATCAAGGCTCTTTGGGGATAGAGAGGGAGGATCGGGCTGTCAGGCCCCCTCAGCTGCATTGCAGGGTGCACTCCCTGGGGCCTCCAGACTAGTTCGTTGCTTCTCTTTTCCCTTTGGGTCAGAAAGAACTTGCAATTCATCAGAGGGAGAAACAGTTTAGGCCCTGGTTGGGGAAGCAAGCAATAGAATACAGAGTCCCTGCAAGTAGAGAGTCATCTCTGCAGTCAGGTCAGGGTAGAGTGATGTCTGGCTGAGAGCTGGGAATAAAGATGGTGTGTGTGGTGGTGGGGGTGGACAGGAAGGGATGGGACAGGCTGAGGTGAGTACTAGGGCAGAGATGGTCTGGGACTAGGACTGGGTACCGGGCTGGTAGGAGCACAGGGTAGGAAGATGAGGATCCATCAAGGGTAGACCAGAATGGAGAGAGTGGAAATAATGACCAGGTATTGTGCAGAGACCTAGAAGGCCATGGGTCAGGGACTAGAAGAGTGGAGTATGGGGGATGAAGTGGGACAGGCACGGTCAATGACAAATGGGCTCTAGAGACTGGCATTGAAGATGGGCCAGGGAGACAGTCATGGGGACAGGATGGGGCAAAACAGAAAGGGAGGAAGGAAGATGGTTATTAAGAAGAAAGAACCCTGTTTCAAAAAACCAAAAAAAAAAAAAAAAAAAAAAAGAAAGAAAGAAGGATGTTGATGGATAGAGACCCAAGAGATGGGGTGGGGGGAGGCACTGGGGGACGGGAAGTGATAGGCAGTGTGGAAACAGACAAGAAGAGCTTGAGGACAGGTATTCGGAGGAGACAGGAAAAGGCAGGCCAGCTTCAGCGTCAAGTTTGGGAGGGGGGCGAGGCAAGTGGAGGCAAAGATACCTCTTCCAGACGCTACTACAGAGCAGGGGTGAGGGCCCTGCTGGTAAGGTGGGCTCTGTCCTTGGGCCAATCGCCCTCTCCCCCGCAGCCCCACCCTCTCGCCTGCCCGCGGCCTGCTGCGCAAGGCTCACCGTTATCTGAATTTTGATTTTATTTTATTTTATTTTATTTCCTTGCTTCCTAGAGCCGGCGCAGTCCCCCCCGGGAATGGCTGCCCCCCGCCCCCCACCCCGCGCCTCACTTTATTATTGCAATAAATGTGCCTATAAAGGCGCCGGCTCCAGGGCGCGGTGGGGGGGGGGGGGAGCCGCGGAGCGGGGATGTAATTTCCCGAAGCCCGAGCCGGAGGGGGAGTGGGCGGGGTGGAGGTGGAGGAGGGGCGGGCGGGAGAGAAGGGGAGACTCTCCAATTTCCAGTGCTCAAGGCCGCACTCCCAGCTCCCTATCCCGGTTCGCTTTTTCTACTGTATATCTTGGGAACCCCTTTGAACTTGAACCAGAAAACCCTTCATCACTACCTGACACTCCTCCCCCCTCCGTTAACCTTGCCCCTTGTCTACGCCTATCCTAGGTTACAGGGTTCTCTCTATTCAAAGTTCCTAGCTCCTTGCCAATTACTCCTTACTGGTCCCACCGAGGGTCCTTTCACCTACCTGCTGGCTTTTAAGGTTTATCTTACCACTCTCCAATAGTGGGTCCCTGGCCCCAGTGACTCTTCTTTACCTGCTGTCTGCTTCCTTACCAAATATCTTCACCATTACCTCCTTCTAGAGCTCTATCTAGCTCCTCACCCAGCTCAACACGACCCTCTGGAAAGTCTCCTTTCAAGCAGTGCCCCTTCCATTCAGGATGTGAGGTTTGGCTGCAAGCTCTGGCCCAAGGGGGTCACTTTAGACCCCTCCTCCAGCATCCCTGGCCCAGCCGCGGCCCCTGATTACCCCCAAATCCCAGCCAGCAGCTCTGGGACCAAGCCCAGGCTGTGCGTGCCTAAGTGGCCCAGCCAGAGATTAGTCAGGGGGCTTGAGGAGGGTAAGGAGGTAGGAAGTGGTGGTTGGCACAAGGGTTGTGGCTGGCCTAGACTGAGAGACGTGTGTAGCTGAAATCCTTCCCTGAGGCAGGATAGAGCTGAAAGGTCCCACAGGACCCCACCCCTCCCTCCCCCAGCTAATTAGTGATTAGTGATTAGTGACTATTGATCGCCTGCTGTTTTTCCCAGCAGGCAGCTGCTTTGGCAAGGGGCAAGGGAGACAGAGATAGGAGGGACAGGGGGTTGAAGACAGTATTGGAAAGACCCTGAAGCAGCCAGTCCAGCCCAGAGGCCAGAGCCCCTGGAGTGATGGAAGCCAGGGGAACCAGAAGCTGAGAGGAGTCTTAGAAGCCAAGAAGTAGAGGAAGAAGCAGAGAACTCCTAGGGGAGGCAGGGCGGACAGCATTGATGGTCAAGATTTCCCTAAGAGCTGTCTTAAGAACTGTCCCCATCAAAGGCTTAACCCAGTGTCAACCTCACCTCTTGCCCACTCCCAACTCTGGCATCAAGATATCCTCAAATGCAGGCATACTCAGGAGTGCACATACGTGTTCACATTCAGGTGAACATATCTGAGGCTCACAAGCCATGCTTGCCCACACTCAAAGCTATGAGCACACCCTCAAACCCAGATTCACACTCAAATGACAGATGTGCTCCAGCATGCAAATACATCAGAGACCCCGGGGGATCTATGCATGTGCACACACCCTACTGTTCTATTCATAAGTCCATTTGAGAACGGATTTCCTTACATGACCCTATGCAAAGTAACAGGTATTCACATACACATAAACATAGACCCTCACATGTCCACAGGCTGGACCAAATGGCAGATAGGCACTTCCCTGCTGATTCCGACATAGCCACCCCACAGCTGCAGCTTTCTCACAGGAAGACAGATTCTCCTATCATCCTCATGCTTACTCTCCCTCAAGTCTCTACCAGATGTTTCCTTCCCCCTCAGGGGGCAAAGGAAATTAAACCAGATCCGTCCACAGGGGAGTTAATTTGATGGGAAGAGAGTGGAGAAGGCTGGTGGGGGTAGGGGGAAGGATCAGGGCAATGCATCTTTCCTTCCTCTGTGACCCCAGGCCTTCACATGCTGTGGTTTTGAGCCTGACCATCTCCTGCAGCCTTCCTGGGCGAAACTCAGGTTCAAAGGAAGCTGTAGCCAGAGGCAGCAATTTTTACACCAGGGGCTCTTTTTTTTTAAATTATTTTTTTATTCATTTTATTTATTTATTTATTTATTTATTTATTTATTTATTTATTTATTGCCCAGTTTCTACTCCCTCAAGGTCACTAAGCAGACAGGCTTGGGAGAATTCAAGGGCTCTACCACTGGCTCACTGGGGCAGTGTCTACCCTACTGTAGTTATGGGGGTACCACACCAGGGCTGGGGTCCAAGTATTTTAGAGAAGAATTACTGGACTCTCTTGAAGGCTAGGGATTGAGGTCCAGGAGTGAGGGTTTGTGGAGCCAACTGGTTGCCCTTAAACTGGGTAGGTCATAGTTGAGAAAGGAAGTTGGGGGGGGGCAGAGTCTAAACCACCCTTGTAGATGACACTTCAGGGCACAAATAGATGGCAGTGCTATGAAGTAGGCACAATCACCCATGCAAAGACAACGTCTCCACCACAGCATGCCAGCATAGACATTCACCCTGGGTCCCAGTGCCTGGATTCCCTGGACACATGCTAGCACACAAGGGCTGGTTTTAACCCACACTCTCCACATCGGCACGTTGTATGAGCCCATATGGGCTGAAGATCTCAAGTCAAGAGCCGGGCAGGATGAGGTCTGGGCCCTTTCAGCCTTTGGGTCTTCACCCAGAAACCCCAGGAAAAGAGACAGTGAAGAAGGTTGGGGGCAGGGAGGAGATGGGAGGAGAGACTCCCCTCCCAGAAAACAACCCCTGTCCACCAGGCGTGAGAGGGGGGTGTGTCTGTGAGGTTGTGCAGGGGAGATGATGTCTCCGCGGGAAATGTGATGGGAGATTGTAGCCAAGTTCAGCCCTGCTGGTGTGGGTCCGTGTAAGCGCGTGTGCCAGGGCAATGTATGCTCCGATCACAGAGCCTACCTGGCATTGTGACAAGTAAGGAGAAGAGAAATGGGAAGGTGAGGGATGGAAGGACAGACAGAGAGGGAGGCAAGCGAGGTAGGTGCAGAAAGAAAGCTAGGCTAACACCCGCTGGCTTGTCTGTCTGTCTCGCACTCCTTCTCTGTCTGGCGCACTCGCGGGTCGCGCTTCATCCCCTCCCCCGTCACGCCTGAAGCCGACCGTAGCCTGGCCTCCACCCTGCACCTTCTAATCTAACCCTCAGCCAACTTGCTGGGTGCATGCCAGTCCTAAAGCGGGCAGTCTGTCTGTCCGTGTCCCCCACGACGCACAAAGTTGGGACGCTTAGTGCTGGGGGCGGGGCGGACGCACGGAGCCCCTTGGCATGCAGCGTTCTTCGTTCCCCAGACCCCGCGCCTTGGCTCTGCCACCCTTACCTTCCTAAGGAGCCAAGGACCAAGGAGCAAGAGGAGCCATTCCGGGAGCAGCCGCATCTTCCCGGGCGGCCGAGCGGGTCGGGCAGGGCGGGTCCCGGGGCGGGCCGGACTGGGAGCAGGGCGAGGGTCCCCGGGCAGAGGGCGACGGCGAGAGCAGCGGGAGCGGGTGGCTTGGCCCGCGGACTGAGCGCGGAGCGGAGCGCGGCGCTGGGGGCGGGGCGCGGGCGGGGGAGAAAGTTGGGTCTGAGTGGAGCGGGCGGAGGGGGGGCGGGGCTCCGCGGTGCTCCAATCCCGGCCGCGCCCTGCGCGCCCCCTCCCGCCCAGCTGGGGGCACGGAAGGTGACTTTCACCGTGACACACCCCGGACACGCCCCTGGCTCAGGTGTGAAGCTGGAGGCGGTTAAGGGGTTTTGGGGGCGGCACCCCAAAGACGCCAGGTCTGGGCGAGGATGAGGGCTAGGACAGGGTGTGGGACTCTGGGCTCTGGACTATGATCCAGAAGGGTGCATCCTGGAACAAGAGCCCCGCCAGGCTGGGCAGCGCGGCAGGACCCTGGTCCTGTGATGCCCGAGGTGGGTGGATGGGGTGTTTCTATGATCCTGGCAGAAGGTCTAGGGCAATGATCGGGACAGGGACCGAGGTGAGGGCGGGCGGGGCCTCGGGCGACTAGCACTGAGCGCGGTGCTGACGGGGATGGATGGGCGCCCCGCGGCTCATTCGGCCTGGAGATGAGAATCATTGATCACGGACGGAAACCCCATCACGTCTGTCAATAGGGCTGACAAACGGCGCCCGCCGCCCTGCCCCCGCCCCGCCGCACCTCTGCGGTTCCCGGACCCCTTGGCTAAACCGGTTCTTTTAAGTTAGCCCCTGGACCCGCACTGTTGACCCTTGCCCAATCCAGAGCACCTGTGTTTGGGGGCTGGGCAGAAAGTCCTCAGTGCCGTCGGCCCAGCCTCTTGGTACAATCCCTGTGTTTTCTCTCCCACAATCCCATCTTCCACTCCCTGCTTTTCTCATCCCGTCCCCTTCCCTGTCTATCTCTGTCCTTGTCTCTGTCCCCAGCTCCGGCATGGTCTCTGTTCTCATCCTCTGGGCTGTTTCTTCGTTTCCTCCTCCCACTGGTCTCTCTCTCCCCCTGCCCAGGGAGTCTTCAGCTGTCAGCTGTTGCTATGCGCTGAGGCTGAGGCTGAGGAGATAGTATGACCAACACCTAGACAGCAAGAGATAGAACCAAGCAAAGAGATGAAGAGACAGGCTTACACCCCAAGGTATGTCTCCAGGCATACCTCACTGTAATTCCCCTGCTATACCGTAGCAGTGAGGCCACATTCACATACAGACCAGCATACACAGAGGCACATAAGCACACACAGAGGGATACATACAATTTATACATACAGGAGCATACAGTGATATACAGAAACAGCTAGGTACCCAAAGTACCCTCTTGCCTTGACAGAGGCAAATACCCACAGGGCTACACAGACACACACACACAGACACACACAGACTTACACACACACAGACACACACATACACACATACACAGACACATACAGACACAGACACACACAGACACACACACACACACACACACACACACACCAGCAATCTGAAAGACAAGCCTGGGAATATGAAAAGAACAGACACATAGGATGTGACAGACATCAAAAAGAGGGTCAGGGAAAGGACAGGGGTGTAGTTGGTGACACCCAAGGAGACAAAAACCAGGGGGCAGTGATTTGGGGTGCAGTCAGGGCTGAAAGAATAAAGCCAGGATGGGACAAAGTGTCAGGAACAAGGCCAAATGGCTGACCAGGGCTGACCCCTAAGCACAGGAGCTGCTTTAGTTCTCAGTGAAGTAAAAGGGTAGTCCTACATCTTGGGTGTCTAGAAGCCCATGGCCAAAGTCTCCATCTGTAGGAGACCTGACCCTCCCCATCACCCTTTTAGCTAATCTCAGGTCATCCAGTTCTCTCAGAGATTACAAGTGCATGCTCACATACGCACACACATGTGCACAGAACCTATCTCTGGGTCTTTGCCTCTGTCCCTGAATCTTTCCATCTAAGAATATCCACTTTTCAATCTGATCTGGATCAGTCAGTGTCTTTTTGGTTTTTGAGACTCCCTTCCATTTGGCTGGGTGAATGTTGGGAGCCGGTGCACCCTTCTGGTCCTGGCCAGTAGAGGGAGGGTGCTAACCAAAGGGGTGTGCTTTCTAAAGCGGCCGCAGCTGGGGGCCCGTCTTACTATACCCGGGATCTTGAGGTGACAGGCAGAGAATCAGTGGTTCCTGGGGCACTACAGATGCAGGCTGGCAGAAGGAGGGGGCAGAGAGGGTGGGACTGCTGGTGGTGGGGAACAAGCAGGCTCTGGGGGGAGGGAAAGAAGGTGGCTGACAGAGGGTGGAAGGGTCAGCGCAAAATAGCCCCAGGGAAGGAAGTGAGAGGCTGGGCTAGGGTCCTCAGCCGCAGGTGCATAATTAGTGTGGGGAGCTTTAGGATAAGCAGTGTTACAGCGGTGTAGACACCACCTGGTGGCCAGAAAGAGCCACAAGTCAACATTTAAGGATCAACAATCACCCCCACCCCCATTTTATTCCTAGCAGGATTGCTCATCCCAGAGCCCCAAGGAGTCTGGAAAAGCTAGGAAGATCTCAGAGCAGGGTTTCAGGGATGCGGTTGTAGATAAGATTGAGGATGAGGGAAAAGGAGGATCTTGTTTCTGGATGTACATCTACCCATCAGCTTCCCTGAGGGGAGGAATTGAGGGAGAAATACTCTGGGAAAGCCAGTGAGGGTCAGGGGTGAACAGCTGGACTGCTCCTTTGGGAGGCATTGTTTGCTGCTGTTGAGAGAGCAGGGTTCTAATCCTTCCCCAGTCCTGGACAGTGGAAAGCTGCATAATCTGCTGCAAGGGGTTCATTCCCCTTTGAAAGAGGTTCAAGGAGATCTGGAACAACTTAGATGGTGTAAGTCTTTTCCTGGTCAACTCCTAAAAAATTCTCTGTGCATACCAAAGCATACATATGGAGGTCAGAGAATAATTTTATGGAGCTGGTCCTGCCCACTCTTACATGGGTTCCAAGAGCAAATTCAGACCACCAGGTTTGCACAGGCAAGTGTTTTGCCCACTGAGCCATCCTGCTGGCCTCACAGCCAGGGTTTTACCCGTAGATCATAGAGTAAGATGTCAACATTTCAAAAGGAACACAGAGCAGAGAGCTGTACCAGACTGTCCTGAAGACCTTCATTACCCAGTGTACTTATTTCTTCTAGGGTGGCATCTCACTGCGGGGCCAGTGTAGGGTAGGTGCACAGTGAAGCACATCTCTGAGTTAATGTGCTGGGGCCAGGGGACACCAGACCCAACCAGCATAAGTCACATCATAAGGCTCAAGGTCATACACCAAGAAAAACAGCTCTTCCCTGCCATAGCAAGACAGGAGGATGGAGTGAGGCTGAAGACTTGGACCTTAGGATTCTCGGGCCAGCCTCCAGCATGCAGCAAGGCTCCCTCTGGTGGCTGAAACAGGCAATCACAGCCCCAGCTCCCCAAGTCTCACATTAGCATGCAGACACAGAGGTTTTTTTTTCTTTTCTTTTTTTTTTCTTTTTTACAATTTTATTTATAACAATATCTGTGTTGTTTAGTTGTAAAGGAATTCAGCAAAAATTATTAAAACGTTCATGTCCCCAAAATGGGGCTGCCCGCTTGCCCTTCCTTGGTGTGCCCCAACTCTTCCTGGTCCTCAGGGGAGGGGAGACAGTTACCAAAGAATGTGTTCAGCCCTAGGAGGCACAGTGGGAACACTGGAGAGAGGAGGGCCTGTCTGGAAGGGATACTGAGCATGGCCATCTCAGAGATGTCCCTAAAAGTGGGAGCTGGGGCTTGGGGTGACTTCCCTCAACTAAAAAACTCCTTCCTCAGCTAGAGCCAAATCTTCCAGACAGGGTCAACAGAGGATTCCACCTCCCCAGAACTAACCCCAGAGAGCCGAGGAAAGGAAATCTGGGACACAGAGCCCTGTCGAGTGTCTTGCACAGGCGGGAGGCTGTGCCACCAGCTTCCAGGGGTATGTTCAGTAGGGAATGTATGTGGGCTCCTTCATACCTTTGAGCCACAGAGCCCTCCCTGCCCCCTCAAGGCAGCATGGGGGGATGCTGAGGAGCAGGCAGGAAGGAAATGCAAAGAGATAATACTGTGCTTGCTTGCTCACTCACATATAAAAAGTAATTCCTTCATTTTTACATTTGTACATCCGGCAGGGCCGGAGAAGGGCTGGCGGGGGGAGGGGGCTCATTGAAAGACTCGTGTGGCAGGGGGCTTTCTGGGGACGTCCACTGGGGCAAGGCCCTATGCCAAAGGGTCCCCTATCTCATCTTCAGGTCCCCGGCCCAGTAGTTCTCGCTTCTCGTCCGTGCTGGCCAGGGAGTGGCGGCTGCCATGGCCCCCCATGTAGAGTGTGGCATACACTGGGTTGGTGAAGTTGGTAGGCTGGAAAAAAATACAGAAGTTCTTATGTTAGAATATCCTAGCTTCCACCTCTGCACAATACCTCTGGGTGCCTTGGTCACCCCCAGCCTTTGGACCCTGCTCCAAAAGTCCCTTCCATGGCCTCCAGCACACCTTGTCAGGGTCAAGGGCAAAATCAGCATCCAGCAGGCCCCCGACATCATCGGGCTCTCCACCTTCATACATCTTGTAGGTAGGGTTTCCAATTTCCACATTCATGGCCCCATTGGTCATTCGCTGGTGCTGGAAGCCCTTAGCCCTGAGGAGATGCAAGATTCAGAGAACGGTGATGTTGGTCAGGTTATCAGATTGTAAAACAACAGCCAGAAATTTCCAGACTCCCAGTGGCTTACCCTCGGACTCGCCGCTTATACCAGAACACCACGCCTGCCACCAGAAGCAGCAGGAGCAGCAGCAGCAGAGGGACCAGGATGGAGGCCATATCTGGAGAGAGAAGTCAGATAACTGAGTCTGAAGCCTAGGGAGGTGGGAGGCGCAAGGCTCTTGCTGTATGTCTTGGCAGCCCTGCCCTCCCCACCACTTACGCCCAGGCTGTTGCTGACTGACAACCTGCTCCTCGCACCGGGGTCCTGTCATATGGGGCGGGCACCTGCAGGCAAGAAAGCAAAACTCAGTGGGCTGGCATCACCTCCACAACCACTTTCGCTGCAGGAACTAGGCGGTCACATCATTCCTTTGCTTGGATTTGAGGGGGAGGGGCCAGCCTGTGCCTAGTGAGGCTCAGGACCAACTCACTGGCACTCCGGCATCATCTTGCTGTTCATGGTACAGGAGCCACCATTGCTACAGTGATCGATGCAGGTCAGACAACTGGGGGCTACCCGGCCATCAGTGCAGCTGTGGAAAGGAATCAAAATCTGGAGCTGGAGCTTGCAGAAGGGTATCTGTGATGCTAGAACAGGCACTGGACCAAAAAGGTAGCATGGGGCGGGGCCAGAAGGGGCGGGATAAGGCAGAATGTGGAGGCAGGACCCCCACTCACTTGCAGGTGACATCTCCGGTCTGCTTATTGACCACACAGGCTCCTTGGAGACAGCGACTACACTTGTTCACCTCACACCTTGGTCCCTCAAAGTAGACAGTGCAGCGACATTGCCGGGAGCCATCAGCGGCCATCTGACACGTGCCAAAGTTCTCACAGAAGCCTGAGCACTGCCCTGTGGTTGGGAGTAGAGAAGTACCTCAAACTTTCATAAGGATCCACCATGTAAGGTCAAATTCTGTCCAGGACCTACGGATGACTCCCACCTCCTTCTAATGCCCTGTCACAGACCCCAGAACATTAGAGTGACTCTAAGCATTCAGACCAGACATTCCTTTTGTTGATCCTGACATCTGGAGGCTCACTATACCAGGAAGGTGTGCCAACGTGGCAGGCAGCACCCCCAACCTTGGTTCATCTGCATATGGCGGCTTCCATCCTCTTGGCCTGCCTCTTTGGGTTCAGGCTCCCCTCTTCCTTCCCTGGGGTTGGGGTAATACTCACGGTACTGGCAACGGTCACCCAGGAAGCCAGGTAGACATCGGCACTGGGGCTGGTTGCCCTGGTTGACGGTGCAGGTGCTGTTGTTAGCGCAGTAGCCTGCACACACCTGCTGGGTGCATTTGGGGCCCGTGAAGCCCGTGGGACAGCGGCAGGTGGGCATGCCTGGTGGGAGAGGATCTGTGAGTGGGACCATGGCACTGGGCACCACCCGGGGCCTATAGCAGAGCTGGGAGGAGTCCCGAGTATTTGACGAGCAGATGGAGTGGATGCTGGGGCCATAGAAGGACCAAGTGAGGAGAGGTTGGGGGCCAGGATGATGGGAGAGGACCAGTCATGGCTGAGGCATACCAGATGGGGAAGCCGCACAGGTGCCTCCATTGCGACAGTATTCCCAACACTGGTCCAGCTCACACTTATCGCCCGTGTAACGGGGCTGGCAGCGGCACTTGGGCTGTCTCCGAGCATTGAGGAAACAGCTACCACCATTGAAGCACTGCAGGGTGCAGGTTCCAGGCCGAGGGGCTGCGGTAAGAACTCATCAGGGCAGAGGAAGGGGATCAAGGGTCAGGGGAGCCAGAGGCTATAGGGAAAGGATCTTCGGGTACCCAGGGAAGGGGTGTGCATACCATCTGGAGGGGGTGTTGGAGAGGGCACAGGCACACAGGTGCCATTGTCCAGCCTCTTTCCATTGGGACAGGTACAAACAGGCCCGCTGGGGCTCAGCAGGCACAGCCATTCACATTTCTTGCGGTCGCAGGGGTTGGTCACTGCAGGGGTTGGAAGGGGTCGATGTTGAGCCATGCGGGCTTAGAACACCTTCCTTCTCACTAACCCGCCCGTCCACAGCCCGGTTTTCCCTCTGCTGCACCTTCAGGCTGCTTGTGCTGATGGTACAGGACCACATCAGAGGCGTGGCTCAGACCCCCAGTCAGGTTGATCAAGGGGCTGTGTCCAAACTTGTGAATCTTGAAGACACGATTATTGATGTAAGTGACTCCATAGATGTAGTCCTCAAACACATCGATGCTGAAGGGGTGACTTAGGCCTGGGGTGGGGGGAGGTCAGGTTAAGTGAAGACAGGTACCTGGGCCCTGGACCCACTTTTTTTTTTTTTTTTTTGGTTTTTCGAGACAGGGTTTCTCTGTGTAGCCCTGGCTGTCCTGGAACTCACTCTGTAGACCAGGCTGGCCTGGAACTCAGAAATCCACCTGCCTCTGCCTCCTGAGTGCTGGGATTAAAGGCGTGCGCCACCACTGCCCGGCCCTGGACCCACTCTTTAAGATGCCTGCCTGTCAGTGTAGGCGCCTCAGACTTAACACTCCAGAACAAACTATCCCTGTCGCTGGCAAAAGGTTGTATCACCCCAAGCCTTCTGGGGTCACGGGAGCCTTCATCTCTCTCCCCCCCCCCCCATTTGCCAAGCTCTTCCACCCCTCCTGACCCCACGCAACTTGATACTCATTGGTAGAGCAAATAAATGGTCAGGTGGGTGCAGGCCCGCAGGCTGGCCAGGCTGCTGCAGCACGTGAGCAGTGAAGTGAGGTCTTTGGGTTCAGTGGGAAGCCTGGTGACAATGTTGGGGACCAAGGCTGCTGGCACCCTCTCACCTCGTTTGCTGTCGGCAGCCACAATGGGGTCAGTACCATTGAGCCGGATACTCCCGATTATCGAAAGTTTGGCATCTGCCCAGTAGAGCCGTTCATTGTGATAGTCCACAGCCAGCCCTGAGGTGAGAGAATGCTGTCAGGGATCGGCTTCTGTCACGCCAGGCTGGGCGCAAAGAACACAGCCAACTCTGCCCGGTACCCACATACCCACAGCAGTGCTTCCCTGCTCATGTGATCTCTCCCAGTCACCCATCCGGGAAACACTCCCTCAGCCCGATCTGCTGGAAACCGCCCGCCCCACTGCACGCAGGGGTGACTTCTGAAGCAGCTGTGATCAGAGCCTGTCCCTTCCACACCCTACCCCTGCCCCAGGGACCTGTGGGCCACTGAATGTTGTCTTGCACGAGAGTCTCCCGAAGGGTCCCATCCATTGCTGCTGTTTCAATCTTGGGGTGGTTCCCCCAGTCTGACCAATACATGGTGCTGGGAAGGAGAAAAGAGAGTGTGTTGGACCCCTGGGCCAAGGAGACAGGGCAAGATGGAACAGGGGGCACCTGGCCTGGTGAGGACGCTCCTGGGTATTATAAGCACCCTGTCCCCTTCAATAAGAAGACCCAGGAGACAGCTTCTGACCCATGCTAGCATCGTCTGCCTTAACTACAATGTGCTAAGCTAGTAGCATCTGAGTGGGCAGAGCCAACCCCGCAGGGGGCCCAGATCTTGGCTGCACAGTAAAGCAGAGGTCAGCTATTCACCTGGGAGCCCCCAACAGTGGCTTTAGGAGGGCCAGGACAGGGGTAGCCTAGAAGCCTGAGGTCTCTGTCCCCTGCCTGTGGATGTTGAGCCTACCGCCTGTCTTGAGGGCCTCCTGACACCAGCCCAGATACCTCCCCCCAGGACCCGTGCCCACCCCCTCAGAGGGTCCACCACGATGGCATGGGGCTCATCAATCATGCCCGAGATGAGCGTCTTGCGGTTCTCGCCCTTCATTTGCGCCACCTCAATCACGTCTCGGCCGGAGTCGGTCCAGTACACATTCCCAGCCACCCAGTCGATGGCAATACCCCTCGGCATCTTCAGCCCTGAAATCTAAGTGGGGTCACATGTTCAGGGACCCGCCATCTTTTGTCACCCCCATTCCCCTGCCCACCTGTTCTCACCTGTCACCCCACACTGACATGACTAGTCTCTAGGTTCTTTTGCTTTTGAATAGGCCTCTATCATAGCACAGGCTGACCCTGTGTAGCCTAGGCTGACCCTTTTCTCTTGATCTTCCTTCCTCTGCTTCTCATACAGCTGGAGTTGCAGGCATGAGCCACCAGGCCTGCCACATTTTCATGATTTTCTAGTTAATCCTCACTTTAAAAAAGGCTATGGGGTGGGGGCAGTAAAGTGGCTCAGTGGGTAAAGGTGCTTGTTGCCAAGCCTGAGGACCTGAGTTCAATCCCTGGGACTCCTGGTAGAAAACAAGAACAAGCTTCAAGATGTCCTCTGACTTCTACATGTGCACCCTGGCATGCACATGTGATATGTATGCTTACACGTACACACAGTTTCTCTCTCTCACACACACTGTCACACACACAATGTTAAACAAAAAAAGCAGGGCTGGAGAGATGGCTCAGTGGTTAAGAGCGCTGACTGCTCTTCCAGAGGTCCTGAGTTCAAATCCCAGCAACCACATGGTGGCTCACAACCATCTGTAATGGGATCTGATGCCCTCTTCTGCTGTCTAAAGAACAACCATAGTCTAATCACATAAATAAATTAAAAAAAAAAAAAGCAGTCTATGAAGCTGGGAGTATAGTTCATTGCTAAGGCAGTCAGCTAGCATCCATGAAGTTCTTAGTTCAAATCTAGCACTAAAAAAAAAAAAATCAAGCAGTCAGATATATAAAGAAGTTTATAAGATTAGGTATTATATCTTCATTATTGTTGCTGAGGATCACACCTAGGGCTTCACACATTCCACCTCTGAACTCTACTTCAGCCCAGGAGGGGAATGACTTCACTAGCCTACATCGTTAAGCAAGTTGGCCGGTATTGCCATAGAGGTATCAGAGTGCGCTGTGCTGCTAAGTGTTAGTCTGTCCTGGTGTCCCATATTGCCACGAGGCAGGGCCAACTATGGATACTACTACTACTACTACTACTACTTCTTTAAAAGAATTATTTATTTAATGTATGCGAGTACACTGTAGCTGTCTTCAGACACATCAGAAGAAGGCATCAGATCCCATTACAGATGGTTGTGAGCCACCATGTGGTTGCTGGGAATTGAACTCAGGACCTCTGTTAGAGCAGTCAGTGCTCTAATCACTGAGCCATCTCTCCAGCCCTGGATACTTCTTATTGCTCTGGCTGTTATCTGTGCCTATCAGGCAGACCTGACCGCTCCTGTCTCCTAGTCTTATGCTCTTCCAGCTCCCACACTGTCCTTCTGGAGGATGGCTCTGTCCTGTGGAACCCTTCTACCCGATCTCTGACAGGCTGGACACTTACATTGAGGTGGGTGACGCCCCGGTCGATCTGCCTCCGGTGACGGTTGGAAGTGGTAGGAGGGGCAGCAGGGGGCAGGCTCCTGTAGGAGATTGTGCCAGTGTGCCAGTTAGTCCAGTAGACACGGCCGGCCTTGACATGGACATCCATGGCATCTATGCGGACACTCTCGTCACCCTGGAAGGTCTGCTCGTAGGCTGAGTGGGGGTGCCCCGGGAACAAGCTGCGGATCTCGTTGTCATCAGCAATGTATAGCACCTGGTACTCAGAGCCTGCCAGAGTGAGAGACTACCTATCAGATGGGCTTGAAAGGTAGAAGCGAGAACCCAGGGCCTGGGTTCCAACCCTGGGACTTATATGACCAAGGACTGGAGCAGGGGACCCTGTCATGCTACAGAGTAGTCCCTGATCAAATCAGAGCATTTATTTTAGATAGAAGGGGATGTTTCCGGTGCTGGTGTAGCAAATGGTCGCTCTAACCTGTGCCCCAAGCTGATCTAGAATGATCAGATCCTTCAGAAATCTTTTCTTGTGTTACCCTATTCCTGATAGTTTCAGGAATTCTGTCTTGTGGTGTCTGGGTAGCACTGCCATGTAGGTCTGCCACATACTGTCTGATAAATGCCGAGGGTACATGGATGTGGGTGTATGTGCATGCCATGTGTGTGTACAGTGTGTGAGCGTAAACATATGAAAGGTGCAATGCTGTGTCAAAGCTTGGAGGGGACATGCAGGTGGGCCCATGTGACCGTAAGTCAGAAGTACTCTCAACCTAGGAGGGGGGAGGGGGACACTGTGTGCCACGTGGGAGTGATGCTTTCATAGAACTTCTCCAGAAAGCCAGCCGGTGCCTTCTACCTTTCCTATGCTTGGCTCTGGATGGCATCCCGGTGCACCTTGAGTCTGGGAATCCATGCCTGAGCAAGGATGTGCGCTCGGAACATTCCCATTCCAGGCCAGCTCCATTTTATAGCTGGTGTGGCCCGGCCCCGCCCACCCTTCCGGTCTTTCCTGACTCTAGCACCTTCAGCTTTGCAGGTGTTGTGTGTCTTCATGAAGTTGCGGGCGCAGCTGCAGAGGTGGCCTCCCTTGGTGTTGTTGCAGAGCTGAGAGCAGGTGCCGAAGCGCAGGCACTCGTTGATGTCTGGGGGTTACACTGGGGGTCATGGTGGAGTCTAGGAGCTGGGGTTGCTGCCCCATCTCCCATCCAGCTTTCCTACCCTGGCACCCGGGCTGGCCCGGCACAGTATGGAAGCCTGAGCGGCAGGCACAGTAGGCAGCTTTCTCGGTGCGCACACAACGTGCTTCGTCTCCACACATGCTGGCATTGGTGGCACAGCTGGTCAGCTTGGGGTCTGTGGGGGACAGACGGTAGATTCCTTCCCCTGAGCCCCGCCCCCTGGTTTTCCCCTGAGCCCCGCCCCCTGGTGCCCACCCACCCTTTGCTCTCAGGCCTGGTCCTACCGATGCTGCAATCTTCTTCATCGGAGCCATCGCCACAGTCATCAAACATGTTACAGCGCAGCGAGGACGACAGACAGCGCTGGTTCCGGCACAGGAACTCCTTCTTGTCTTTGCAGTGGGGGTTCTGGGCGGTGGGGGGTTCTGGGGAGGGGAGAAGCTTCAGGCTCTGGGTACTGAGCACGCTACCCCTACATCCAGAGACCTTGTGATCAAACGTAGGTGTGTCCTGGCTGCTTGTCAAGCTGAGGGTGTGTGTGTGTGTGATCCTGCAGACTCAGAGCCCCAGGAGCCTTCCATACCTTTCGCAAGGGCTCCACTCTCCCCAGATTTAGAGCCCCGCCTTCAGCCTTACACAATGTCTGCTTCCCACATGCAGCCCCCTCAGACCCCCTGCTCATTGCCCTCAGCTCACCACAGTCCTCCTCGTCAGTCCCATCCCCACAGTTGTCAGTGCCGTCACACTGGCGCCCAATCCACAGGCAGACACGGTCGTTCTTGCAGCGGAAGGGCCGGTTGGGAGGGCACACGAACCGGGCTGTAGAAGTCAGGAGACAGAGCCACGATCAGTCTTAGGGGCAAATGGTAGGGGAGAGCTGGCCACTGGGGAGTATGGGAGCCTTGCAGTGGACAACCCCAATCTTGTCCCAGCCTAAATCTATTTATTATTTATTAAGTACATCGTAGCTGTCTTCAGACACACCAGAAGAGGGCACTAGATCCCATTACAGATGGTTGTGAGCCACCATGTTGTTGCTAGGAATTGAACTCAGGACCTTTAGAAGAGCAGTCAGAGCTCTTAACCACTGAGCCATCTCTCTGTCCCCACACTAAATCTTTTTATTTATTTATTTTTATTTATTTTATGTATATGAGCACACTGTCACTGTCTTCAGAAACACCAGAAGAGGGCACTAGATCCCATTACAGATGGTTGTGAGCCACCATGCGGTTGCTGGGAATTGAACTCAGGGCCCTCTGGAAGAATAGTCAGTGCTTTCAACCTCTGAGTCATCTCTCCAGCCCCCCACCCTACATCTTACTGCATTCCTCGGGGTTTTCATCCGAGTTGTCCCCACAGTCATCCTCTCCATCACACTTCCAGGCCAGCGGCTTGCACAAGGTGTTGTTACATTGAAATTCATCCAAGGGGCAGGTTCTCACTGGGTGCAGGGTGAACAGAGGGGCAAGAATGAATGCAGCTGTGGTTGCAGGATGCTGTTCATCACTTGCTCTGAGGGCGGAACTAAGGCCCAGGGATCGTCACAAAAGCTGCCGCTGAATCAAACTCAGGTGCCTTCATTTTCTGCCCAGTAGGCAGAGGGGCAATGTGCTTCCTCTGGTATTTAGGGGGAGGAGAGGTTACTTGGGGCAATGTCGACAGGGTGTTTAGGATGCTCTCCTTAAGTAGGTGAGGTGGGGACACTTGAGTCTAGTACAGTCTGCGGCAGGCGCAGATCTGCAGCAGCTCAGAGACTTAGCTTTGGTTGCTACTGTCAGTCCACAGGGCAGAACCAGAAGGCTGCCTTGCAGATGAGACCCCTGCTTCTCTTCTGACAGGTGTCACACTGGCCCCATCTGTGGCTGAGCCCAGGCATGTCTGGCTGTAGAAGCCCCTGACTCACTGCTGCCTCAGGGCAGGAAGATGAGCAGGAACTAGCCTCTTAACATAGGCAACTGGGTGGGGGGTGGGTAGTGCATGGGTGGACCTGGACTACAGGCTTCTGCTGGATCTCTACCTAGCTAGCCCCCTTAGCAAGGTTAGGGCACTGCTAAGGTTATATCTGTTACTATGTATTGTGTATTGTATCGCTTTGCATTGTATTGTATCGTTTTGAATCCCTATGTATCATCTTGCTAAATACTGGTTCTGGTTGCCCCCAGGGAGCAGTAGATTCTCACAGGAACCCAAGTGATGCTAATGTAATCTTGTCCTCCAAGTTATCCCTTATTGGTGAATAAAGATGCCTACAACCTATAGCTGGGCAAAAGAGAGATAGGTAGGGTTTTGATTCCCAGGCTGGGGGTCTGAGGCAGAGACCACCGCCAGAAGAGGGAGAAGATGCCATGGGGTAGGTGAGTCACGAAAACATGGCCATGAGGGCTGGCCAATTGGAGTTAAGAACTGCCCAGATGGAACACGGCAAGTTATAACTCAGGGTTGTTGATGGGGAAGTAGATTCTAATAGCTTAGAGGGTAGAGACCTGTCTAACTCTGGTGCGTTAAAGGCTTATTATAAATATAAAAGTTTTGTATCTTTTATCTGGGAACTGAATGATGAAAGGCAGGATAGAAACCCTCAGTGAGATTTAAAAATTAGTACAACAGGGTAAAACCTGCACAAATGCACACAGAGTGGGCCTGAGCCTTGTCTACTGCTGTATCCAACACTAGGTCCGTGCCTGGTTTGCGGTACATGGTTAATAAAGGTTTGTTGCAGGACCAACAAATGAAGGAATTAAAAGACAGATTAAACACAGTGGGATGGGGGAGGTGGGGGGGGTGACACCAGGCTAAAGGGGCTCACTCACCCCCAGTGCCACAGGCTTCTTCATCACTACCGTCCATACAGTCAGCATCCGCATCGCAGCGCCAGCGCAGGGGGATGCAATGACCACTCTTGCACTGGAACTGGTCCATGT
This sequence comes from Uromys caudimaculatus, assembly GCA_028551405.1. NCBI lineage: Eukaryota > Metazoa > Chordata > Mammalia > Rodentia > Muridae > Uromys > Uromys caudimaculatus. Next base: position 58,125,752 of record CM052707.1, on the reverse strand, counting down.
CACAGCGGGGGGTGCAGTCTTTCTGTGGGCATGGGGACCAGCAGCCCAATCAGGCCCTTGGGGTCCTGCCCTAGTTCTACCGAGACCACCCCTTCTCTTGAGCTCTCCTCACCTCGTCCGAGCCGTCAGCACAGTCGTGATCCCCGTCACACTTCCAGCGCCCAGCAATGCAGCGGCCATTGGCACAGGAAAACTCACTCTCAGAGCAGGGCCGAGGCGCTGAGGAGAGACAGGCCCCAGCAGGGTGGGCACAGGGCATCTCCAGCCCTCAAACTACTAAGTCCCAAGCACAAGGCTCTTTCCTACGTCCGTGAAGAGGCCACAGCTGACTGGTGTAATGATCGAGACACTCAACCAGTCGCGGGCAGCTGACTGGCTGTCCTCACCAGACTGCTGGGTCAAGAGGGTACTCACACTTATCCCATCAGGTACGGACACATGGGAGAGGGCACGGGTCCTTGGTCCTGTCCTCAGACAGACCATGTAGGGGAGGGAGGAACGGACAAGACCACTGAGACAAGTGCTAGGTCTGGGGAAGAGGCCAGTTAAGGATGGTGGGCAGAAAAGCACAGCACAGGGATGGGCGGGGTTCCAGGCAGAGGCAGAGCTGACGGGAACAGGGGTACACCAGAGACACCTACCTCTGCAACCCCAAGAGGACAGTGTGAAAATGGAGAGAAACATGAGATGAGATGAAATGTCACAAGCTCAGGTACAGGACATAGAGTGGGGTGGAGCGCAGCTGAGGGGTGCCTGACCCCCTTGTCCCGGGAGGCCACCCCCTGCACGGGGGAGGGGGTAGGAGAGGGTGGTGCTGAGGAGGGAGATGCCAAGGCCTGGGAAAGGAAATGACGGGCGGGGTAAGGCGTAGGACATACTGCAGCTCTCCTCGTCCGAGTTATCTCCGCAGTCATTGTCATAATCACACTGCCAGCGGCCTGGGACACAGCGGTTGTTTTTGCAGCGGAACTGGTATGGCTCACAGGTTCGCTCATCTTGGGGAGGCAAGATGTGGAGGCAGATATTGGGGTGGTCAGGGGTGGAGTGGGCGGCGGGTGTTAGGGTCTAGGGTGGGCAGGTGAGGCCAGCTGCAGCGAGAAGGTGGTCACTGAGAAGGTGCTCGCTCTGGAGCTCAGGCACTGACACTCTTGCAGTGTAGTTATCTACAGGAGGTTCTGGGCAAAGTGTGTGGGGAGGGCAGCTGATTTGGGGGGGGATGGGGCAGGTGAACAGGGAGGGTACTGGAGATTCTGCACAATTCTCTTCTGATGGGCAGCGAGGGAGATGAGCAGGACTGAGAGGTGGTGGACGCTACAGGGAAAACTTTCCCGTGTCAGCTCTATGGTGGCATCCATGAGAGCCCGCGCTAGGTCACGCCAAGACCCTGCCCAGATGCCTACCACCAAACTTCATTCTACCAGGAACCCCAAACTGCCATCCTCTCAAGACTTACCACACTCTTCCTTGGGCTCGTCTGAGCCGTCCCCACAATCATCCTCTCCGTCACACTTCCAGCGCGCGGGGATGCAGCGGCCAGAGTCCTTGCAGCGGAATTCATCTACTCCGCAGGTCATCTGGGCTGCAAGGCAGCGGTGGCATGGGTGAGGAGGAGTCCCCACCAGGGCGCCCCTGGGCAAGGGTACCGCAGCCGAAGGAAGATGGTCCAGGGGCGACGGGCAACTCACTGCAGTTGGCAGGTTCGTCACTGCCGTCCACACAGTCATTGTCCCTGTCACAGACCCAGACTCGGGGGATGCAGCGCTTGGTGATAGAGCACTGGAACTGGTTGGGGGCACAGGTCACCTCAGCTGCAAGATGAACAGAGAACGAGGACCCTACCCTTTATCTCCTCACAGCTTCAGTCGCCACACTCTCCCTCTTCCGAAAGCCTGGCCCTGGTCTTGGTCAGGAGGAAGGAATAGATTATCCCCAGCCTGGATCTGCAGACTGTCCATACCCAGCACAATGCTTTTACGAGCAAACCAGGAGACAGCCAATGTGACTTATGTCATCTGCTAACAGAGCTAACTCAGCGCCTCTATGGGAAGCAGTGGGCAACAGCGGTATGTGCCAGAGTCCCCCAACCGCTTCCCTGAACCCAGCACGTACGGCAGTCCCGTTCATCCTCGCCGTCCCCGCAGTTGTCCTGCCCATTGCAACGGAAGATGCCAGGAATACAACGGTTGGTGTTGGTGCACTTGAACTGGCTGGGTAAGCAGACGTGAATGTCTGGGAGAGGGAGGAGAGGAGGGAACTCAGGGCGGGCAGGTGCGCCTCCATGTCCCTTGTAGGGGACAGGTGGGCTGCGGTCCCAAGCTCAGAAATGTATCTCAGAGAGAAAGCTGCTGCAGGCTGGCATGTCCTCTCTCTGAACCCCCAGGCTGGGGGAGGAAAGCCTGGTATTTAGGCAGCTCCTTACCGCAATTGGCTTCATCACTATTGTCTTGGCAGTCATTGTCCCCATCGCAGATGAAGGCAGGGTTGGTGCAGATGCCGGTGGAGCACTGGAACTGGCCTGGACGGCACTTGAACTCGGCTGCCGAGAAGGGAGGCTCAGTGTCAAGAGTAGGATATGGCCCAGCGGGCGCTACCACCTAAGCCCGATCACCCAGTGATCCTCAGAACCCAGTGAGGAAAGAAAAAGCTGACTTCCAAGAGTTGTCCTCTGACCGTCACACATTTCGCCATGGCATGTGCGTGCCTGCGCTGGCAAATGCACACTGCACACACACAGGCACCCAGGCGTGCGCGCGTGCACACACACACACACATGCAGGCACACCCACAGACACACAGACACACATGTATAGACACACACACATGTACACACACACGCAGGCACACCCAAAGACACACAGACACATACACATGCACACACACACACATACACACAGACATACATGTACAGATACACACACATGCACACACGCAGGCACACCCAAAGACACACAGACACACACATGCACACACGCACACACATATACGGCAGGCACACACATTGGCACACACACATGCAGGTACACACACATGCAGGCACACACAGGTGCGCGCACACACTTGCAGGCACACACACACACACACACACACACTAAAAAAGAAAGAGCAGGGAGCAAGTGGGCCACTGAGGTCTCCGCCCCTGGGGGCTGAGAGGACACTCACGACAGTCTGGAGGCTCGTCCGAATGGTCCCCACAGTCATCCTCCGTGTCACACTTCCACCAGAAGGGGATGCACTTGTCATTCTTGCACACAAACTGGAGGGCAGGTAGGCAAGAGAGGTTGGAGAGGGAACGGGAACCCAGAAGGCTTTCTTTCACGGGGCGGAAACATTTCAGAGAAATAGTGGGAGGTGTGAGAGTTTGGGGGTGGCAGAGCTGGACAGGAAGCAGGGCTATAAGGGATCTAGGAAAGCCAGATGCAAGGGTGTCTGGACCGGGAGAGCACAGGAAGGCGAGGGCTGGCAGCCCTGGTGAGATCAGCATTAGAGGTGCTTGTAAGGTGACAGTGTACAAGGATTGCCATGAGGACACAAGAGGAAGGCAGGAAGTGTGCGGGTGTCGGCATGCCAGAGGTGCAGGCCTTAGTGGGTGCCAGGAAACAGGAGTGAGGGGTCAGGGGACTGGGGCGCTGCAGCGCGGGGGTCTTGAGAGGAACTTCACCTGGCTTGCTGTGCAGTTGGACACACAGGTGCGGCCGTCGCCACCCAGATAGAAGTTGGTGGGGCAGGCGCATTTGTGACCGCCGCCCGGGGACAGCAGGCACAGGTTGCTGCAGCCACCATTGTTGACTTTGCAGGGGTGATTAGGCACTGCCAGAGGAAAGAGGTTGAAGGGTCGTGGCTGCCCACTGGCTTCTCTGACTGTGAGGGTTTCTGCCTCTGACTGCTGGGAATGGTTTTCCGCCTTCTAAAGGATGTCTGGCCTCCTCCATCCTGCACAGAGGCAGGGCAGATCTCTATCCTACCCTGAATCTGTCTGCTTTCAGGGTTTCCTCTAACCCTCTTTGTCCACACTCACTAATCTCTGAGCTCTCTGACTACTTCAGGGCCTGGCTGCCAGACTGAAGCTGCTAAGGGATACTCTGCCTACAGCCTCTGTAAGTCCAGAATCTGGCAGGGATGCTCAGTCAGTCCGGCGAGAGGAGGGGCAGAAACTCCCACTGAGGCTGTGTCCTGACCCTTGCTGAGAACAGGCCTTTCACTCCCTGACCACTCTTCCCACACCTCCCTCTGCCCCTGTGTCTGCTCGCTTACCATCTGGCTGGCGCAGGGCGTGGAAGACATGTAGGTCCATGGGCCGGTGCAGGGTGCTGATGAGGAGGGTTTTGTTGGCACCCGTGGTCTTGTGGGCCCGGTTGATGGACTTTGTTTCCCAGTCTGTCCAGTAAACATAGTCTTCAAATAGGGTCAGTGCAAAGATGTGTGGGATATCTTGGCTCAGCACTGTGGGAGAGAACGCAAGGGAGATACAGCAGTGGTCAGCACCGAGTACAGATTGGGTTCTGTGCCTACTTGACCTCCTTAAATCCCACCACAGCCATGAGATGAGAATGAATCCAGATGTTTCTATGGCTTCCTAAGGTTTTATAGTGACAGCCTGTCCAACAACCAGACTGCTGCTCTGGGTAGGACATAACTCCTCCCAGGGAGTCCTCATGTGCCCACCTCCTCAGGCCATTATCTTGAGCTGCACAGGGGATAGCCCTTCTTCCTCTAAGGAGCTGGATTGTGACCTGGTGTCTGAGCCCATCCCATGAGAATCACCAGGGTATTGAAACCCCAAGACCTCTGGTTTGTTGTCCCTGTACACGATGCCTTCTTGACCCCCCCAAACCCTTTAGACCTCCCAGGCCTGCTGGCTTCAGGCAGCCTCGCTAGCATACGGACCAACATGACGGTTGGAGCCATCCAGGCTGGCAAACTCGATGTAGTCCTCACGGGCGTCAGCCCAGTAGATGCGCTCTGTTACGTAGTCCACAGTCAAGCCATTGGGCCATGTGATTTTAGTGTCCACAATGACGCTGCGGCCAGATCCGTCCATGCCAATCCGACCGATCAGTGAGTGATCACCCCAGTCTGTCCAGTAGAGGTACCTGGCAGGTAGGAAGCAGTGAACCCTGAGAGTCTAGAGACTGTTCCCAACAGGAGCCTGCAGGTTGACAGGGCTTGGGGGTTTTCTAGGGCTCCCCAACCCCTCTGGCCCACTTACCCATTCTGTACATCCACCACCAGAGCCCTGGGTTCACGGAGGCCAGAGCTGACCAGCACTGTCCGATAGGCCCCATTGAGCTTGGACACCTCAATGGTATCTCTGCCCTTGTCACACCAGTACAGGTTGCCACCCACCCAGTCCACAGCCAGCCCATCTGGATTACTAAGGCCAGTCCGGTGCAGCACCTGTAGGGAACACAGGGAAGGGGGAGCTGGTGGCACCCTTGGTCTCTGGGGCATGGCTTCTCTCTCCCGTAACATGCAGCCCAGCTCCTGCTGTTGGCTTTGTTAGGGAGAGGATGGATCTAAGATGTCCTGTCCCGAGCCTGACAGAATTTGGCTATCACCAGGAGCTCCAAGCAGGGGGAGTCTCTCGGGTCACATACACCTGAGCACACAGAACTCAGAATGCAGTGAGGGAAGCTGGGAGGAGTCTCCTATGCCTGCATACCTTGAGTTGAGAGGAGGGAGACGCTGAGATGAGAAGACTCAGCGAGGAGGAGAAGACTCAGGCGAAGCAGTGTAACGGGTGTGAGAGAAGGGGAGCCAATCTTACAGCAAAGCAAAGGATTATGGGGAGGGGGCGTGAGGCCAGGGGCGGGGCCCTGGTGTGCCTGTCAGCTGACATGGGGCAGCCCTGTTTTCACCTGCACGTTGCTGCCATTGAGGTGCATCCTTCGGATCATGCTGCCCTGTGTGGTCACATCCGTCCAGTAGATCATCTGCTCTCGGTAGTCAAAGTCCAGGGCAACTGCATTGTTCAGGCCCTGGGTTTGGGATGGGGACAGGGAAGTCAGCTGCCACAGGGGCACATGTGTATCTGGGGAAGGATGGCTGGACTCAGGATGTGACTGGAGGGAGGGAGAGTAGGAGACCACCAGGGGCCCCGGCGGAAGGAACTGGGGAGGCCACACTCGGCCCATGTGTGAGGAGGTGTGAGGTGTGACAGGTGTGAGGAGGGTTTGGCTTTGGCACCTGCTTAAGCAGCGTGTAGTTGGAGCCGTCCAGGTTGAGCTTCCGTAGGTAGTACCGGTTGGCGAAGATGAGAAACGGCTCCTCATCTGTGGGGGGAGGGGTGTCCTGGCTCAGCTCCTGGCTTAGGTATGTCCTGGCAGCTCCTGTCCCCCAGGCTATCTCCTGCTGCTCTGATCCCCCAGGCTATCTCCTGCTGCTCTGATCCCCCAGGCTATCTCCTGCTGCTCTGGTGTCCCCCAGGCTATCTCCTGCAGCTCTGGTATCCCAGGCTATCTCCTGCTGCTCTGGTATCCCAGGCTATCTCCTGCTGCTCTGGTATCCCAGGCTATCTCCTGCTGCTCTGGTATCCCAGGCTATCTCCTGTTGCTCTGGTATCCCAGGCTATCTCCTGCAGCTCTGGTCCCCCAGGCTATCTCCTGCTGCTCTGGTATCCCAGGCTATCTCCTGCAGCTCTGGTATCCCAGGCTATCTCCTGCAGCTCTGGTCCCCCAGGCTATCTCCTGCACCTCTGGTATCCCAGGCTGTCTCCTGCAGCTCTGGTACCCCAGGCTATCTCCTGCTATGTTGTATGAAGCCCTTTCCCTACCCGCCACCCACTGCCCACAGCTGCCTGAAATACATCTCACCCTCCAAGTGCCCGTCTCACCGGTCACAGCTTTGCAGCTGTGGGGGTCACCGCCACGGGGCGCGTAACCCTCCACACACAGACACTTGTAACTGCCATGGGTGTTGATACAGAGCTGGCTGCAGGGAAAGGTGGTGCTGCACTCATCCACATCGGCACAGGTCCTGCCGTCATCCTTTAGCCGGAAGCCGGGGCGACAGCGACACTGTGGGGATAAGGGGTGCGCAGCTGAGGACACAGCTGGAGCCTACGCTTCCCCTTTCTGGAAACCGGTGACTAGAGGCCCTCAGGAGGGCACAGGGAGGCAAGTGGCACACAGACAATCTGTGCACCCTGTCCCCGGAGCTTTTCTCATGTGGCTGTCACTCTGCCTTGGTGGTGTCCCTCACCTCCCAGTCCCTCGGTGTGTCTTAGCGATGGCTAAGGCTTTTTATCATCTATATTCACTTCCTTGAGGATTTAAATAGCCTCTCTGGGGTGATAATTCTTCCTCCAGGCCGGGCCTTTGGCTTGGACTCCAGAGCAACATATCTGCTTGACAACCCACTCTCTTCTCTCCCAGGCTTTACCTCACTGAACACACCTGGCTGGCTCTAGGCTGGCTCTAATGAGACTCTAACGGAAGAGGGACTTCTGTCTGTCCTGTGACGTTCTTGGAGCCTAGTATACTGCCTGGCAGAGTGGGTTCTCAATAAGTACTTGATGGAGGAATGAGGGGGAGGAGCAAAGGGTTCTGGCAGGATCCACTCGTACCTTAAAGCCTATCTTGAGGTCCTCACAGTCCTGACTGCAGCCACTGAGCTTGTGGCTGAGACACTCGTTGACGTGGCACCCGCGTTCATCTGAACCGTCCCCGCAGTCGTCCTGGCCATTGCAGAGCAACGCCTCAGCCACGCAGCGCCCGCTGCTGCACAGGAACTGTGATGAGGCATTGCATTTGTGCTCTGTGGAGGGTGGCGGGAACTGGTCAGTGGGGTCACGAGAGGAGGAGGAGGGGGGGGAGGAGGAGGAGGAGGAAGGACAGGGCGCACCTAGAGGCTGACATGGAGGGTGGCAGGAATAAGTCAGTGGGGTCACAGGAGAGGAGGAGGAAGGAGCAGGGCGCCACCTAGAGGCTGATGTGGAGGGTGGCAGGAACAGGTCAGTGGGGTCACAGAAGAGGAGGAAGGGCAGGGCGCCACCTAGAGGCCGACCTGGGCTGGTGCAGTGTGGGTTCTTGGGAGCCTCATCGCTGTGGTCATGACAGTCATTTTCCCCATCGCACTCCCACTGGCGGGAGCTCAGACAACGCCCATTGGCACAGCGGAATTCGTTGGGGCCGCAGGTTGGGTACTCTGTGGTGGGGGAGGGGATGATGAGGCTGGACCTCCCAGCATGCCTAGCCAGGGCTAATCCTCCAGTCACAGGACTCACCACACTCGGGGGATTCATCAGAGCCATCGGCACAGTCGCGATCGTGGTCACACACAAAATGCTTGGGAATACACAGGCGGTTCTGGCACATGAACTCACGGTCATCACAGGTGCTGTTGTACACTGGGGACGGAGGTAGAGCCCCTCCTCAGGCCTGCCCTGCTCCAGCCCTGCCCTACTAGCTGTTGATGGTTGCCCCCACCCCCATCCTGAGGTCCTGATGTGAGTGGTAGCATAGGGTGGAATGGGAGGAGTCTGGATGCAGGAGCTGATGTCACGGCTCTGCACTCACTCACAAGCTCAGGGCTCCCACTGAAGTTCTTCCTACCCTTGACCTCATTCGCCAGCGTTTGCAAAGCAAGGCTGCGATGCTTGTTGCCCACCCATTCCTCACGGCCTGTTCCACTCACGGCAGCCAGCTGAGATGCTCTCATCTGCGCCATCAGCACAGTCCTTGTCACCGTCACAGAGCCAGCGCTCGGGGACACACACGTGGGTGCCCGGACAGGAGAAGGAGGAGGGGCCGCAGGTCTTGCCTTCTGCATGTGGAGCAAGGAGACACAGAGAGACTCAGGAGGGGACAGGGCAGAACGGGCAGCCGTGATAACACTAGTATGTGGACTCTTCCTTAGGGGGTAGGACGAATGGCTCTCCTTGAGGCACTGCCTTGAACCTGATTCGGGCCACTCCTTACCACAGTGAGCCGCCTCATCGGAGCCGTCCCCGCAGTCATCACTTCCATCACACAGCCACTGCTTGGAGATACACCGGTGGTTCTGGCACTCGAACTGGGCCTCCGAGCAGAACTTGTCTGGAATAGACAGGGAATGTAATGAGAAGACAGGGAAAGACAGGGCAGGCGCCTGTGGCATCCCTTCGACAGAGGCTCGTCACAAGCTGAAGAAGTGGCCTTATCCTGGAGTCTGAGAGGCACAGTGAAACCCAGGCTTCTCTCCATAGAGGGCACTTTCCACGTGAACTGTGAGTTGGAAGCTGGGGGGGTCTTCATACATGGGGGGGAGGGCCTGGGCGCTAGGCTACTCGGGCACTCACTGCAGTGGGTCTCGTCCTCGCCGTTCTCACAGTCGTCCTCCTTGTCACATGTCCAGCTCATGGGGATGCAGCGCCCACTGGGGCAGGCAAAGTAATTGAGCGGGCACCTGGGGCGCTTCACACCTGGGGGTAGAAGGGAGGTGTGAAGACACTGCCAGCCCTAGGCCTCCCATCCACCCAGGGAGCTTCCGCTGACTCACCTGGACAGTCACGCTCGTCGCTGTAGTCTCCGCAGTCATTGGCGCCATCGCACACCCAGCTGGGTGCATAGCAGAGGGATGTCCGCTCGCAAGGCTGGAAGAGGACGCCTTTCACACCCAGGCGGAAATAACTGCTGCAGTCTGTGGCGCCTGGTAGAGGGAGGGAGGGAGGGTGGCTGAGGGGTCCCACCCAGCTCCCTCTAAGATACACTCTGGGAGCAGCTGCTGGCCCCATGGTACCCTTGTGGTTTCAGATTTGGTGCCTGCTACCCACTGACTCACTACTTCCATGGAGGGAGATAAAGCAAGGCCAGAGAGGATAGAGGCTACTATTCGGGGCCAGGCAGGCTGAGAGGAAATAAGGCAGAAGAGCCTGAGGCAAGAGGGACAGGGGACAGAGATAGGCTAAGGAAAGCAGGCATGGACAGGCTGTCAGTCATGGGCCAGCTGTCAGTCATGGTCTGGCTGTCAGTCATGGGCCGGCTGTCAGTCATGGGCCAGCTGTCAGTCATGGGCAGGCTGTCAGTCATGGGCAGGCTGTCAGTCATGGGCCGGCTGTCAGTCATGGGCCAGCTGTCAGACATGGGCCGGCTGTCAGTCATGGGCAGGCTGTCAGTCATGGGCGGGCTGTCACTCACTGCAATTCATCTCATCCGAGGCATCCTCACAATCCACAAACTGGTTGCAGCGACTGGAGTTCCCGATGCAGGCCCCATCCCGGCAGCGAAATTCACCCACACCGCAGGCAGTCTCTAGAACAGGTCCCACCAGTACCATTAGGCCAGAGTCCCTCTGCAGGGCCACAAAGGCCCAGGACAGAGCTCTAGCCTGTCCTCAGAGTGCCTGGGGACAAATGCTCAGCCAGAGTGAGGACGGGGTAGAGACTGAGACTAAAAACCAGGGGTGAGGCAGGAGGCTGGGGTGAGGCAGGGGTGAGGCAGGAGGCTGGGAGCAGCAATCTACTCACTGTTACAAGGAATCTCATCGGAGCCATCCCCACAGTCATCCACCCCATTGCACCACAGCATGTTGGATACACAGCGGCCATTGTTACACTGGCGGAAAGTCTTCTTGCAGCGGCGGGAGTCTGTGAGGGGAGGGTGTGTGTGCTCATAGCAGGCATAGGAAGGGGCTACCCCTCCTGTGACTCTTTAGTCCCCTCCTAGGGTTCCTGCTCTGCTCTTCATGAGCTCAGGCTATGGAGCTGGGTCACATGACACGGAGGGAGGGGGAGGAGGTCCTAGGCCTGGAGGAGCAGGGGCTGGAGCAGGGCCTTACTGCAGTAGGAGGGCTTCTCATCAGATTTGTCCTTGCAGTGGGAGACGCCATCACAGGTAAGGCTGAAGCTGATACACTCCCCGTTAGCACATTCAAACTCATCTTGGGCCCGACAAGAGGAGTTCACAGCTGGGGAGGGAAAGAGGTTTCATGAGTTGTGGCCTAGCCTGAGTCCAGCCTTGTAGCCCGGGCTGGAGTCTGGAAGAAGGGTCTCTTGTACTGACACCCCACAGCAGCCCCTGTCCCAGCTCCATCTCGTTCCCTCACCCCGGCAGGTGAAGTCCTCCTGGAGGATCCGGCCCCCTCGACAGGAACAGTTGACATGGCCTTGGTGGGTGAGCAGACACAGATCCTGGCAGCCTCCATTGTTGATGCGGCAGGGGGAAAGTTCACCTGAGCAGAGACGGGAGGGAGGGATCGCAAGCTGAAGAGTGTCCCCTGGTCTGCACACTCTTTAGATGCCTACCTAACACCGCAGTGCCCTGCACGACCCCAGCAGCCATGGGGACTCACAGCAGTGGGGAGGACCTGGCATGGGGTGCAGAGGTGGTGAGGTATGTGGGCACGGAGGGCTTTGAGATGAATCTTGGGGGAGATTCTATGTCAAGAAGTTTTGACAGATACGTGTACAGGTAGGCCAAGAGTGTGCACAAGGAGATGGCAGGAGGCTTGGGAAAGCCCTGGATCTGTTAGCAAAACACACACACGCACACACACACAGAGGAAAGGGAGGGGCAGGTGTAGGTATGTATGTCTATGGACAGGCTGGGGGAGGGGAGGATAGGCTACACCTGGTATGTGGGTTTGAGGTGAGGTTTAGGGTATGGGTGGCTCTGGGTAGATGGAATTATTAGGCTGAGTGATAGAATCTCCTGGGATGGAAACAAGCCTAGAGTGATGAACAGTGTGTGTGTGTGTGTGTGTGTGTGTGTGTGTGTGTGTGTGTGTGTGTGTGTGTGTAATTTGCATGAGATGGACCCAGGTATATCAAGTCCATGTATGTACACAGACATCTTAAGGGAGCTAGGTTTGAGGAATGTTAGGGCTTTTGGAGTTTCTGGGGGCCAAAGGTATGTAAAGGTATTTATCTGTACAGAAGAAGTCCTGGGAGAGACAAGACTCTCATGTACACCTGTGTGTGCAGGCCCAGAGATCAGGAGAGCAAGGCGGGTAGCAGGCCCCACTCACAGCTGTTGGTGTCATTGGCCACGGCGATGATGCCCATGGGCTGCTGGGGGATGTCCACTCGCAGCAGCTTCATGTCGCTGCCCACGTACTTGTTGGCCCGCTGCACAGCCCGCCGCACCCAGTCAGTCCAGAAAATGTGTTCTCCATACACTGCCAACCCAAAGGGGTGGACGGGCTCTGACTTCAGGATCACCTGTTGAGACAGGAGCATCGGTGTCTCCAGGATGCCTTCTCCCTTGTCTAAGTGATGTCAGAACCACTCAGGGCAAAGGCTGCCCACAGTTAAGAACTTGGCTGGGACCCCTCACCATGCCCTGCGTCTGGTGCTCTGTCCTGACTTGGTCTCCCCCACGTCCCCACCCCACCCACTCACATAGCGGTGGGACCCGTCGTATTCGCAGCGCTCGATCTTGTCCAGGGTGGCATCGGAAAAGTACAGCTTCTCCGCCCGGTGGTCAATGGCCAGCCCGTTGGGCGTACGGATGTCCTTCTCAATGAGTGTCAGGACGTTGGCTCCGGACAGGGCTGCCCGCATGATGCTCGGGTGAAGCTCGTTCCAGTTGGTCCAGAACATCAGGCTGATGGAAACAGGCAAAGGGATCGAGAACCTAAGGGTCAGCCTTGGAGGACACAGGCCAACCTTGAGTCAACTAGAACCCAGGGTGAGCACCACAACCCGAGAGCCAACATAGCCTTGGTGCCTGAGCATAGCCCAGCCAGGGCGCTTAGTTACTGCACTACACGGCTAGGTCTGACTCACTGTGTGTGCCCACAGGCACGCACTGCAGTGTGGGAAAGGACTATCTGCATTTGCTGAGATTGGAGGCTGTGTGACCAAGCGAGTCAGCTCCGAGCCCCCAGTTCTGGCTCTACCACTTTCCAGCAAGGTAGGCTGGGGGGAAAAAGTAGTAGGTTGCCTACTTTAGGTAGCTTGCCTGACCACTCTGCCTTAGTTTTATCTTATTTAGTGGGGGATAATATTGCTGCAGAGGTTGTAAAATTAAGTAGTGTGTATTCATTCATCTTAAGGAGAGTGTTCCATGAATTTATTGCTAACTGCCTCCTCTGTAACTGAAGCTGACTCTTTAACAAATGGCCCAGGAAACCCTTGCTGAGTATTGACTACTTCCTTGAGCTCACATGGATTGTACCCTTAAAAATAGTTTTCTCAGGCTGGAGAGATGGCTCAGAGGTTAAGAGCACTGCTACTCTTCCAAAGGTCCTGAGTTCAATTGCCAGCAACCACATGGTAGCTCATGAGCTCTGGTGCCCTCTTCTGGCCTGCAGGCATACATGCAGGCAGAACACTACATACATAATAAATCAATCTTCAATTTTTTTTTTCTCTACAACATAAGGACTTGTGAACTTAAAGCCAAGCCATGCCCTGCTGTTTGTGGGGTGGTGGTAAGGGCCTGGGGGGTGGGGAATCAAGCACAGCACAGCAGCAGGGTCGTCCTCAGACAGCTTGATTCATTCACTTGACCTGGGGTAGCAAACCCTTTGCACACCTTCCTTTGAGACTCACCGAAGAAAAGAGAAACAGTTTCAGAATAGACCCGGTCACCCGTGCCTCAGCCCCTCCCTTCTCTGACCTAACTGATGAATTTGTAACTTGTCTGTTTGCCCTTCTCTCTCTTCTCTCTCCAGGATCTCCAGCCTGGGCTGGCCTTGATGTTCTTTACCTTCTGATCCTCCTGCCTCCACCTTCCGAGTGCTGGGATTATAGAAATGTGCTACCGTACACGTGCCAGGCAAACAGTCTGCCAACTGAACTACATTCCAGTCCTCTTCCAACCCAACCACAGCATAACTCTTGCCTCCCCCTTAGAGGCCCTGTAGACCCATTCCTCAGGGACAGGGCTGGTTTGTTGCTGTTTGTGAGACTGAGTTTCCCGTAGCTCTGGCTATCTTGGAATGGCTCTGTAGACCAGCCAAGCCTGGAACACCCAGCTGGGGAGAGAACTCTTTATGGGTGGAGGTGGCAACCCATTCAGCCCGTCCTGGGGCGCAGCTGTAGCATGCTTTCTTTCTCTTTCCCTTCCTCTCTCCATTCCTCAGATAGGGCCTGATGCATTCCAGGCTGCCCTTCAACTAGTTACATAGTTGAAAGACCTCAGCTCCCACCATTTCTACGTCCACCTCTCCATTGCTGAGATTACAGGCATGAACCACCTTGCCCGGCCTGAGCGTTGTTTCCTGACTTGTGCAATCTGACTTTACAATGATTTCCACACTCTCAGGTCCAGCCTGGACCACACTCACAGCGGAGCACCGAATTGGCTTACTTGGGATGCACCGTGGGTTAAGAGTTTGGCAAAGCTGCTTTGTGGGATGGTGTGATGGGGGAGGGGAGGCTTCCCTGGGGTAGGGGCTCAGCAGCTAGAAACACAGTGGATTTTCTACCTGTCCAACTATCTGTTTTCCAAGGCCACTAATGCTCCAGGCCTCTATCCTGATACACTGGCTCCTTCCAGCTCCCACAAGACAATCTCACCCCTCTTCCTCAGGTGCCCTCCAGTCACCCCTCAGCCTGCCCTGAGCTGCCTCCCTGAGGACATGCTCCCAGACTTCCACAGGGCAGGTCTTTGGCAGTCATGAAATCCTCCACCCCCAGCATGTCTTGCTAACCCACCCATTCTCCATGTACTTGGGTTTTTCGGAAGCCACTGGATCTGGGCTCTAGAGAGAGCGCTTTCCTGGGCTCAGCCCGGAGGAACTTGGTTGAAAATGAGGATGCTTCTTTTAGAATGGCAGAAAAATAGCATGGCAGCCCCTCCCCAGAGGCTCTAGGCCGAGGAAGGACGGGCCCTGGGACCAGCCCAGACAGGTGAGGTCACTAAGGCTGTGGAGTTGCTTCTGGGTTTGTTTGGTCCTTATAGTAAAGTTGCTCAAAACCACTCTGATTCAGCTGAACTGGGGAGGGCAGGTTGCTCAGACATGAGCCAGGACTGCTATGCAGAGGGGGTGGCTCACTAGTACCCTGCACATCGAAATGAAGAAAGACAGGGTAGGCAGGAGACAGGTGGACCAGCCTCCCTGCCTGCTCAGGCCGGCCATGCCCAGTGCGGTGCCCACAACTGCCTTTGCAATGCCCCTTGGTCACTGCCCTCTGCTCAGCAAGGGGTTTGAACAAGCCCAGCCCGGAGTTTCCATGTGCCCAGAGTCCCACAGACTTATTCTGAGTGATGAATACCAGTCACAAAGCCAGAAGCGTCTCCCATGGCCCTCAACCTTCCCTTCAGTGCTGACGCTTGTATTAAGCAGAGCTCAGAGAGGTGATGCATCTCACAGAGGCCATACAGCAAGAAATGACGGACCCTGCCTTTCCCATTCCTGCTCCCCTCTGCCATGGCTCCCACCCTGTGGGCCCAGCAGCTCACTTTTGGCACTCATCCAGTACAAATGCCCTCGGGTGGTCATCTCCAGACATGGTGATGACTGTCTCCCTCTCAAAGGCCCCTGGGCGAGTCTGGTCCACGGTGTGGCGGGTGATGGTGGATGTTGTGTAGCTTGTCCAGTACAGCGTGTCCCAGCCACGGTGATAGGCCAGGCCTTCCACGGAGCCCACATCTGTGAAGAGACAGGAACAGCTGTGGGTTGAGAGGGGCCAAAGAGCAGAAGCAGAAGGGCAGCCTGGTAGGTGCTAAGGGGGCAATTGGCTCCACTGAGAATTGTGGGAACTGGGAGTTCCTCAGAGGGCTCCTTGCCAGGGCCCCAGCTTCTTGTCACACTACCTGTGCCGTGACCCGTGGCACCTTCCTCCCTCCCCCCCCCAACCCCCTGACCCCAGCCTATGTGTGGTCACACTCTTCAGAAGTGGAGTTCTGTTTATTCATGTGTGGGGAAATTCCGGTTGACTGAATTGCACTGGGGCCAGACTGGAAAGCTTCCTGCTTACAGAGGTCTTGAGCTGGAATTTTTTATAAAGCACACGTAAGGTCGGGCTAAAGAACACAGGCTAAGGAGACAGAGCTGAACAGTGCTGCATGCAAGAACCAGGGGAGGCTCTGTGGCTCCCTGGTCTACGTGACTGCCAGAAGGCTGAGTACACTGTAGGACAGACAGCTTGGAGGGAGGGCTGGCTGCCAGTCTTTCCTGATGGAGCTGAGATTAAGAGTATCCAGTTTAGCTGCTGGGGATGGACCCAAGGTCCTGTCCATGCTAAGCACGTACTGCACCAGCGAGCTCCACCAGCCCTTGGACGCTCCATTTTTAGACACAGACAGGACATTGTGGAGAAAATGTCTCAGGAGCCAGAAGGACAGAAGGACAGGTCTGTTCTTTTCTATGCTGTACCTAGTCAGTACCTGGCTGGTCTGCATGGACCTGCAGGATGAAGAGACGAACAAAGGAGGTCTGGGAATGGACCTCGGGTAGCACATTGCTCGCCTAGCATGCACCAAGCTCCGGGTTCAAGTCCTACCACCACATAAAAAAGGGTATGGTGGCAGTGCACACCTAGAACCCCAGATGACCCCTAGCATTGTACAGGGCAAGGTGCAGGCAGGAGGATCAGAAGTTCAAATCAAGGTTATGTGTGGGGGAGGAGGAGGGGAGTAAAGAAGAAAGAGAAAATCTAAATTGGTAAAAGGTAGCGCTGAGACTATCTCTTTTTCTAGTGACAGCTCTGTGGCTTTCACTACTCTGGCAGGGCCACTGGCTACCAGGCTCGGCTTTCATGTGCATGCCTCTGAGACCCTGACTCCTGAGGTCAGGGTAAGAAGTCGCTGGAGCTGCTGACTCCCACGTGGGGAGAGCTGCACCTGGGCCCATGTCTGCTACCTGTGCTGTGTATCTTGGGGCAGAATGAAACCAGTGCAAAAGAAGGGGTCTCCTGGCTCCACATAAAGACAAACGTGCAGGTTACAACGGCAGTGGATCCGGCCAGCCCCATAGGACAGTGGTTCTCAACCTTCCTGATGCTGTGGCCCTCTAATACAGTTAGTTCCTCGTGTTGTGGTGACCCTAACCATAAATTTTTTCATTGCTACTTCATAACTGTAATTTTGCTGCGGCTATTATGAACTGTAATATAAATATCCGACATACAGGATATCTGATATGGGACCCACAGGTTGAGAACCCTGCCTTGGGGCCAGACAACACATGGGTTTGGTTGGTGCCTGTGTGTCCACACTGACCACACACACCCTCACCCCCACCCTGCTTATTGGGAAGACTCAGGCTTGGCTCACTTTCCACGATGGTGGTCCTCCCCGAGCCATCATCATTGATCTGCTGGATGTTCCCAAAGTGGATGTCACTGAAGAAGATGCGGTTAGGGGTGCCCGGGGAGGTGCCCGCTCGGTAGTCAAAGGCCAGAGCAATGACATTTTTCATGTGCTCAGGGTCTTCAAAGGGCTGCACCGGTGCATTGAGGTTACGCTCATCTGACAGGTGGATGCTCTTGAGGATGGTTCGCTCTGAGTAGAGCAGGTAGCCAGCGTACTCTCGGCACGAGGCCCCGTCTTCTGCCAGCATCCCATGGGCACAGGCACAGGCTCTCTGTCCACCACCCCGATACAAGCAGAGTTGCTGGCACCCACCGTTGGCTACCGCACACACATTGGTACCTGGGGGCAGAGAGCATCAAAAAGTAGTACAGTGTACAGCATAAAGAAAGGCTCATTGGTGCTTCTGTCCTCAGATCAGTTGGAAATTTCAGCTGAGTCCTGCTCAGCCATGGCATCCAATATCTAGATCTATTCTGTTGCTCAGTCCTACCTCCCTGGCCCCCAGCTCTTGTGAGTCACTGGAATGTACCCTGAAGGCTCTGACTTCCTGCCTGGTCCCTCTTCCTCCAAGGATCGGCTGTCCTTGTTCACCCTTCTGCCCTGGTCCAGAGCCCAGCCTTACCCTTCTGTCTGTCCCTGTTGAAGACCTTGATGTCTTTAAGCTGCACGCCAATGCCTGTTCTCAGAGGCACAGAGTCTGTGGCATTGTCTTTGCATCCGCGCTTGATGGAGCCATTGGCATGAGTTCTGGAGAAGAGAAAGTCATGAGTAGGGTGCCACCAGAAGCCAGAAAGGAGAAACCCAAGGGAGAAGCAGGAGCCAGCCCTCACCTGTCACTCCAGTAGATGAAATCTTCAAACACAGACACCGAGAACATGTCCATGTTGTTGCTGGACAGGACTACCTCACGGTTCTCACCTGTCTCCAGATCGATGCGTTCGATCTTGTCCATCCGGGCATCACACCAGTAGAGCTTGCCGCCCTGCGAGCACAAGTACCCTGCTCACCTTGGGGCTACATCCCAGGCAGTAGGGATCTGGTCCACATGTAACCATACTTACTGTGTGGACCTGTATAGAAATGCACACTCACTCCTCATTTTTTAATTAATTTATTATTATTGCCATCATTTGCAGCATTGGATACTAAACCTAGGATCAAGTATGTTAGGCAAACACCACTTCAGTGCCTTATCTATGTATCTATGTATGTAACTATGTATCTATCATCTATCATGTATCTATCAATCAATCATCTGTGTAACTAAGTATCTATGTATGTACTATCATTTTCTATCTATCTATCTATCTATCTATCCATCCATCCATCCATCCATCCATCCATCCATCCATCCATCCATCTATCTATGTAAAGTTTTTGAGATAAGATCTTACTGGATAGTCCAAGCTGGCCTCAAACTTGAAGTGATCCTCCTGTCTCAGCCTCTTGAGTGTTAAGTGTAGGCTACCACACCCAGCTTTCTCATACTCTACTTCTGCATGACCACCCTCTGTTGTCCTAGGGCAGATTACTATTCTAGGTAATGAATGGGTTAGAAGATGCCACCACCCTCCCTGGTCCATGTCTAACCCCGATTGGTTAACCACAGAGAAACTGAGAGGAAAAGGAACAGAGCTAGGGTCATCTCCTCCATTAGCTGCGGGGGGTATCCATACCTGATAGTCTACTGAGATGCCATTGGGCCAGCTGATGCTAACATTAACCAGCACCACTCTCTCTGTGCCATCAAGGCGAGACCGCTCAATACGTGGGTAATGACCCCACTCAGTCCAGAACAAGTACCTGTGGGTAGGGATGGAAGTGGGGGGTGAGAGCCCATCCCATGTGGAAGTTGGGCCTTGTCAGAATATACTGTGGTCAAGAGATCCAAGCCATCTTGCCTAGCTCCTTACCCCTTCTCTGGGTGGACGGTGATGGCCCGAGGCTTGTCTAGACCCTGGGAAATGACCACATAACGGAAAGAGCCATTGAGTCGGGCAACTTCGATGACATCAAAGCCCTGGTCTGTCCAGTAGATGTTGCCTGAGGAGGGAGTCGGTGGGGTTCAGGGAGGTTGGTAGGGAGCCTTGTATTTGGTCCCCTTCCATACAAGTTTTTCCTGTAGCTCCCACTGGCTCCTGCCCATACCTTCCCAGACCTTATGTCCCCATGGCCCGTGCCTTTCCTCTAAAGCCTATTTCTTCTACTGTTCACCTGCAATCCAGTCCACTGCGATGCCCTCCACACGGCCAATGCCATTGGTCACCACATCCTCTCGCCATGTCTGGTCACGCTTGGCCCTGCTGATGGTGCTTAGGCCCATATCCACCCAATAAATAGTGTCGTTTTCTGGAAGCAGAAGGGCAGACGTGAGAGTTCCCCAATGCAGAGGCAAGGCGGCCACACCACGCAGAGGGTCAGGGTAGCACTGAGTGGGGCTGGAGGTACCGGGGGCTTTCTTAGAAGAGAGGCCACAGCAGGAAAGAGTGAGGTAGCTGCTACAGTCAGCAGGGCAGTCCTTCTAGGACTTTAAGGTGCCACCCCCATAAGCTACTGGGGCATGTTGACTAATCCCCAGGCCAATAGCTCACCAGCATGGAAGTCGATTCCAACAGCCAGTGAAGTTCCCGACACTGGGACCAGGGCATCCGACTTGTCGTTGGGATCCAGTGGGATGCCCCGAATTCCCTCATGTACAGAGTACAGGAGAAAAGAACCCACACCTGCAACACAAGGACATTTCAGGCATGAGCCTTGCTGACAAAGCTAGGTTCCTGTCACTCTCAGACTGCTTTTCTCGACTTCCCCTTTGACAGTTTCTTCTACCCATCTCCTGCACCTCTAAATGTTCACACTATGTTTGAGGCCTGGAGCTTGGACAGAGGATGATGGTACCTTACTGGGTAGGGCCTCTGAGCGCCCCAGCTCCTGGGGACCGCCTGCAGAACCACTATTCACCACTAGAGGGCAGAAAGCGACTTACATTTCTTTCTCTGCACCCTTTCTTCCAAGACCCTCAGGGGAGGTCCTAGCAGACAACCAGAGCAGCAAGACTCCAAAATCTAGATCCCCAGTGTGGCACTCGGTCTGACCTTAAGTTTCTCATTGTCCTACCTCGCTCTATTCCAACACAAAGTTCCCAGCACCTTGCCTGCCCCTGGGTCAGTCTTGTTCTCAGTTTTCCTGTTTCTGAGAGGTCACCGCTCTCTATGTATCCCAGGAGCCTCCCTGACTCCCATTCCTTTGATACAATGTGTGCCCAAGTGAATCCCCCCATTAAACCTTGGTTACTTAAACTCTGTGAAAGAAGAAGAAAAACACAGTCAAGTGCATTTGGGGAACCCCAGACACTAAAAGTCTCCTGAGATATGCTCAGTGTACTCAGGGTTCTGAGGAGCTAAATAGCAAAAAAAAAAAGTCGCCGGGCAGTGGTGGCGCACACCTTTAATCCCAGCACTCGGGAGGCAGAGGCAGGCGAATTTCTGAGTTTGAGGCCAGCCTGGTCTACGGAGTGAGTTCCAGGACAGCCGGGGCTACACAGAGAAACCCTGTCTCGAAAAAACCAAAAAAAAAAAAAGTCATGTTTGCATGGTGCTCGGCCCAGGGTTCCTTTCTATAACACCCACCCACATCAAAGCAGGTTTCTGGCAGAGCACCTTGGGGGAAAGTGCTGTCCAAGGGCAAGCTTGTAAACCAGCAAGTTCTTGTGAAGTGTCTCCGTGTCTCATCCCTTCCAGCCAGCTGGGTAGCCCAGCCTAGAGCCTGCCTCCTCACACGCCCGCCTGCCCGCCCGCACGCGTACTCCTAATAGTCTCCTAACTGGTCTAACAGCCTTGGTTTCTCCCTCCCCTATTCTGTAAGCATTCTGCCCCCAGGTTAATCTCCAAACACCACTTTTCAGGCACCCAAAGGACCCCACCCTAGCTCACAGCCTTATCATAGTCTTCCCACACTGCCCTCGACAGGGCTCAGGGGTCCAGGAACGTGACTGCTCAGCTACAGTTCTTGCCTCTTACTTAGTATGTGTGTCTGTAACCACTACACGCATATACAGCTGGGGTTTAAGTCAGGGCTCAGGGCATGTTAAGCACACTCTGTTGTACCACCAACTTCTTTCTTCAATGTAACAAGTATCACATTCTACCTACTCTATAAACCCAGGGCACAGTACAGGGCACATCTCTTCTGCCAAGCTGGCCTGCCTCTGTCAGCCAGTGTCTACCTCACCAAAACCTACTGCCGGTCCTGAACAGTCACTAGCATTTTGTGGTCTGGCTTTTCTCTATGCTGGCCCCATTTTCTAGCTCAAGCTTTTGTCCACAGTACCCAGAAGGGGGGGACTGGATAAGCATCTAACCCAGAAGCCTCCTGGTAACGCATGTTGCACACTGTCTTTCTCAAATGCACATTGTAGCAACAGGGCAGAAGGGGGTCAAGGTTGGGCAGAGAGGAAATGCCAGGAACTGACCCTCACAGGCCTGCTGCCCGCTCCGGAGGCTGTAACCAGCTGTACACATACAGGAGCGAGTTGTCTCTGATGTCGGCAGGCAGAGCTGGGAGCAGTCTCCGTTGTTGACACTGCATGGGTTGGTGCCCTCATGCTCTGGGGGAGGACACAGGAGTGGACAGAAAGGGTGAGATGGCCTTCGTGGGGGGACAGACTTGGGCTGCTCAGAAAGGACAATCACTGCATTCGCCTTCGACCTGGCCCCACCCAACCCGACTCTCAGGCCTTATGTCTTAGATCCCTGGACCTTCTGGTCAAACTGAGTCTACATTTCACATGAGTGGGGATAGGGTAAAAAGAATGGTCCTGGGGGTGAGAAGCAGAGCTCAGCCCTCCCTCTATCCCCTCACCCCACTGTTCTAGAGGTTGCTCATGGTCACAGCTCTGCAGCCTCTCTGCCACCCCTGTCCCTGCCATGGCAGACCCTCTGCGCACCACACCCCACACCCACTGCATACCTAGCTGGATGCTCTCGTCATACACCTTCATGTACATAACCAATGTTGTGCTGTTCCTGAGCACCACGGACCCGGAGCCGTCAGCCTTGTTGCACGTACCCATCTTCTCTGACACCTGATCTGCCCACCACAGCTTGTCCCCTGGGGCAACAGGAGGGAATAAGACCCTTGGCAAGACCCCTTCCTCAGCCCTCTTCCGGGGTGGAAAGTGGCCCACAGAATATCCCCCACCACTCACCCATTCAGCTGTGCCTAGCCTGCTCTACTTCCATCCCTTCCCCACCCACGCCCTCACCCATGATGGCAAGGGCAGTAGCTTTGCCCAGCTGGCTCCGCATGGTGTCGATGACCTCCAGCTCACTTCCATCCAGATTGCAGCGGTTGATCGTGTGGTTTCCAGAGCTGATCCAGTAGAGTTTGCTCTCAGGGAAGTCAATGGCCAACCCTGGAAGAGGAGTGGGTGTCAGTCATGGAGCCATGGCCCCTGTGACTCTCAGACAAGGTGTGGTGAGACTGGTACCAAGCTGGGAGCTGGACAAGAGACTAGGAACATCTCCTAACTGGGGAGCTAGAGGCCTGCAGGAGCGAGCAGGGCAAGTGCATACCCACAGGGCCCTTCTGGCCACTGAAGAGCAGAGTGCGGTTGCTCCCATCCATGTTGGCCATGCTGATATTGTCCCCATCGGTCCAGTAGAGCTTGCTGGGAAAAGAATCAAGAAGAGAGTAAGGGTCCTCCTCTTCCCTCCGCACACAGGCGTGCCCCAGCCCTGGGCTGTAGACTGACCCACGGAGCGGGTGGACGACCAGGCCATGGGGCTGCTCCAGGCCCTGCACCACCGCATTCTTGAAGGAGCCATCTAGCCGGGCCACATTAATCTGCTTCTTGTTGGTGTCGTAACTTGTCCAGAACAGATTTCGGGACACCCAGTCCACAGCCAGCCCATGGGCGTTTGGCAAGTCTGGGGGCACAAATAGGAAGACAGTGGTTGGTATTTGCAGGGTATAGGTTGAGGAGGGGAATGAGGGTCAAGAACGGGTTAAAGGTGAGGTTTGGAGTGATGGTGTGAGCCTTGGGGTGGAGGACGGGGCCAGAACCTGCAGAGACAACGGTCTCCACTCCAGTGCCGTTGATGAAGGCCCGTTTGATGGCTTGGGTTCGCACGTCGGACCAGTAAACTCGCTGTTCTCGGGCATCATAGTCCAGCACCGTGACGTTGTCGATGTCGGGCACCGTGAAGGAGATGATGTAATTGTAGTAGGGGGCGTCCAGGTCCACGCCCCGGATCTCCATCTGACGTGCGTATAGCAGGAACTTCTTAAACTCTGTGGGGATGCAGGCGAGTCACTGAAGGCAGTCCCTTGCCTTCAGGTTTCCTGCCTACCTGGGATAGGCCCCTCCCCTGAGTCCTCCTGTGTGCTGTTGGCCTTCTGCTGACAGTGGCCCCCCACCTTCCTAACCCTGTGACATTTCCTCATGTCGTAACCCCCAACCATGAAATTATTTTTGATGCTGCTTCATAACTGCAGTTTTGTTATTGTTACGAATAGTAAAATACCTGATATGCGACCCCCGTGAAAGGGTCATTTGACCCCCCAAAGGTGTTGAGACCCACAGGTTGAGAACTGTGAAGAGACCGTGTCAGGTCCTGGCAGTTATGGCTCCTTCCTCCAGAGCTAGCTAGTTTTCAGAGGCCCCTCTTTCCAGTCATTCCTTTGCTTAACAGCTGGGACCTCCGATCTCTCCTTCAGCCTCAGTTTACCCATAGCTGTTAGGGGAGGTGACTTCCTACCGTAGCAGGTGGTGTTGTCTTTGTGAAGCTTCATGAGATGGGGACAAGCACAGGAGACGGTCCGGTTGTAGTTGATAAGGCACAGGTGGGAACAGGGGCCCCGGCCCCCATTGGCCTCACACGGGTTTGGAGCTGGCCCGGGGAGAGGAAGCATGAGTATCCTGTGACTGTTGATCCCTCCCTGGCTCCCCTCACCTGGATCTCACCCCAACTCTCATGCCCCAACGCCTGTTATCCCTGCACCCTCCCTCGCCCTCATCCAAGGGCTGGTGCTTCCTCTTCAGCTGCATGAGAGGCGCAGGCCCCTTACCCATGGGCTGCCGAGAAGGGTGATACACCTGCAGGTCAAAGGGCTGGGTGTTGGTCCTCTGTACCACGGTGACATTGTGGCCAGTCCACTTGTTGGCCTTAGCCAGTGTATTTGTTCGCCAGTCAGTCCAGTACACCTCCCCACCGTACAGTGTCACGGCAAATGGGTGTGACAGGAACTCGTGTCCCCGAAGCACCTCCATGTGGCCGGAGCCATCATATCGAGCTGAGTAGATGGCATCTGACCTGAGGGTGTAATGGAGGGACAGTGGGGGGTCTGAGCAAGATACCCTGCCCAGGTACTCACCTTCCCTGACCCTCGCAACTCAATACACAAGGGAACCCCTCTTCCCAAGTCCTACCCGGGACTAAAGAGAGATGCACGGGGTGGGGGTGGGGGTAATCCTATAGATTGGGATCCTAGCCTTGTGTCCCCCAAGGGAATCTTCTATGTTTCCTTCCCAGGGTTCCAGGTGGCATTCAGAGCCCTGATGTCAGTTAGGAAAAGGCAACTTCTCTTTGTTCTGGGCAGGCAGAGCCCTCAGCAGAGGACACGGGGTGTGACAAGAGTGGAGGATGGATGGCTGGCTGCAGGTTACAACCCTGCTCCTTCTCGTCAGTCCTCCCCACCCTCATCCCCCATCCTCCTCTTGGCTTCATCTTTGTTCACGATGGTCCCGCCCCTCCCCTCCCCTGTCCGGGTGCTGCTGACCTGGCATCAATCCAGAGGATGCGCTTCTCCAGGTAGTCCACAGTGAGCCCGTTGGGCCAGCCCCCAGAGCCTGTCTCTCGGTGGATGGTCCGGCGCCCAGCCCCACTCATGGATGCTGCCTCAATTCGTGGCAGGCTGGCATCCCAGTCTGTCCAAAACAGAATCCTAGGGAGGGAATGAAGAGGGCCAAAGTTGGGGTGGTCGCACCACAGCTAAACACGCTGGGGGAGTCAATAGTACCAAGAAGACAGGTGTCCCTGGCCAGGGTGAACGCAGGGTTACAGAGGGGCGGGCAGAGTCCTCACCCATCCCGAGGGTCCAGTGCGATCGCCCTTGGGTGCTCAATGTCACCAGCCAGCAGTGTGGTTCGGAGGGTTCCATCCAGCTTGGCCACTTCGATCTGGTCCAGGTTGCTCTCTACCCAGTAGATGTTGCCTGCAATCCAGTCTACAGCCAGGCCTTCTGGTGTGGCCAAGCCATACTGAATCACGACCTCAAAGCTGGTCAGGGCTAAGAAGAGAAGGTTTTGGACGGTTAGAGACTCCTGGGCCAGGGCTTGGTGGAGGCGTGGATCTCAGGATCCCTCAGTGATCCACCTTCACCCTGACACTTCTGCCCAGAGTGCTGAAGGGCCCAGCTCCCGTTCTCCTCTCCCAGGGCTCTTTCCCACTGGGAGGTAGGTGGGAAAGAGGGCTCTTGGAGGAGGGGTGAGGGCAGCCACTTTATGTGTATACTGTTCTGAGGGGGGTAACCTGAGAAAGGAGGTCAAGAAGGATGGAAGCTTCTGGAAACATATTTGGACACACTATAAGGGTGATGGGATATACTAGAAATTACCCATAGAATGTCCTGAAGACACTCCATGCTAATATGTCTGTGTGTCTTATTATTTTAGAAATTATCATGTGACAAATGGCTTAGTTTACTATTCTCCTGAAGATGGACATTTGAGGTGTTTCCATTATAATAAACAGCGTAAGTGTCGCCATTAAAATATGTCTCTTTGTGAGTTCCAGGACAGCCAGGGCTACACAGAGAAATCCTGTCTCGAAAAATCAAAAAAAAAAAAAAGTCTCTTTGGGCTGGAGAGCCGCCCCAGAGCACCGACTCTCTTCCAGAGGTCCTGAGTTCAATTCCCAGCAACCACATGGTGGCTCACAACCATCTGTAATGGGATCTGATGCCCTTTTCTGGTGTGTCTGAAGACAGCTATAGTGTACTCATATACATAAAATAAATAATTCTTTAAAATAAAAAAAAAATGTCTTTTCCTTGCCTCTGTTCAGGGACTTGCCCTGACACACAATTTAAAAATGTGTGCCTTGATCACTGCTGTGTCCAGTGCGCAGCATACAACAGATGCTCAATACTGTGCCTGTGATGACTCGGGCTACCCTGAGGCAGACGTAGTCCATCCCTACATGGCATTTTCCCTCCAAGCCTGAGATTCCAAGATTGGGGAGCCAGGTTTCAGGCCGCTCCAAAGAAAGGGTGATCATTTTGTTAATTATCAGGCTAGCAGCAATGCTGACGATAATTACGGGGCATCAGGCTCTGAGATCCACAGCAAAATCTAACCCAATTAACAGGGGGTGGGGGATGGGCAGCCGAAGCCTCAGCTCCGGGGCCACCTGAATCTGGGCCTGTGACCCTGAGTGCCCAAGTACCATCTGTGTGTAATCCTGGCACCTCTCCCAGGCCCAAAGAGTCACCTCCGTTGTCCAGCAGCTTCCCACGGTAGATCTTGTCCTCTACCACGTCAGTCCAGTAGAGGGCGCTCTGGCTGAGGTGAAAGTCCAGGGCGATGGTGTTGCGCAGGCCAGGCACTAAGACGCTGTAGTCTCCCTTGTGAAGGTCAATACGCCTGATCTCATGGCGGTTGGAGAAGATGATGAACGGTTTGAAGGGATCTGGAGGGAGGCATGTGATCAGGTCAGCGAAGGGCTTACAGCCGCTGTGCCACCCTGTCCTGGGACGTACAGCCCACTGCAGCTTAGGCCACGTGACCAGGCCTGCTTGGCTGGCTCACCTAGACTCCAGTGTCTTACCCAGACTGCGGCAGCTCTCCCCATCTGGCTCCAGGACCCAGCCCTCGTAGCAGGAGCACTTCACACTAAACTTGTTCTGGTCACATTTCTGGCTGCATTTGAGGTGCTTGGCACAGTAGCTCTGGATCTGGCAGGTGTGGTTGTCAGATCCTAGCTCCATGCCCAGAGGGCAAGAGCACACGATGCCTTCACCAGGGGCCACCGAGCAGTTGTGACTACAGCCACCATTATTCAGAGAACATTGGTCTGGGGGGACAGGCAGGGGACAGGATCAAGTTCTGGGAGGAGGCAGGACATGGCCCTGTCTGGCCTTGTAGGGTTTTTTTGTATCCCATTCTGAGTCCCGGATCACTAACCACAGCCCTGCTGAGCCTGGGCCGCCCTTCCCGGGCTCTCTCAGGATCAGGATTGGGACACCAGAACCTGACATCTAGAACTGTCATCCTCTTCCCACCCCTGTCTGCTCTTGGTGCCCTCACGTCGATAGTTGGGACCTGGGCATTTTGCCTCCTCTTTGAGAGGATCCTTAGGTCAAGGCCCTTTCTTTGATCTCTCCCGACTCAGGTGTAACATGGGGCAGTGTGCAGAGGGGAATGCCCTGACCTTTCTGACATGCCCCATGGCAGCAGTTTCTGGGCCAGTCTCAGATGGCCTTACCCTTCACTCCTCTCTTTCCCTGAAGTCAGATGACTTGTTTGCTCTGGGACAGTGCAGTTGCCCAGACCTCCTTGACCCTCCTCACTCATTCTGCACATGTTGCCCATTTCCAGGAACCCAGTTAAATTCCCCTCCTCCCAGAAGTCAGCTCACATCATGCCTCAGCCCTGTGCCTCTGGCCTCCCTATTCAGTGATCTGACTGAGGGTATCTGGAGTCCTAACCGGTCCCTCCCTGCCATGCATGCTTCAGAGTTGGATAGCCCTGGACTAGTTTATTTAAGGGCTCTGTGCCTCCTCTTCCTCAGTTGGAGGCAAACAGTGGCTGTCTGCCTGGGCCACTTTGTAGAGTAAATGCTACAGAAGTTGTAGCCTCACACAGGGCCAAGGCAAACGCCTCCTCCTGCCCCAGACTATTTCCTACAGCCTTGCTCTGGACAAGATGCCCCTCCGCACTGCTGAGCAACCCCAGGCCCTGCCGGGGGCCTTACCACAGAGCTCGCCCTCATCGGAGCCGTCTCCACAGTCATCCTTCCCATCACACAGCTTGTCAGGGGGCAGGCAAACGGAGGTGTTGTTGGCGCAGGGATGTGAGGGTGGCCTGCAGGCCAGGGCCTCACAGTTCTCCTCATCGGAGTTATCTTCACAGTCGCTGTCACCATCACACACCCACGCCTTGCTGATGCACCGAGCTGAGGGACGGGATGAGAACAGACTGAGGAGCCAGACCTGGAGAGTGGAACTCACCGTGCCCTGCCCAGACCCAGTGGGCCTGTCTAAGAGCGTCTTCATTGAAGAGCTTTGGAGCCCACTATGAACCTTGAAACCTTTTCTGTCAAATCCACATAGCTAAGAAGGCAGGAACCTGCAGAAGGTGCTGGCTGGTGCTCAGCTCCCGCTAGAGTTTGGATTCCCAGGATCCTTCATACAGACTCTTTCTTGCCCTCCACCCCATGCAACACCAAGCCACTGTTACGTTCTCAAGACGGCCTCCTCCTACCCACGAGGCACTGCTCTGCTCCCTCTCACCTGAGTCCTTGCAGCCAAACTTGACATTCGGGTCACAAACGTGGGTCACCCCCTCGCAGCTCTTCTCATCGCTGGAGTCCATGCAGTCTGTGTCCCCGTCACAGCGCCACCGCAGGGGGATGCACAGGCCATCTAGACGGCACTGGAACTCATCCGAGTGGCAGCCACCAGGAGGCCTTGTGGCTGGAGGACACGGGCAAGGGGATGTGTATCAGGGGGGAGAGGCACTCTGCACAGATCTTTCCCACCACCCCCTCTGCCTAGCCTGGATGCTGAGCCGAGTGAGGGTGCCCAGGGCGTCCTGTGAGCCTGCTGGTAGCCAGAAAGCACTAACTCATCGAGAGACTCAGATGTCAGATCTTCAAGGACCCCAGTGACCATCTTGTCTGATGCCCCTCCTCTAAGCACGTGATGTTGACAGGCTACATATTCCGTCAGGATGGAACTCAAATGCATCAACCTAACCTGTCTCCCTCATTCCCTGCACACCCACTGTGTGCCAGCGATGTTCTAGCGCTTTCCCACGTGCCTCAGACACAAAGGCCAACTCCTTCCTCCTCATAGCTTAGGGTCTAATGGAGGAGGGTGGACCTAGGCTACAACTGCAGGCAAGGACACGAGTTTAACGGTGCCAGCCTGATGAAATGACACTTCAGACAAGATGGCCTCTGCAGGCCCCTGAGCAGAAATCGCCTCAGCGGGGATGATGTGAACTGAGAGTGAGCCACTAAGATACGTGCAGTTGCACACCCAATGGAGGAGCATCCCCTGGGAAGCCTCCGAGACGGGCCAGTAGAGGTAGAGTTGGTGGGAAGGGGCAGGAGGCAGAGCATGGATCAGAGGTGGGTGAAGGCCCCAGAGGTCTCAGCACCTTTCCAAGGGTGCAGATGTAGCCCGAGGGCAGGGTCGGGGCACAAGATCACAGGTCCCTCGGGATCTTCCTGTATCCCACCTGATCCTGTAGGCCAGTGGCATAGTAGAAATGCCCCCGTGTGAGCACTGATGGTCAGTAGCTGGGGTGGTGTGGCGTGCCATGAAAGGGCATGCTCTTCTCATGACTCAACTCTCAGCAGCTGCCTATGACCTGACTTTCTTCCCCAGGAGGGCTGAGGTTCAGCATAAGGTAATTTCCTTCCAGGGTTGTCTTCTAAAGGTACCACCAACTTCACAGCATCATCCAAAGCTCCCCCAGTGCCTCCCAGGCCAAGCTTCTGCCTGACCGCCATTATGCTATTTGAAGTAGCTGCTTCCGGAGTAGCCCCATTCCTTTGTCCCTACATGAGGCATCTCCCTCCCGTCTGACCAGCCTCCCTCTACTCCCATGGGAAGCCTCACACTCTTCTATACAAGTACTGTAATCACCCGCAGGCCCACCTCCTCCTCAAGGTCCTGGGCTATGCCAGCTCAGAACCACAGGTTAACTATTAATGCCAACACTGCCTACATGCCAGGTCCCATACCTACTGCCTGCAGGATGAAGCCCAGATGTAGAGGAAGCCAGGTCTACCTGGCTTGTTGGGCAGAGCCTCATTGCTTCACACCGTCTAGGAAGGGATCCTTTCCTAGACTCCCTAGTCCTTTTCAGAGATGAGCCTGAAGACTGAGCTTCCTGTGGCCATCTTGGCGCTGCCTCTTAGCTGGATGCATAGAGTGGTCCACGGCACTCAGTACGATGCTAACTCTGAGGCAGGGACTACTAGCTGGAGGTTCATGGGCCGTGTAGAGCTTGAAGAAATATTTTTTTGACCCGTAGGTAAACCGTCAGTTGTTATGAGCTGAACTACAATCCCTAAAAAGATGCTGAACCCTGCATACTGCCTTGTTTGGCAATAATGTCTCTGTAGATTGAAATTACTGGGGTAAGGCCTAATTAACAGCACTAATGCTCCTATAAACAGAAAAATGTGGACCCAGGGACAGACACAGGGAAGACGCTACATGAAGATGAAGGCAGGGACAGGGTAGAGCGTCCAGAACAAAGGCCAAAGGTCTCTGAAGATGCAATGATGTGTTTTCCTTCACAGGCTAGGGAGGAGCCAGCCCTGAATTCAGGACAGTTTGCTTTTCTACTCTACGAGCTGTGCTGAGCACACTTCTGTTGTTTAAGTCCCTCACTCATGGTACTGTGCTACAGAAACGTTAGCAAACTGATATGCCAGTGTCGGAATTCAGTACATTTTACAGAAAAGAAAAAATTGGCATTTCTGACTTTTCTTAAAGCCAGAACCATCTTATACCGGCTCTCTTTTGTGACAGTGACAGGGTAGAGCTAAGACATCAGTGTCCGCAGAGAGGACCTGTGCCCTCTGGGAAACTCGGCCTCTCCCAAGAGGCCCCATGATCTGGGCACTGGGAGCCTCCTCTCTGTCCTTGGTACTCTTTCTTCTTCCTTTTTGAGGCAGGGCCTTACTCCCTGAGCCAGGCTGACATACCGTCAGTGATTGATCCTCCTGCCTCAGCTTTTCGTGTGGTGGGATTATTGGTGTGAGCCACCATGCCTGACTCTCTGTCAATCCACCGCTCCCAGACATATCCCTGTGCCCTGATAACTTCCGTGTTGAGCTATTTGCAGAGAAAACTCAAGAGGCCCACAGAGATTAGGTAACTTGCCCAAGGCCACTCAGATAACAAGCTGCAGACCTGGGGCTGAAATCTAAGGCCACCCGACTGCCAGGCCTTCAATCTAAACAGTGTGTGGCAATGGTTCCCAGCAACCTCCCTCTCTCATGGGACTGGAGCCTCCTCAAGGACAAGAGGCGAGCATCAGCAACCTCAGGGGGCCTGGGTGGTGACGACAGTGGGGCGGGTGGCCGGACAGGCTGGACACTAGTCCAGAGTGCTCACCCTGGTTGGTACAGTTCGCATGGGTCTCGTCGCTGTAGTCCCCACAATCATTGTCCCCGTCACACGTCCAGTGCTCAGGGATGCATCTACCGCTGTTGCACTTGAACTGGGTACTGGAGCAGGAGTGACTGCAGCCTGCTTCGTCACTATTGTCCCCACAGTCATTGTCTGGGGGAGGGAGGAAGGGGAGAGCCGAGGTCAGCAGAGCAGCCTTTCTGTGACCCCAGCTTGGCCCGCTCTGCCCTCTCGTTCCCACCCACAACCCGCCCCACCCCACTGAGAAAAATAACAAACAGAAAAGACACAGAAACTGCATAGATTGCAGCATGCACCATGGCCCACAGGGTGGGGGAGGTAGTGGGTGGGCTCCAGGAGGCCCCTCCCTGAGTCTCAGAAAGTTGGGGGTGGGGACATCCTTTGCAGCAGGATACAGGGACAGGACTGCTTACTTTGGGGGGCTAAGGAGAGGTTCCTAATGGTTTGAGAGAGGAGGGGTTGGGGTGTAGGTGAGACTGCTGGCCTGAAAGGCCTTTACCCAGCCACACACTGAGCTTGGACATTGCCAGACACTGGCACCGAGTGCTGGCTCCCAGAGGCTTGCCTGCAGCTGAGGCTAGAGGACTGTTCTGAAGTAGGTATCTAGGTGAACATCCTGCCTCCTAAGCCCTAGGGTAACTTCCTTCTGCACTCGCTGACTGGACTCTCAAAGACCAAAGTTAGCCAGTGCTCTCAAGTGTAGTGTGTTCCTGCCCACTTTTATCTGGCTTTGATTTTCTTCCCCCACGTCTCGGCCTTCTCAGGGCCACCTCTGCCACCTCTCTCCTCTGAACAGCCTCCTGAGTCCTCTCCTGTTTCTTCCCCGTAATTCCCACTCGTGCCTCTGCCTCTTTTGTCTGTGTGTGTCTGGCAGCTCTGGACCAGGGAGCCTAGGGAACTGGGGAGGCTGAGGCCATCTGGGGCTCTGGGGTGATGGTGCATGTGCCTCTATGCACTGACCGGCAGGCTCAGGACAGGTCTTTTCATCAGAGCCGTCCCCACAATCCTTCTCTGAAACACAGAAACCGCCAGGGCAACCATTGGCACTTGAGACACAGCACGGAGGCGGGTGACATGGTACTGACCCAACCCGTCCTCACAATGAAGCAGGGCTGGAGCCCCTGGGGCAGCACATCACAACACAACAGCACACCAGACAGGACAGAGTCCGAAATAGCACACACAACAACCACTTGCACGTGTGCTTACACATACTGTGGCCCCTGTGGCTCAGGGATGACATCACCTGCTCCGTGGCTGACCTCCAGATGTGCTTCCTAGCCTGAAGCCCAGGGCCTGGGGCTTGCAGTAAGGACCCCAAGAGGCAGGGGATGAAGGGAGAGGAGGATGGGCCCTGGGCTCCTTGCTTTGCCGCTCTGCCCTAACTTTCCTGCCAGAGAGTGGGGAGCTCTGCCCCCTTCTGCCCACCTTGGTGCCCCATGGTATTTCTGGCTCCTTCCTGTTTCTCCTAGCTAATCCCTCAAGGTTTCAGTGTACCGCTGAGAGCCCCAGCTTGAGTCTAAGATCTTGCCTGCCTCCTCTGGGGCCTGGCTATGGCTTCTGGCTTTCCTAGGAATTACAGTAAGAGGGGGATAAGCTCTTACCGTTGTCACACCGCCAGTTGATGTTAATACATCTGCCATTGTTGCAGGTAAACTGAGTCAGGGGGAAGCAGGTGGGGTAGGCTGTCAGAGAGAAAGAGAAAGAACAGTTGAGTAGGGCCCTCAAAGTCACACGTTCTCACGTTGAGAAGCAAGTGGTGAAGCGGACCCTTCCACAAGCCAGATTGGGGGGGGAGGGGCTCAGCCGGAAACCACTCATTCACCCCTGCTAATTCACCCCTGCTAGGCGTCAACACAAGCTCTAAGCCCTCCAAATCAACGCTGTGATGGTGGTGCTATTATCCTCTGCTGCAGACAAAACTCATCAAGGCCACAGCAACAACTTACTCAAAGCTACCACCAGGTACACACGTTCTCCAGCCCCCACCCATGAGCTGCCCCTCCTCTCAGCCGGCCAGACTTTCCTGCCGCGCCCCTCACCGCATGAGGCTGACTCATCAGACCGGTCGCCACAGTCATCATCCAGATCACAGGTCCAAGAGATAGGGATACATCGGCCACTGGCACAGGAGAACTGATTGGGTGGGCAGGTGCGGGCTGGGGGGGCGGGGCAGGTGCAGATGTTCATCATCCAGCCCCTCTCCTCCCCCATTGCCCTCTGCCCCCTCTGCCCCCTGGTCTATGCTGTTTGACATGTTATTCTCTAGTGTCCCGAATCACACTGGTGCCTGACCCATCTCCCAAGGGATCTCTGGGGTCTTTGGGGAAAAGGCTCCATCTGCGTTTTTTCCTCATCTCCATCTAAAGTTGCATCTGTTCCCCTGTACACCCAGCTCCGTTGGTCTGATCATCCTGGCAGGGAGTGGAAGACCAGGGTCCCTTGCCCTCTGCTCTGGGTTCATGGGTCCTTCTGTCTTCCCAGGCCTGGTCCCCCTACGGTGCCCGACTCCACACCTGAGCACGTGGCATTGGACTCATCCTCGCTGTTGCCACAGTCATTATCCCCATCACAGAGCCAGCGGTTGGGGATACACCGGTTGTTCTCACATTTGAATCGGTCCGAGGGACAGGTGTGTTGATCTGGGAAGAGGGAACGGGTCAGGGTCAGTGAGAACAGATTCTGTGTTCACTTCGGAGCGCATCCAGAGTCCGGCTGCCCCGCGCAGGCGCACATCCAGCGTCCTGCGTCAGGTGGAGGCGCTCATCCAGAGTCCCACTGCCCGGCTGCCCGGGGTGGGAACGGTGACTTACGGCACAGTGCTGGGGCCTCATCGCTGTTGTCCAGACAGTCGTTGTCTCCATCACACTTCCAGCGTTCCTGGATGCAGCGGTTGTTGGCACAGGCAAACTCGCCCGGCTGGCACTGGGGTGGGGGCACGTAGGATGGGTTCGCTGTGGGCACCACAGGAGTGTGAGGGGGAAGATCAGACCCGGGCCACGGGGCAGGCACTAAAACCCCTGAACTCCTCTTCTGATTTACTGTTTTCTGATACGCTACAGAGTAATTTCCCCCCAGTACATAATTCTCCATGAGCAGAGTATTTGGTTCAATGTGGTAACTCTTTCTCAGGCAACACAGTCTACCCAGCCGGCAACGTCTGTACTCCCTGCGGTATGTGAGTAAAATAGTTCTCAGGAGAGCCCGAGGTGTGCTTGGTCCACTGCTGACTCTGAACGGCCCCTAGGTGTCATCTCAGGAGCACTCAAGATCCGGTGCTGGACTTTCTCTTTCACAAAGCCATCGACTCCATCTTGGGAGTGAAGACGGGCCCCCAGATCTCTGCCTGCTCCACTCGTCCCACCCCCAGCGGAGATACCTCCCCATTACTGTCTGCCTTAGCATCTAAGCAGACCTTTGTCTATGCCACTGGCCACCTGGAGCCCAAACTGTGGGTCAGTCACCCCGAGCTATGCATTCCCTTTCCTTTTCCCACCCAATCTCTAAAACCTCTGCAGGGTCCCACAGGTGGCCAATTTTCTCTCCTCTACTCCGTGGACCACTGGGCCTCGAAGTTGGTATGTGTGCTCCGTGCTTTGTACAGCCGCTTCTTGGCTATTCTTCCCCTTTCTAGAAACCAGTGTTGACCTTCTAAGGATGCTCTGCTCCTGGTCCACTGTCACCTTCTCTACAACCATTCCTTCCTGTTCTTCTTCTATTTATGTATTTATTTTTATTTATATGAGTACACTGTCTCTGTCTTCAGACACACCAGAAGAGGGCATCTGATTCCATTACAGATGGTTGTAAGCCACCATGTGGTTGCTGGGATTTGAACTCAGGACCTCTGGAAGAGCAGTCAGTGCTCTTAACCACTAAGCCATCTCTCCAGCCCCTGCCTCTATTCTTAATGATGTCAGTGTCCACAAGGACAGTTCTACTGCCCTGGCTCCTTTCATGTTCTCAGCCTCCGCTGACCCTCAGTCTTGTTCTCAGCTGGACACTCATCTCCACTGAGCCTCTTTGATTTTTTCTTCCTTTTATCTTTGTTTTTTTGAGAGCAGATTTCATTATATAGCCTTGACTGGCTTGGAACTCTCTATGTAGACCAGGCTGGCCTGGAACTCACAAAGATCCGGATGCCTCTGCCCGCTGAATGCTGAGATTAAAGGTGTAGGCCACCACATCCAGCTACTGACACAGTTCACTCCAAGAACAGTGATAAAACTATTCCAGCTATGGGAAAGTGGAAGGCTGTGATCAATACAAAAGGGTTAATAAATAAATGGGCTCTGGGGTCAGACTTTGGGTGGGGATGCCTGTACTAACTTGAACTTCAGTTTTATCCCTTATAAATAAAAATGCTGTCCCCACAGAGACGTGTTAGACAGAGGATAAGTAAGTCATTACATGGGAAATCCTTAAAATAGCACATAGTGTATGCTCAGTGAACGCTGACTGTGATTATAAAAACACAAAACCTAAAAACAACACACACCAGCAGAGAAATGGCTGAGTCAACAATGGGACGTTTACTAAAGGATACAGTTTGGCCACAAAAATCACTGCTTAGATATTCATGGCACACTGCTAAGCGACGGAAGTGGGGACCAGAAGAGCGTGCATGCAGCACTGCCTTGTTATATAGACATAAATGTGCAGAGACATGCTGGGGAAGATGCCCTCTAAAATGGCATCGCAGACTGGTAGAATTGGGGGTGTTTTTTGCATTCTTGGTGTTTTCCTACACCATACATTTATTTATTTTTTTTCCAACGAGTACCTACTTTTATTTTACCCCTAATTGTGTGTGTGATTCTGAGAATTGGACCTAAGGCCTTACCCAAGGGTCAACATCCCTGGAACCCTTCTTGTGTTTGGGAAATCAAGGCTATTTAAATCATGAACTTAGGGGCTGGAGAGATGGATCAGCAGTCAGGAGCACTGGCTATTCTCCCAGAGGTTCCATTCCCAGCAGCCACTTGGTGGCTCACCACCCTCTGTAACTTTAGTTCCAGGGAATCTGGCGCCCCCTTTTGGCCACTATGGGCACTGCATGCACATGGAGCACAGACACACATGCAGGCAAAATACACACAAAATAAAAACAAATAAATAAAATCATGAACATACGGAGTTGAGGGTGTAGCCCAGTGGTAAAGTGATTGTCTAGTGTATAAGAGGCACTGGGTTGATCCTCAGTACTTTAAAATAAATAAGGATAACACAGAGAATACTGTGACGGAGAAAAGCAGAAAGAGGCAGGAGATTATGTGCGCACCGGGTGACAGCTATGTATAAAACAGAACTACCCACCTAGGGAAGAAAGTACCTTGTGTGACTTACCGCAACACCATACTCATGGTCACTGACTGGATCTGGGCCTTTATCTCTCCTACTTTCCTTTTTAAATTGTGTTTGGTTTTGAGCTAGAATATCCATGCTGGCCTGGAAATTGCAATCCCTCTGCTTCGGCCTCCAGAGTGCTGGGACTCTAGGCATGTATACCTTACCTGGGTAATTTACAGTATATTTTTGGTTTGACTTTTGATTTTTTAAAGACAGGCTCTCAACTCTGCAGCCCTGGTTGACCTGGAACGCACCAGGCAGAGGATTCTGGCCTTGTACTCACGGACATCTACCTGCCTCTGCCTCCTGAGTGCTGAGGTGAAGGAGCCTACAGTGTTCTGAAATATTGTTATTTTACTATGATAGTTAAAGCTAAAGTGAGTTAAGAATAGTTCCTTTCTTACGCGCTGCCTCAGTTCCTGTCTCGTTCCTCATTCACTTGCCCATGTAACTGCCCCAACCCCAACCCTCCTTTAGCCCCAGAGCCTTCCTGAACCCCATCCCTTGCTTCCTGTTAGCATCTCAGGGACTCCTCTTTGCTTCCTTAATCTTGACTGGGAACAGAGAGTACTTCCCTGCCCTCTGCCATTCTCCTGTGGGAGCTACCTACCTTCCCACCCTCGCCCAAGCCGGGCCCCTCATACCCAAGCAGGTGACACCATCCGCGTCCAACACCTGGTCCTCAGCACAGGCACACTGGCGACTCCCCGGGGTGGCTAGGCACAAGCTGCTGCACCCTCCGTTATTTACCCGGCATTTGTTGGTACCCACTGCAGGAGAGGGCAGGACACAGATGGGGCAGCAGAGTCAGGAAAGGAAGCAGAGAAAGTGAGAGGACAGAAGAGGAAGTCAGGAGAGGAAGGTCATGATGAAAGAGAGGGAACACAGACGTGGGAATAGACGTGAATGGGAGACAGAGGCTTCTGGGAAGTCTTCGATATTAAAGCCTGGGGTCCCATCCCACCAACCCACTGTCCCCAGCCTATAAAGGAGCACCTTGCTGCTGCTGAGCATCGTACATTCTGATCTCAAAGATAGGAGGTCTCTCGCTGCGCAGAAGGGTCACAGTGGGCGGTGCGCCTGCCACGCCCCGTTCCAAGCGGTAGACGCTGCCGCTTCGGTACTCGGTCCAAAAGAGGTAGTTGCCATGGTGACATAGGCCAAAGGCGTGATTCAGTTCAGGACCCTCGTATACAATCTAGGAACGGAGGGGATGTTTCTGAGGAGAGGAGGGCAAATAGAGATGCCCAAGGGACATCTAGGGGCCCTGGTAATGCTGACTCCAACAGGTGACCCAGAAAGGACACTCACTGTCCATACAGACCTCTCATAGGGCCATTCAATATGAATGTCACTTATGTCTCTCTCTCTCTCTCTCTCTCTCTCTCTCTCTCTCTCTCTCTCTCTCTCTCACACACACACACACACACACACACATACACACACACACACACCAGCCAGCATGCAGCTATTCAACCTAAGCAACGTTTACTGGGAACCATTAAGGGCCGAGCTGTGATGGGTACCAAGGGCACCCCATTGTCTCATGGAGGGCATATGTAGGATATCTGGGGGAAGAAGGACCTGGGGACAACATTCAAGACAAAGGGAGTGGGGCTGGAGAGATGGCTCAGCAGTTAAGAGCACTGACTCCTGAGTTCAAATCCCAGCAACCACATGGTGGCTCACAACCATCTGTAATGGGATCCGATGTCCTTCTTCTGGTGTGTCTGAAGACAGCTACAGTGTACTCATATACATAAAATAAATAAAATAAACTTATTTAAAAAAAAAAAGAGAGAGAGAGAAACGGAGCAAGGAAGAACGAGGTAGGGGGATTCCCAGGAAGCAAAGGCTTGGCGAGCAGAGGCCTATGACGTTCTAGATTAACAAGCTGTCTAGTGGGCAGCCAGATGCAGATAGACATCCTCAAATGAGATAACACACACATCGTGCAAGCACACATTCATAGAGTAGCCATGCGTAAACCTGTAAGAAGCACAAAGCCCCCCCCAAGACATGGACATCCTCATGGAGTTTCCAACATAGACAGGGTTAAACAATGCACACATGCCTGCCCACCTTCCGGTCTGTGCCATTGAGCAGTATGGTCTCAATTCGGTCATAGAAGGCATCTACCCAGTAGAGACGCCCAGCTGGGATATCCAGGCTTAGCCCATTGGGCCAAAGCACTGTCTTGGAGGTGACAAAGATATCTCGGTGTGAGCCGTCCATCCAAGCCCTCTCGAGCCGCCCTCGCCGGCTGTCCTTGGGGTCCTCCTCCCAGTCTGTCCAGTACATCCACCTATGGGCAGTGACTGATCAGTACCACATGGTCACCCTTGTCACAACAGCTTCTGCTGTGATTCCAGTAAGTAGGAGGTATTCAGAGCTCCTTCCAGGGGTCTCTCTGAGATGCTTATCCCTGAACCCCTCATCACACCAATTTAGGCCGCCATACAGCAAACACCTAAAGAACGGCCCCTGTAAGCGGGGTGTGCCTCTGGCATCCCAGGATGCAGCAGAGACCAAGGTTCCCCACCCCTTAGGAGATCACATCCCACAATAAACAAGTTGTTCAAGAAGGTCGTGTTGGCGTGATAAAATCAGGAGGAAAAATTAAGTGATGGGCCGAGAGAGTCCAGGCAGCAAGTTGGGGTGAACAGGAGGTGGGGGCTTCTCTGAGACCCCCCTGAGATGCTGACAAGAAGCCAAATGTGCCAGTCTGGGAGTTCCAGACAGCAAAGGATGGGAAGGGAACTGCTGGGTGAGGGAAGGAAGGTAAGTGCAGATATTGGCAAGAAAGCACTTTGCAGACCCAAAGGCTGGGGCAGCTCAGGGCCAAGGGGAACCAGGAGAGAGCCGCACGAACAGACTTCTGGGTGTGGATCAGGGTTTTGTTCTCCCCCCTCAAGATGGACGGATGGGCATAAGATCTTATCAGGCTCCCATTCCTGCCTCTGTAGCCTGCTTGCCTCAGCCACCCCCTGGCTTTGCGGTTTCCCTCCCCAGTCCTCTGAGATGTACAAGCTCCCAGCCCAAGGCCCGGGCAGACTCACCCGTTGAGTGGATCCACTACAATGGCCCTGGGGTGTGTCATCTTGCCCTCGATTAGAGTCTTCCTAGTCTGAGCAGCTTTCTCCAGCCTGGCCACACTAATAGTCTTCTTGGGGCCGTCATCAGTCCAGTAAAGATTGTCTCCCATCCAGTCCACAGCTACGCCCTCCACGTTGTGAATGCCTGGGAGGGTGCAGAGAGCACATGGGGGTGACTCTTAAAGGACACGTGAAGCAGGGAGAGATGGTGGCCAGGCAGGGGGAACAGGAGGCATGTGATGGTGCCCTGAATGGTGGGCATATGGGGGAGGGAGCTGGGGAGGGATGGAGAAGACTCTTTTGGATGCCACATCTACATCGTTGCAGCGGTTTTGAAAACAACATGGTGCAGCCAGGAAACTATGTGACTGAAGTGAGCTCTCAGATGAGGGCATGTCTGGGCCTGTGCTTAGGGGGACAACTGGGGCACTATGCACTGGCTCCTTGCTTGAGTATGATGCCACCATCCTGGACCTAAAAACCCTGAGCTCACAAAATAAATAATAAATTAGGAAGTGAATTTTCCCTTAGCCTTCATCTCAAGTGACCTTTAAATGGCAGTTCCCCTATATAGGGATCCCCAATGTCTTCCTGACCAGAAGTTACTCTCGATTTCCACACAGTCTTATGATTGCTGACTGCTAAGGTTCTCTGAGCTGCACAGAGGGTGGGGAGCAAGCCAGATTGGCTGGTTAAGGAACCAGATCTTGGGGCCCCAAAATACAGATCTGAGATAAAACACACACAGCTCAGAAGCCCCAATGGGGATGGCTCTACTGCACAGTGGCCCTGCCAAAGTAGGTCAGAGGGAGAGACAAACAGTTTTCTCAGGCCACATAAAGGTGCAGGTTTCTGTGGCCATGAGATCTAGCTGCACACACTATGAGCATTTACACTTGTGGATAGGCCCTGTCTGACGTGCCAGGCCCTGCTCTGATTCAGGGCCTATGGCCTCTCCTGGCTGTACGCTGCACACAGCTCCAGGGCTCTGAGCCAATGGCAGCGAGACCCTGAGTTTTCCCAAGGGCTGGCAAAGGCAGCCCACACTGCCTAATCCATCCATCCATCCTCCTGACTCTTTTTGGCTCAGCCAAGAAGGGGGTCACAGAGGGGTCAACCTGTCTATCCCCTCATCTCCATGCCAACCAGCCCAGCCAGCTAGTCAGCAGAGGACTCTTCATGCCGTGAGGGAGCAATCTAAGCCTCTGACGTCTTCCTGTTTCAGGCGCCACATCCCTCAGGAGCGCCTCCCACATACCTCCCACCTCTGACGCCCTTACCGTCCTTCAGGATAGTCTCTCTCTCGGTGCCATCAATTTTCTGGCGGCCAATGAGGTAGCTGGTGGTGTCAGCAAAGTAGATGAAGCCCGTCTCAGCGTGGAAGTCCAGAGCCCGTGGATTCATAAGGTTCTCAATGGGGATCATGTGCTCATCTGGGACCTTGGCGCCCATGTCCATGCCTCTGATGATGCCTGGTCGGCCCTTGCCGTACACGAGGAACAGCTCATGTTCAGGTTCTAGGGCAGGTACAAAGGAGACAAAGTTACACACACGCACGCACACACACACACACACACACACACTCACACTGACACACATAAGCATGAGCGTGCATGTGCACACACATGCATATACACAACACACACACATGCACTCACACACACATGCGTACACACAGACACACACACGATGCACACGCGTGTGTGTGCACATTTACACGCACACATGGTCACCACCTAACTTGAAATCTGGGTCTGAGGTGCTGCAATGCGTTGGCTGGGCTGGGTCAGGAGACGTGGAGCAGACAGGGCTCTGAGTCACTCACAGAGAACACAAGATAACACGCTCCACTCTAGTCCTAGGGCCACTGTGTGACGGGGATTTGACGTGGGCAGCTTTGGATGGGAAATCAGAGGAGGGTGGCTTGTTTTCTTTTTTTTTTTTTTGGTTTTTTGAGACAGGGTTTCTCTGTATAGCCCTGGCTGTCCTGGAACTCACTCTGTAGACCAGGCTGGCCTCGAACTCAGAAATTGCCTGCCTCTGGCTTGTTTTCACTTTAATGCCCACTATTCAGAAGTTGAAATTCGGGGCCTAAAAGGAGTGCTTTTGGAATACGTTGGTATCTGGTCACTTGCTACCACTTCTTCTGCCACCATCTTAAGCCTCAGCCACATCACTCTGACCTCCTGGCTTCTTCCCCCCTGCCCAGCACGGCAAAAGCTTATGCAGAATGAACCCAATCACTCCATTTCTTTCTATAGCGGTCATAAGATCCTCACCCCAGTGAGACATTCTCTTCATCTCCCTTTTCTGACACGGCTCTGTCTCACCCATCTTCTTGGCACACCACGCCCTACGATGGCCTCAGGGCCTTTGAACCGTAAGCTCACTCCTCCATAAACAATCTCCCAGCAGTCATGTGGCTGGCCACCTCACCTCATCGGCAGAGAGCCTGGCTTAGATATCCCATCCATGGACTGTCGTTACAACTCCTCTGTCCCCCCACACGCTTCACTGCCAGAACAGTGTCAAACACCCAGTGTGTGTTTGCTAAATACTCGTAGAATGAATGAACGTGTGCTAGGAACATCTCTGCTCTTGGATGTGGGCTCCTTACAGATCTTTGTTTCTCTGTATTTAGGCAGAGGCAGTAGGCTATAGGGGAACGTCTTCGGACCCACCCCTACGCTCAGCAGGCCCAACTCTCCCTGATACTCACTCTTGCAGGATTTCCCGTCACTTCCCAGGCTGAAGCCAGACCGGCACCTGCAGGTCCTTGCCTTGTGGCTGTTGGCCAGCAGACAGATGTCAGAGCAGCCACCTGGCTTCCCGTACTGGTCATTCTCACAGGCATGACTCCGCACTGGGGCAGAGGAGAGAGCTGTCAGCACCCTACAGGGCTCTGCTCAGGTCATGGGGGGGGTGTCTTTGCTCTTGTCCCATTTTAGGATTTCAAAGCGACAGAACTAGTATCTGCTGCCTTGCCACAGCTCAGGCATAAGGGAACTTGGGTTGTAGAGACAAGAATATCTATGGCTAGAAGCCAGGGTTGGTAGCTTGGGGCAGGTGCTTAGAAGCACTCTCGATTTGAAAGAGATCTGCAGAAGACCTGTGATCCTGAGCTTACAGTGCTGTTGTGGTGAAGCCTGACTTTGAGCTGCCGTGGAGACCGCTTACCTCTGGGCTGGCGTCGCTGGTGATAGATGTGCAGGGCCCCACCCTTGTCTACACGGGTGACAACCTGGTACTCGGTACTGTTGAACCGGTTCACTCGGATCACGCTCGTCTTCTGCTGGGTGTTGGCGTTGTCTGAGTTGGTGGCGTAGAGATAGTTCTCAAACACAGTCAGGCCGTAGAGGTGCTCAATCTGAGACGGCAGGCAGTGTGGGTCAACGAGATGAAGAAGATGTTTCCTTCACCCCAGCAGGCCTGTGACTGCCACCCAGACTCCAGTACCTACTTCCGAACTTTCCCCTCCAGTCGTATTTAACTTGATGCTAAACTCATCTCCTGTGTTCTGGAAATTTCTGTTTGTCCATCTCCTATTCATCCTTCACAAAGTTATCTTTACAGAACTATCACCCTCTATATCCAGCCTCTGTGGTGACACTGCTATCCAGCACCGGATGTGCTGATCACTGGGCCATCCTACCACTGAGAACAGGAAAAATGTCCCTCGAGGAATTAAGCTCCCTGCAGACACTTTGATAATTTGCAGATGACTTACACTCAGGCCCTAACCTCTGCCCACAGAGAATGCTCAGCTTAACCTCAGCTTTGCGAAGACTGAGGGCCCACTTGTGTCCCACGGAAGCCTAAAGGGGCCAGCTGCTTCAATTTGCCCAAGATAAGGGGTCTGCTGTGAGACCTTCAAGGTTAGAACCGGAAGAGTTCCATGCAAAGCCCCAGGGACGGCTGCACACGCAAGCTACTCCAGAGTGAATGCTCCACGCATGCAAGATACTCCAGAGTGGACGCTCCACACTGAGCAGCAAAACCTCCTGGCCGGGTTCGAGCATTGCTCCCAGTTGTGTAACCTCTGGCAAGTTACCAAACATCTTTGAACCCTGCTCTTGTCAACTGCCTGCTCATCTCCCAGGGGTTATTTTAAGCATCAAATAAGAAAAAGGAAGTAAAAGGGTGTCTTTAAATGACTGTTCCCATCAGAATGGGAAGCCATATCCTTCCTCTCTGACACATTCCTACTGGCTCTACCAGAAGACATAGGATGGTTGACTCTGCTCTTTCCATACTTACTGGGAGCCCTGGAGATCAATTCCCCCAAAGGTCTCCCTCTCACCGGAAGAACCCCCCCCCAGAACAACCTCAGACAAAACCGCCCTCACCAGAATGCCTTGGATAATCGTCTGACGGCCCTTCCCTTCGTAGTCTACCACCTCGATGTAGTCGAGGTAGGCGTCCGCCCAGTAGACAAGGCGGCTGACCAGGTCCAGCGTGATGCCATGTGGAAATACAATCTTGCTGTCTACCAGCTTGGTGCGGTTCTGTCCGTCCATGTCACAGCGCTCCACCTTTGGGATCTGCCCGTAGTCAGTGAAGAACACCTTCCTGTGGGTGCACATATGTTAAAAGGGGTGCAGGCACTGGGACCCCCACTTCCCACTACAGTTTCTGCGTCCTCTGTGGAGAGTCCGAACGCCAGTCTGCCACTCTCACCCCGTGGCAGGGTCCAGGGCTATGCCTTTGGGGTTGTACAGTTCCAGGTCCAGCAAAGTGACACAGGTGTCCCCATTTCGGTTACAGACAAAGATCCTGTCGTCAATGTCATCCACAAAGTAGAAGTTTCCCGTCAGCCAGTCGAT
This sequence comes from Uromys caudimaculatus, assembly GCA_028551405.1. Classification (NCBI taxonomy): domain Eukaryota; kingdom Metazoa; phylum Chordata; class Mammalia; order Rodentia; family Muridae; genus Uromys; species Uromys caudimaculatus. The sequence continues at coordinate 58,080,920 of CM052707.1, read as the reverse complement.
AGCCATCTGCTCCACGTCTGGAGAATGAAGGGGAGAGCTATGTGGGACAGGGCCACCCACAGGCATCCATTCCTCCAGTGAGCTCAGTGAGCTCGCCTTCTCTGGGACCTAATCCTCCCCCAGCCAGCTGCAGCCACCTTCCCCGGAGCTCTTGCGGGTGTTAGTGGCAGATACAGTCACACTTTGATATTCTTTATGTTTCCAAGTATCTGGTCTCTCCAAATAGAAGTCTCCAAATATACTCAACACCCAACCCCAGCCCCCATCCTGGGCTCAGGATTGTCATAAGCAGGAGGGACTAGGTAAATATTGGCTCTTCCAGTTCTAATCCAGCCTTCAACAGGAAAGCACTATCTTGTAGTATCAAGAGGCAGGAGGGCAGGCCTACCAGCTCACCCCAATATTTTCTATTTAACTTGCTTTCACTTGAGAAAAGGGTGCCCTAACTAACCAAAACAGCACATATCTTTGGTTTGGACCTGATTTATATTTGCTTTATGTGGTAAGTCTAATTATTTCATACTAACAAGAAGTACCGGCTGGAAGCTGTACATGTTGCATAAATTTAAAAAGAAATACTGGTAAGCAGAATGTTCATAAACGAACTCAGCTTGGAGAAAAATATTTCCAAATATTAAGACCATACAACATGACACAAGGCTGGTGGTTCGAGGCTGGGGATCAGTCACATGAGTCAAACTCCCTCATGTCCTGTTTCTTCTGTGTTAGTGCTTCCTCACATCCCGAGGAAGTAGAGAAGGAATGAGAACTGAAGTACAGAGAATCCAGGAGGAGATAAACCAGGAGATGCAGAAAGAGGAACTTCCTGGCAGCAGGCAGCAGCTATGATGGGTGCTCTCAGCCATGAAGGGCCACAGGAGGAGGGTAAGACTGTTGGAAGTCTGGGGATAACGAGTTGACAGCCTTCCTAACACAGCCCAGGCTTCCATTCCCCCCCCCCCTCCCTCAGCCCGCTGGCCCCTTTCAAATACACCCTCAGAAGAAATGCCGCTTGCAGACCTTGCTGGACGTTGCTAAGGCAGAGACTTTTATCTGTACTGTTTCAACAGCAGGTAGATGTCTTTTTACTACTTGCCTCTGGCTGAAGCCTGGCCCACACCATCGGGACTCAGCCCTGTAGGGATTACTCTGCCACACAGCTACAGGTATAATGATGGACTCTGCTCAACTCCTCCCTCTTCCCCCTTCCTCCTTCTTCCCCCTTCCTCCCCTCGGGGATCCAGGAGCTGTTTCTTAATAGTGGGAGGGGGTGCAGGGAACAGGATCCTGTCATCCAGGGAAGTTGGCTGGCCAGTGCTACTGACTCAGAGTCACAGGACTGAGGACGGAGGGGGGGCGGGGGGGAAGTAGTCACTGCAGGCTCACATTAATGGCTTCCTCTTCAGGTCCCCTCTGGTAGACCCCACCCTAAGACAACTGGAGAAAGAGGTCATAAGGATGGAGTATTATCCCCTACTAGTGTTGACACATTTCCAAACCCAGCTACTCTGTCCTCTGGGCTCCCAAGACTGGTTCCATCTTGGGAGGAGGGTGGGGCAACATGAGGAGGACAAGGGTGGTTGAGATAGAAAGCTCAGTGCAAGCGCGCGCACACACACACATACACACACAGTGAGAGAGAGAGAGAGAGAGAGAGAGAGAGAGAGAGAGAGAGAGAGAGAGAGAGAGAGAGAGAACACGTGCGGGCACAGAGAAACCAGATTAAAATGAAGCCTGCTGAGCCACCTCCAAAGGAAACTCAAGTCCCAAAGTAAGGGACCTTCCTGCGGCTCCAGGCAGCCAGCAGGGCAGCTGAAATCAACAGGGCTCTGTGCCCTTTACTTGGTGGGCACTGCAGGGGTCTGGGGACCGCTGGCATGTGTGCAAAATTCATCAGTCAAATCTGTTTTCCTAGCACCAGCTGGAACAAATGGCCTTCTCTCCAACTTCCTCAGGCTTCCCTGAGTCACTGCCCAGCCCTAGGACTGGCAACACCCTGGCTCTGCTCACCCATCCAGCCTTGGCAAGAGGGAAAGAGGAAGAAGCCTGCAGAGAGCTGATGCCCTGCTCCCAGATGCAGCGCCACACTCAGGCCAAGCCTAGGGGGGTGGGGGGGGGTGGGACCTGAGTGGGAACCTCTCTCCTGGCTTGCGTTTCCTCCCCACTTCTGGGAAAGAAGGGCAGTGACAGTCCCTGTTCTCGTGTGTCTGCCCTTGGCTGGGCTCCCCTCACCTCCCCGAAGGCCAAGCAGGGTCCCATTCAGCAGGCCTGACTCTGAGGAATTGGCGAGAACCGATGGCCCTAGCCAGCCTGGCCTCTCCTTTGGTATTTTTGCAGCTGGAGATTATTAGTCTCAACCAAAACTCCTTTGTTATCCAAGCCCACTCCACCACATTATTTTCCTCTCTCCTAAAGTTCAGATTCCTCTGCTCCCTCCCCCCAGCCCCCAATCCCCAGCCACAGGCCACTACTCTATAAAGCTGTGCAGAGGGACTAGGGCACACAGGGAAGGGAGATCATTCACCATTGCCCATCAGTCTCTGACATACGGACCTTGGTCCTATAGCCTGGGACTCAGGTGGAGCCCTGGGCTTTTGCTTACAGGAACTGAATATTCCTGCTCCACAAACCTAGACAGGTTGTGGGCACACTTGGCAAGACTGGCAAACTGGGCATGATGACAAACATTTATATGTAATCCCAACGCTTGAGATGGGATGGAGGATCAGGAGTTTGAGGCCAGCCTTGACTACACAGTGAGTTCCGAGGCCAGCAGGGGTGACTTGAGTCTTTGTCTCAAAAACAAAAACAAACAGCCAGAGGCTAAAGAGATGGCTGGGTAGTTAAGAATACTTGCTGCTCTTCCAGGGGACCTGGGCATAGCTCCCAACACACACATCTGCTGGCTCACGACTGCCTATACCTCCAGCTCCATGGCATCTGCACACACACACGATGCACATAAACTCAAACAGGTGCATATATAGACACACGAATTTAAAATAAACAAACAAATCTAAAACAAACAAACAAAATTCATCCATCCAACCAAACTAAACCTAAATAAAACAACAATATAGCAAAGATCCTGAAGGGTAGAGGTTCCTTTGTGTCCCGCTCCCCAGGACTGACCTACCCTAGAACACCCTCCTGCCCTCCAGAGGAGCTCTGATCAAAGACTCTAAACCCTAAGACAGGAGTAGCTCTGATAAACCCAAGGAGGAGGAATGTGGTGGTGGTCTGGTGTTGGAGTGGTGGGGGCTTCTAGCAGAGGGGGAGGGGCTTAGGACTTGAGAAGGATGAATGACTCAAAAGGTAAGACCACAGCCCAATGATGTCACCAAAAAGGACTTTCAGTTCCAGGCCCTAGAATAGACCTGGTGAGTGTTTACAAGTACTGAGCTTCCTTTGCACCCCAGAGTCATCATGTGGGTACACATCCTTTTCCTGTCCTTCTCACCTTCTCCATCATCCACATTGCTCAAGAGAGATTTCTTAAGTAGTGGGCTGCTTTCCCAGAAACACAGCCCCCAGCAGACTCCCAAGATCCTAGCTTCAGTTACACGATTCCGGTCACTTTCTGTAAACTAAGGAAATCTGGGTGTAGGAAGGGGGTCTCTATATCTTGATAAAATATCTCCAGATACATCCACATACCCAAAGATTATAGAACACACATCAAGTAAGTCCCTTGAAGGTGAAAGAACCCCATTTCTACCTTAGCTGCATCCCCAGAGAGCGTACTCAGTTCTGGCCCTTATTCTAATTTCTTCCAGCCTGCTTCCAATGCTATGGGTCCAGCTGGGCTCTGAGCACTGGTCTGACTCCTGGTCTTATCATTAGGTAAGTCATCAGCAAATGGGATGATACAATTGGGGCACGGAGCACATGACCGCTCCATACATGCCACCCTCTTCCCTAACCCCAATGTTTCCTACCATCTCCATCAACCTGTGGCCTCCTGAGTTAAGGTGGGCAACGGGTGGGCGTGGGCGCTGAAACTACTGTTCTCATTCCACGCTGGCTCTGTTGGGAGACTCCCCACAGAGTGGAGCTTCCCTCAATGGAAGGCATTCTCCCTACATGGAGGAATGTAAAGAAGCTTTGCCTATACAAAGGAGCTCTCTGTGCTGGAACTTGACCTACTGAAAGTACCTCTCCTTGTTACAGGCTCCAGTGACCCCAGGAGCTCCTGTCATTATGAATTCCACCTGACTGCAGATGTGGGCGATCAAGCACTATCTCTATCTTTACGTTTCCTCCCTGGTGCCAGACACACACGTATTGATTGGCTTAACAAATATTTACTGAATACCGGTTCCTCCCTCTGTTTTCCTAGAGCCAGGGCATCCTTCCTCTTCCCTTCTCTCTGGCCTTGGAATGCCGAGGACATTGGCAGAGGTCAGTTTGCAATCCCACTGAGGGATCTGGCTGGTGAGGCGGGCCTGGGAGGTTGTGCTAAATAACATGGCCTCATGTTCCTGTTTGCTACCAAATCCTGACTTCAGCTCTTGCTTGTTCCACCAGCAAGTCCAGAACATACCCGTAACTTATTCCCTGACCACCCTTCCTGCCCCCGCTAATATATACACCCAGCCAGGATCCCATGGACAAAACCCTGGTTTCTGCTCTGCCTGACTTATGGTCTTTGCATGATTGAGAAATTCTCACTGGGCTCTGAAATGTCTGTCTCGCTTAAGTTACTTCCTCTGGATTGAAAACAGGGAGGACAGAGCTGGGGTAGGCTGGCTTGGGAGGCAACTTCAACGAGACAGTGGGGGAGGAGACGACAAGGCTGGATCTGGGCCCGGAGACACAGGGCTGGTGCTGGCCAGGAGAGGAGAAGAAAGTGCTGTTAGTGACTAGGAACTGAAAGGGGATGAGAAGCCAAAAAGCCAGAGTGTAGGGGTCCTGGGCCAGTGGAAGGAATGGCTGGACCTCCACAGTGTCAGGACACCCTGCGGGAGTCAGAAAGGCGAAAGGAGGGAGTGCCTTTCGTGTGTGAACTCTGGGACTGTTCCATTTGGGCGCTTTGTGTAGTTTTCTTCTTCAGATCGGGTCTCACGGGGTAACTCAGGCTGGCCTGGAATGTACTAACAGTCCTGCTACCTCTGCCTCCCATGTTGGGACTGCAGGGATGAGCCATGATGCTCAGCTTCTGAAGTATTCTCTAAACAGCATGGGGCAGGGCTGAAAAGATTAACACAGAGCACTGGCTGCTCTTCCAGAGGCCCTGAGTTCAATTCCCAGAAACCACATGGTGGCTCACAACCATCTGTAATGGGATCTGATGTCCTCTTCTGGTGTGCATGAAGACAGCAACAGCGTACTCATATACGTAAAATAAATAAATAAATCTTTAAAAAAAACCAAAACAGTATGGGACAGAGAAGGGGAAAGGACACAACCCCCCACGCCCCTTTCAGTTGATCGCAGACGGAGAGGGTCACAGTCTGTCTATTTGCCTGCCCTCTAGAAAAAGCACGACTCCATTTCCTGTGGAGATTTAAAAAACACATCTACCCACTCCACCTCCCAAAAAGGTGGAGAGGGAGAGAAAAGCAAAGTTGGTCAGCTGGGCTTGGGGACTTGTTTTGCAACCCTGGTGCCTGCAACAGACCAGTCTATTTCCTAGGCCTTCCTATCTCATGCAGGACGTCCCAAGAAGGAAACCCTCGAGACTCGGTTTTTTGTTTGTTTCTTTGTTTTGTTTTCCGAGACAGGGTTTCTCTGTGTAGCCCTGGCTGTCCTGGAACTCACTCTGTAGACCAGGCTGGCCTCGAACTCAGAAATCCACCTGCCTCTGCCTCCCAAGTGCTGGGATTAAAGGCCTGCGCCACCACTGCCTGGCTTTTGGGGTCTTTTTGTTTGTTTGTTTGCCCTCGAGACTCATAAACCCCTCCAGACTCCCTGACTTGCACAGTATGACAAAAACAACTTCATCAAGGGGTATTTCCTTCCAGGCCTCTAGCTGCATCTTCACTTCCCAAAGTCTCATCTTTCTTATAATGACCACACCCTCAGGAGAGCAATGAGAACACACCAGAGCCCTTCAGCTGGGGAATTTAAGAAGGGGGTGTCAGGGTGTCAGCAGCTAGACTGCTTGTCCTGCTCAGGGCACTTAAGGGGTTAAATGGGAAGGCTATTTCTGGGCTCTGGGAATATCAGGCTTGTCGACCCTCTTGGGATTCAGTTTCAGAACTTTAGTCTTCTGTGTATCACTTTCAAAATATTTATATGTATGTGTTTATAGTTTACAGTATTATTTATTTTACAATTTTATTTATCACAGATTAAAAGCTGGTCATGGTGGCTTATGCCTGCAATCTCAGCTCTCGGAAGGCTGCTGATGAAAGAGGATTATCATGAGTTTGAGGCTAGCCTGGGCTATAGAGTTTTTAAAAATTAACTAATTAGGGATGGAGAGTTGGTTCAGTTACGCATTGTGTTATGCATAGGTGTCCGAGGACCTGTGTTCTATTCCCAGCATCCATGAGCTGCTGCTGGACACGGTGGTGGCACACACCTTTAATCCTTTAAGCAGAGGCAGGTAGATATCTGTGAGTTCAAGGCCAGCCTGGTCTACATATCAAATGCCAGGCCAACCAAAGCCATACAGCAAAACTTTGTCTCTAAAATAATTTTAAAAGGTGATCCTGGTAGTGCATTCTTGTAATCCCAGCACCAGAGAGGCAGAAACAGGAGGATACTGGGCTATTGCTGTTCAGCCAGACTACCTCAGTTGTCAAGCTCCAGGTTCAGTGAGACCCTACCTCAAAAACTAAGGCAGAGGGCGGGGCTGAAGCGATGGACAGTGATTAAGGACACTTGCTACTCTTCAGTAACTGCCACCCAGAGGGTGGTTCAAAGCCTCTGTAACTCCAGTTCCAAGGGATCTGCTACCCTTTTCTGGCCTCCTTGAGCACTAGGCAGGCATAGACATACATGCAGGCAAAAGATTCATACATATGTAATAGCAATTTAAAGATAAGGCAGGAGGGTACAGAGGAAGACGCCTGACATCGACTCCTGACCCGTGCACCCAAGTGCACACACACGCATCTACACACAAGTACACACACACACACAAACGTGTACCAAAAAAATAATAAAAATCATAGTATAGGAATTTTCTAATGATAATATCAGATAAGAACATAACCGTAAAGTTGAACTTTACAACTGGGGACTAGAGGCAGGAAGGATCAGAAGTTGAATACCAGCCTTGGCTGTGTAACAAGTTGGAGGTCAACCTGGGCCACCCTGATTCCCTGAATTAAACCCCCAGGACCCACGCAGCGAAGGGTTCTTATATGTTGTCTTTTGGTTTCCACACACGCACCACGATTCATGTGTGCACAAACACACACACACATACACACACACACACACACAGTAAAAAAAATTAATAAAATATTTTAAAAAATTAAAACCTTTAACATTTTTTTTTAAAGTTGTGTATGCTGAAATGAACACAACGTCTCTGGAGAAGGACTGACTGAAAACTTTTAAAAAGAGAGAAATTACTTATTTCCTTATCCTTTTTCTTGAGTAAGGATCTTGCCGTACTGAGATGTGGGCTCCAGTGATTTCTCTGTCTTTTTTCCTATTTCAGTACTGGGGATGGAACCCAGCCTGCCATGAGCCACAGTCTCAGCTCTCTCCCTTCCTTCCCACCCGTTCAGGTCTCCCAGTTCATTAGGCAGAAGAGAAGAAGGTGAGACTGGGCTGCAGCTGAGGTGGGAGAAGAGACAGCCACACCACTCTAGTCCAGTGCGGCGATGGAGCTACGGAATCAGCAGACTGTGCTGTCTGAGGAAGAGGTAATGGGCCCCGTGTGGGTGTGTGGGTGGTGGGGGAGCTTCCAGGGCTTTCAGGATGCAGAGCAGACTGGTCCCCATGCTTCAAGACCCATGTGAACAGGCCTCCTTCCTTCCCGGCTTCCTTCCTTCTTTATTTCTGTTAGCAGAGGTCTCTCTGAGGCAGGCTTCCCCCATCTCCCTACAGCAGTAGGCTGGTCCTCACTGGCTCCCCTCTCCTCAGTCATAAGATACACATCCCAACCTCCTGCCCCCCTTCCCACGGCAGCCCCCACTTTAGAAATGTTCCCAGGGGTCTCACAGAGGTCCCAGTCACAGGGAAGGTTGGAAGGACAGCAGGGAGAGCTGGCTGGAGGACAGAAGGCAGCAGACTTTCCCTTCATCCTCCAGGGAGCTAATTATAGGACAGCAGCCCCCTGTGCAGGTATGTAACCTGGGCCCCTGGAGCTCCCTGACCCCAGGGCAGGCCTCCTCCTGAGGAAGGGGATGTACTAGGGGTGGGGGAGGGTGTTACAGAGACTTCCGACATCCTCAACCCAGGGCCCATAATTAGTTTGTGGGATGTGAGCAAACCACCATCCTCAGGGTGACAGCCAGACACTCTGGCGTCAGGAGTGGGGGCAGGGATGAGGTAGGGAGGAATAGGAGCTGGGGCACATGGAGCCCAATCATTCTCCCTTAAAGGATTTTCTCCAAGAACCCTGGTCTCTTCCAGATTCCTGGACTCTGCCCCAGAGGCCCAATGAAGTTCCGAAGCCTGGTAGGCAAGGCAAACCTGTTTGCCAAGGGAGGGGCGTCTCTACCCAAGGTTACTTCCTGCTTCTTTAGAGGAAGAATGACCAGGCCAGGGCAGAAGTTGAGAGGGCACATCATAGCCACCTACCCAGTGTGCCATGTCTGGCCCCGAGGCAAGACTGCCATTGCCATCCCTCTTTGCCCAAGCAGGCCTGTTGAATGAGAATCACAGGCAGGGTAGTTGCCTCCAGTCTCAGCCCACAGGGCTCCTCGAGCTGCCTATCCCTCAGGTGCCTGGCAGCTCTCTGCTGTGCACTCCAGAAGGACAGACATCCAATCACAGGTGAACCTTGGACACTGATAGCTCTGGCGAGCCAGAGGTTGACGTTTGAGTAGTATCCTGAGGCCACAGAGAGTGAGAGCCGCTGTTTTCTACCATTTCCCTCAATCAAACTGAATCCTTTATAACCTCATGGGAACTTTGCTTTTTGTGGGGGAGCCTCTCAGGCCCAGAAGAAAGGAACTTACAGACCTCCTACAGGAGCGGGGATCTAGCCAGCCATAGGATGCATGCTTAGTGTTTGTCAGCGAGCACCACCAAACCAAACCAAGAACCAAAGACTATAGGATCCACAGTTCATAACCCTAAGCCTCGTTAGCATTAGCTTGTACTTCATCAGATCTGGGCAGAGTAACACCAGCTCATTATGCAGTTTAGGGAACCAAAGTTGTGATGGGGAGTTCTGGTTTACTCAAGGTCAGAGATCTATGTCTGAGGGCTGGGGACAGATCAACCAAGGCCAGACCCCTCCCCTCAGCCCTGTGTGGCTTTCCGGGGAATGCGACTTGGCCAGCTGTTGACTCTGAAGCAATTTTTGTTTGTTTGTGTAACAGGATGAGAGGGGATCTGCACCCAGCCATGCATGAGCCCAGCCCGAGACACCCTCCCTCACACTTAGACAGCAAAGTTGCGTAGGAAGAGAGTCCGAACAGGAGCGACCAGCGCATCTTAAATGCTCAAGTGGCTCATGGCTCCTCCCTTCTTCTCATTGACTGCCACAGACAGGAAATAGGCTCAGGGATTTGGCAGCTACCCAACAGCAGGACGTCCTTTCTGCCCATACTCTTGAGGGTAAGAATACTACATGGGAGCCCGAAGCAAGCCAGGCTCGGGCTCCTCTGCCCTCTGCTACTTAACAGCACCCTTCCCCGACCTTCCTCCAGATCCTTCTGTATGGGAGGGAAAGCCCCTCTGTAGTCTAATCACACTCTGCTTTCAAAGATGGGACAGTCCCTGGTCTCTGGAGAGTGACCATCCGTGGCCCTCTCAGCTTACACTTCTCCGCTGAGGCCTCCCTTAGCCCTCAGAAATGAAAGAGCCATCCAGAGACGGCTCAGAGTGTAAAGGAAGAATAGCCATCGCTCTGCCTCTGCTCCAAAGAAGCATAGACCCGGTTTCAGCCTCTGCCGGAGGTAGGGTCTCTCTTGCCGTCTCCCCTGCTTCCCTGCCCCCTGAATGACTCACGGTGCAGACTGAGGGAGATGTTGATGGTATGCTCATCCACAAAGCCCTTTAGGCCAGGCATCCGGGCACACTTGAGCTGTGTCTGGGCAGCACTGTCCCCAACGTGTACCCAGCATACGGTCTCATTGGCGTAACTGAAGTCCATGGCTGTGGTCTGCCGGGTGCTGGTGGGTGTGATGGTAGACACCTGGGCCCCGCTCAGGTACGTAGCTAGGATGTTCTGGGAGTTGGCAATCAGTAGCACTGGGGGCCGATCTACTGGCTCTGGGGATGGGACAGAGAAAGGCAGTTCGGACTTCTAACTGTTGAGGCCACTATTCACTAGGGAACTGCATTGCAGGTCCCCGGCTTTGTGGCCACAGGCAGCCCCACTCACCATTCTTGGCCTTGCAGGAGCGGTTGTCTGGTTGCAGCAGGTAACCTTCAACACAGCCGCATGTGAAGGAGCCATCTGTGTTGGTACAAAGCTGGCTGCAGGTGCCATACACGGAACACTCATCAAAATCTTCCCAGAGAGAAAAGAACGAGAAGACGGTCATTCTAGTGTAGCATGAGCACCCTGAGACACCACCAGCCATCTGGTGGAACCGATAACAGTTCAGAACGTGCAAACCCACTGTCCGGCAAATACAGCTTTGGACTTTACTGGGTCATGTACGCTGACAGTCATTCACTCAGAAAACATTTCCTGGACAACAGATGGGGCAGGTATGGAAGATACAACGATGGATTTGAAGACAGAACCGCATTACTGTCTTCATGAAACCTGCATTCTGGTGATAAACGGAAGGCTGGGTTTGATCCCTAGACCTGCATTAAAAATAAAAGTCAAAGGGGCTGCAGAGATGGCTCAGTGGTTAGGAACACCTCAGCTCTTCCAGAGGCCCCAGGTTCTGTTCCCAGCACCCACATGGTGACTCACAACCATGTGAAATGCCAGTTTCGGGGGATCCAATACCCTCTTCTGACCTCTTCACTCACCAAGTATGCATGTGGTACCACACATACATGTAGGCAAAACACTCATGCATATAAAAATAAATAAATCTTAAAAAATACAGAGAGGCTAGACAGATGGCTCAATGGCTAAGAACTCTGTTGCTCTTGCAGAGGACCCAGGTTCTATTCCTAGATCCACGTGGGAGCTCACAGCCATCCCATAATGCTAGTTCCAGGGGATCCAACACCCTCCACGGACATTAGGTATACCTGTGGTACACAGAAATATATGTAGGTAAAACAGTCATACACATGGGGGGGGGGGAGAAGAAAGGAAGAAAGAAAGAGAGAGAGAGGAAGAGAAGAGAGAGATGGGGGCAGAGAAAGGCAGGTCACAAGAGTATGGTGTAGAGAGGTCGGGGGAGTTGCACTGAAGAGATAGGATTTGTGTAGACTTGGGGCAATTTAAAACAGAAAAGTTTGCATTGTTTCTGACAGAAAAATTGGGAACATCTTACTCATCAACAGGGAAATAGCCAAGTAAACTGTGGTCATAGTTTCACGTCACGGTGGTTTTTTTAATGAATGAGGTAAATCTCTACATACTACCAGGGATGACGGGGGGGGGACCCCTGGAACGCACTAGAGAGAGAGAGAAGCACTGTAAGTGATACCCACAGTGTGGCATCACTTACGGAAAGAGAACACACGCACAAGCAATGCTTCCAATTAGATTTTTAGTGAGTACGTGTACACAGGGGAGGGGGGAACTTGCAAAAGGGCAGCGCACACCACTAGGAGGTCTGCCCTCTAGAGAGGGGAATGGTATCAGAATCGAAGAAACTTTGAAAAGGAACTTTGTTTTTATCTGTAATGCTTGATCTTTTTTTTTTTTTTTTTTTTTTGAGAAAGGGTTTCATTCTGTAGCCCAGGTTGGCCTGGAACTCGCAGCAATCTACGTACCTCAGCTTCCCAAGTATGGGAGTTACAGGTGCAGGCCGTACCATCAGCTAATGTTTTAATTTTTTGACAACAAAATTCATGTGCAAGCTACAACTTTTGGTGGAATGTTTAAGGGCTGAAAGCAATGCTCAGGGCTTGTAGCCACACTATGTGTGGGCTGCCCCTTGGATCCCTCGTTTTTGGTTTTCCTCCCCGAGCCCGGCCCTGCTCCAGCCCACGTCCTCATGCACACATCCCGCACACTCGGTCACGTTCACGTACCTTTGCATGTCTTGCCGTCTGCCTGCAACTGGAAGCTGCTGTTACAGTAGCATGTGGGCCCACTGGGTGTAGGGACGCAATGGTGCTGACAGCCCATTCGTGAACAGTTGACTTGGAGCTCTGCACAAGGGCAGGAGAGACACTCAGGCCACCCCAAGACAGCGACCACCCCAGACACACAGCCACCCCAAGACAGCGACCCTCCTCCATTTCCAGTCAACCTTCAGAAACTGCTTTGAAGTAAAGGCCACCGTGTCTGAGAGGAAGGGGGCTGAGAAAGCAAGTGCAGTAGTTTACAAAGCCCAAAAGGGGTCAACACGGCAGGAACAGGGTCACAGCCAACTATGGCTTGTCACCCGCCTCTTCCTGTCCTGACACTTAGTACATCTGTCTCCCCTAGGATGGGTTCTGGGATCCACAAGAGGGGACAGTGAATCTTGTCCCTTTGGTGTGCCTCGTGTTTATACCTAAAGGGAGTTACTCCGTCAGCTCCAGCTGAGGGTGAAGAACGGACAGACACACGGTTGCGTTTGTCTTCTGGCCTAAAAGTACTCTTCTAAGTTATCTTTGAGCTCTGGGGGCCTCAGAGGGAAGACCCAGATTCCAGCTGGAGGATGAAGAGGAGGAATAAAATGGAGTCTTCCTTCTGCCATGACCCACTTCCACAGGGGAGACAGAAGGGGTAAGACAGGGGCGGGGAGAGGTATGAGAACACCCCCCCCCCCAAGACCAGCGATCCAATTAAGGGCTCGCTTGGGGCTGGGCAACTAGGCCACAAAGACCCCTTTGTCCAAGTGCCCCACTCCTCCACCCAGAAGAGAACAGCTCAGAGGCTAAGGTGTTTAGGGCACTAAGCCTGCCAGGAGGAGCTGTGATGGGGAGGCCGGCCTTGGCTATTCCTTCTGCCCATCTCTGACCAGAAAGCCCAAATGTACTGCATTGTCTTTTGCCAAGGAAGAAAACATTGTCTGCTGTAGAAAATCGAGAAAAGAAGTCTTGGTGTGTGTGTGGGGGTACTTCTCTAATATTGAGGGAGGTTCAAAGTCGAATTTTTGTTTGTTTGTTTCTGTAACTAAAAAGCTATGCCAGAAGAAAGTGAACCTGGGCACATATTGTTGGCTAAACTTGGTCATGGGGCTGAAGTATCCCTAAACTTAATTTCTGTATCTCATTCCAAGATCACCAGATGAAATCAGTCAAAAGAAAGGAGGGGGAAAATCCCCCACAAATTCTCTCGCTCCACAGTTCATGCCGGAGTGAAAGGATCCAGATGTGCCTCCTCCCACAGGCAGATGTTTCTGACATGTGTATGACATATGACGCTGGCCACACCCCGACTCCCATGACTGCCCTCAAGGCCCACCAAACATTGCTTGCTCCGGGCCCAGAGCCCAGGGCAGAAGAAGAGAGGTTACTATTTCTCTAAGCACCAGGCCTGGAGCTTTGTCACTACCCACATCATGGATTCCTCTCAAGCTGCTACTACAGCTAAGAAGTGTGACTTATCGCTAGTGTTCCCTCCTCAGACTGAATGGCCTCCCCATCTGCCAGCTCTGGAGGGTCACAAACCCTCCGTCCCCATCCCCAGCTCTGAGCACAGCACCTCTGTTCCTGTGTCAGGAGTCAGACAGGAAAGCTTTTGAAGGAGTCCACTATTAAAAACAAACAGTACAAAAATGTTGACTCCTCATTTAATAGTTGAGAACAGACTTGAAAAGAGGCAGTGACTTATCCAAGCACACACAGCCAGAGGAAAGTGTCCAGTCAGGCCCACGGGTGACTTAGGGCTGTTTGATGAATCTCCAAGCCCAAGAGGTCCTGCAAGTCTGGGCATGGGAGCAGAACAAGGCCTCATACACACTAAAGCTCAAGGATGGTCCTTGATCATGAACTGACCATCCCACCGGATGTTGAGCCAAGAGATCCTGTATCCGTGGCACAGGAAGAGTGTGGGGAGCCCTTACCTCGGCAATGAGCACCCTCATCTGAGCCATCCATGCAATCCTGGACCCCGTTGCAGAGACGAGACATGGGAACACATAGTTCGGTCCCCAGACAACTGTGCTCATTTGGTGGGCATCTCTGGGCTTTACTCTGTGGACCTGGGAACAAACAGAAGTGACAGCATGACCAAGCTGCCTGGGGTAGCTGTCTAGCGTCTCTGTACTGAGTGGGTAAGTTTAATAGGCCAAGATTGGCATTTCAGATAGCCATACATTCTAGATCTCAAGAGGTCTTAGGGACTGGATGGATCCTTCTACACACAGCTGCTCCACTCACAAAAGTAGCCACACATCTGGGGACAGCTGTGCAAAGGGGAAGGCTAGGGCCTACTCTTAAATGCTCCATGCTTAGGGGACCTCCAGCCTCAACATTCTATAATCAGGAGACAGGCAGAAGGTAGAAGGCAGAAGTGAAAGATTTTGATGAGCTTAAGGAAACACAGTCCCTGGCAGAAAGGAGCTCAAACGATAAACAAACACAAACTACCTTTGTGTGGTTCTCAGAGCACAGAGCTGGGTCTACAAGTGAGCCATCTGACATACACAGCACCGGCCATATGCGGTTCTCAAATGCTGTGAGTGCACTAAGTTAAAACTACCTATAAAATATATACTAGTTTTTTGATATATCAAAAGAGGGCAGGGGATGGGAGTTTCCAAAGGGGAGATCTGGAAAGGGGAAAACATTTGAAATGTAAATAAAATATCCAGGCCAGGCAGTGGTGGTGCATGTCTTTGATCCCAGCACTCAGGAGGCAGAAGCAGGCGGATTTCTGAGTTTGAGGCCAGCCTGGTCTACAGAGTGAGTTCCAGGACAGCCAGGGCTACACAGAGAAACCCTGTCTCGAAAAGCCAAAAAAAAAAAAAAAAAAAAAAAAAAAAGAAGGTAAAAGATCTCTAATAATCTCATACAGATAGTATTAATATATTGAAACAATATTTTGAGTGCCTTCGATAAAAGTATTCAAATTATCCTTAGCTGTTTGCTTTTTTTAGTGTGGCTACTTAGAAATTTCAGAACCGTGTATGTGACTTATACTGTATTTCAATTAAACAGTATTATTCTAGACTTGAAACCCAGAGCAAAGATCTAACGAAAGGATCTGGAGAGGTAAAAAGTTGTGGCCTACTGACCACATCCCTTTTAATTGCTATGGTTGCCAGGTGGAGCAATGGGAGGGTAGGACAATAGTCCCAGTAGGTAAGGTATGAGAGGGTGTGTCTGTGTGGGCGGAGCCCTACAGGCACTGCTGTGCAGGGAGCGGTTCGTGGGCAAGGGAGTTTCCATACCATTTTGTGACCCTGCCTGGGTTTGTGTGCACCCCTGCCACTTCACGTGTTTGGGCATCTGTCAGAGTGTTTCTGCAGCCACTCTTGGGAGCATCCATACGGGCTATACAAACCTGTGGCTCCTTCGTCTGGTGGGTGTGGGTGTTTGTGCCCGGTGAGCCTATGCATATCTGTATAGTCCAGGAGAATGCATGTGTGAGAACACACGTGTGGGAATTATCTAAGATGGGATTTGTATCAAACCGAAAGAAGAATGAACAAGAGTGTGACTCAGCCCTTCTCCGTGGCTTTCTGTCCTTCCGTCACACAGGCAGGGGGTCAGAAGCATGAAGAGGAAGTAGTGTAGCCAGGAGGAGGCTACAGGTCTGATAGCCTGACTCCTACTCCAGGGCAGGACGCAGGGGTGAGGAAGAAAACAGGTGTCTTCATTTCCATCCTAAACATTACCCTTGATAACCTTGGTCGGAGGGTTGAGGAAAGGTACAGATGGGACCAGAGCCAGATGAAGCTCAGAGCATGCCAAGACCTTGGCCAGGATTGGCCATGTAGGGGAGAAACTGCGGGTGGAGACCCCAGTACTCTAGGGTCCTGGCAGCAAGTCCTCCTCCCTATAAACTGCTCCCCATCCTGGCCACTGGCAGGGTGAAGGCTGGGTGGGGACCTTTCTCCCAGTTTAAACAGCTGCCTCTGATTACACCACTTATTGGGGGTAGGGTGTCGGGAAGGGCACAGGGGTGGGACTTCTGGTACAGGGACTGAGTAAGGGCAGTGGCCTTTGGCCTGGGACTAAGGGCAGCAGGCTACCTGGCAAGACCTGAAGGCCGCTAATTGAACACCAGCCAGAGAAGCTTCAAAGCAGGGAAGAAGAAAATGCTCGAAGAAAAGTGTGACTAGGTTATTCCCCCCCCCACCCGTGACAAAGATTTAGCCCAGAGGATACTGTCCCGTACAGTCTTGGGGATGTAGCAACCAAAGGAGAAATCAGGGTGCCACTGCTACACACACCAGGCACCCTGCAGGTACTTTGAAGAAGCAGGGACACTTTTAGCTGTGTCATGGGCAAATGCAAGCACAGAGCAAGGTCCATGCTAGGCTAGAGATGGCTGCTTTTATCTGGAGAGAAGAAGCCAGGGAAGGTACTCACAGATCTCAGGGGCTTCATCAGAGCCGTCTGGGCAGTCTCTTTCCCCATCACACCGCCAGCCCTTCGAGATACAGGTGATTTGGTCTCTGCAGGCAAACTGCTTAGGGCTGCATGTTTTAGGGGCTGAAGACAAGGAAAGAAAGGGAAAATGTAAAGGAGGGACAGAAATCAACTCTTGGACCCTGGAGCTTCCTAAGACGCGTTCTTCCCCAGTATCCTCTATACCGTGGACCTGGAACAGTGGAGAAGGAGCCAAGAGGACCTTACCACTCCTTTCCTAGTTGTCTAGATTGTCTGTCTGGCATATCCCTCTACCTCTTTGCTGTTTGTCACCCCACCAGACACCAGCACCCCTCACTCTGTCGGGGATGATGGTGGGGCAGGGTAGAGACCTTCGCTGTGCTTTTTCTCCATGTTCCTCTTGTTCCCACTGGCAGCTGGTCTTTCCTAAGCTCTCTGCTCCTCTGACCTCAGGACACCACTGGCCTCTTGACCACTATCACTCAGCTCCTACCCCTTACCACTGGACCCCCAGATGAGAACTGTGGAGGTGCCCTTGGCACACAGTGTGGCTTGGAGATGTTATCTGCAGAGGGCAGCTGGGCAGAAGCTTCAGCTTCCACAAGACACGGCTTCCCTTGTGGTCCGTCCAAAAGTAGGGGACTTTTGGAGGAGGTCTTCCGATAAGAAGGATCCAAAGCTCACTACCCCGCAGAGGCAGGGTGCTGGCTTGATCTCTAGGAACTAACTGGGATGCCCCTCACCTGTGGAGTGATTATATCCAGGGAGACCACCTGGCTCTAACCCCTCTCATCCCCCAGTGAGGAGCTACAGCAGAGACAGCTGGCATTACTGTGAGCAGCATACGTGCACGGACAGTGATAAACTAGCTCTTTCCATGTGCCTTGTCTTCTTTAGTCTTTCCTGCAGGATGACAAGAGGAAAGGCTAACCCACAGTTTCTGGGCCAGATCTGCCCGAGATCACACACACCTGGCAAGTGACAAACCAGGACTCAACCCAGTTCAGCCAAATCTAGGTTTCTGTTGTTGTTGTTTTGTTTCCTGTTTCTTTCTTTTAAGTTTTATTATACGTTTATAGGTGTTTTGCCTGCGTGGCTGTCTGTGTAGCCATGGTGTCTCTTTGCCTGGTGGCTGAGGAGGGCACAGAGGCACTGGATCCCCTGGAAGTGGAGTTAGAAATCGGTGCGAGATGCCTTCGCACGGTGGGAATTGAACTCGGGTACTCTGGAAAAGCAAGCAGTGCTCTTAACCATTGATGCAGCTCTTCAGCGCCAGGGCTCTAGGTTCTTAAAGGGTGCAGCCATACCCCCAGCCTGTCTGTTCTGGTCACCATGTCCTCCTGCATGGGGTAGGGGTCTTTCATCCACACAAGGGCAAGAATCTCCTCTCCCAGTTTCTCATCACCTTCTCTCCCACCGGGTAAAGCCCATTTCTGTTTCTCTGACACATACTGGAGGCCAGATCTGTGCCAGGCACTGAACTAGGCACGGAAATATGTCCAAAGGCCATGGACCCCTCCGGACCCACAGTTCCTGGGGAGACTACACAGTACTAACTCAGGGCTGAGACAGGAGAGTAAGAAAAATGTGTCAGGGCTCTGAAGGAGGGAGTCTGATGGTCACACTGAAATGTCCTCTCTCCCTCATCCCCAGCTCTGGCAGAGGGGACTGTACCCAGGCCCCTGGCCAGAACCAGAGCTGAGTTCAGGAAACACATCAAGGATGGCCTGGCCAGGCCCCCTTGGAGTCCCCCTCCCTCCCTCCTACCCTGATCCGGGAATAAAGGCCCCTTGAGGAGGTGGATAATGCTGAGTTCATTGCCCCACTGGGCCAGCTGTGAGGTCTTCCCGGGGAAACAGCCCGCCAGCCTAGTTAGCATGCTGGAGACCATCACTTCCCTGGCCAGCCAGGCGGCTGGGGGGGGGGGGGGACTGCAGTGGGATTCAGAGACAGATAGGGTGTTTCGAGCTCAGAAGCGGACCCCTGAGACACCCAGGCTGAGGACATATCTTCCCTTTCCCACCTGGGGCTGAGCCCATGCCCCGACACTCCCGGTGGCAGAACTCACAGCCAGGACCTGAGGTCACTGGCTGGTCACTCTGACCTCCTCTGTCTTCCGAGTCCCAGCCGTCGATCCCCTCCTTTGGTCCTCACATGGTTCCCCCACTGTCCCCCACCCCCATTTTTGGCCTGAATTCGACAGAGGAAACAGCAGCTGGCCAACTCCAAAAGCTGAAATGAGAGATTCACAAACCAGATGTGCTCTTGCAGAGGGCAGTGGGGGATGGGCTCCCTCCCTCCTTCCCAGAAAGGAAGAGGAGGGCTCAGACCCTGTCCTGCACCATCTCCTCAGGCCCAGGGGCAGAGGGTGGATGGGGGTGGGGAGTGTGGGTCTCTCAGGAGAGCCAAGATAGCAGAAGGATTGGAGAGAGATAAGTGAAAGGACTTCCTGTCAGCCATGGCAAAGAAAGTCCTAGGAATTCTGAGTGAGAAGGCTGAAGCCTGTCTTTGATTTCCTTCATGGGGAGAAGGAAAACACATAACCTACTTTGGGACAGTCTCCACAGCCAAGTGAAGCCTCCTCCAAGCTGGGAGGGAGCTGGGAGTGGGATGGGGAGGAAACGTATAATCTCTTTAAAGGCCAAGCCAACCTAGATGCCCTTAGCGGAGTCTTTTGCATCTGAACTCAATACTCAGAAAACCTGTCTTTGTGGCCTTCAGATGGGTTAGGAATCGGCGACAACCTCCGGTCCCTGCCCATCCCCTCACCGTCCTCCACACCAGATAGCAGTGAACATTCTTTAAAGGTGACCACTGAGTGCCATACACAGATCTGAGGCCCTGGGGTCTGAGTGTCAGGTTGTGAGATGTTTGTCAGTGCAATCCCATCCTACAGAGAACACTGAGAAAGAAGAAGTAGAAACACAGTTCCCTGTCAGAGGGAGGGCAACAGAGATTGTACAGAGTGGGTAGCCTCTAGGGAGGAGGGCATGGAGGAGTGGGGCAAGGACGGGACAGAGGAGGGCTGGGGCCTAAAGGAGAAGCAGGAGAGAGGGAGGAGGGAGAAAGCACTGCAGGAGCACGGGGACACAGGGGTGTCTGTTCTCAGCTTTGCCTAGAGATGTGACCGACATGCTAACTTGGCCAACACCCTTCCCCTCCCCAACCAGGCACCCAGCCCAGCCATGGCCCCCAGGGCCACCAAGCTGGAGCCAGGGCAGGAGGTGTGGGGTTGGGTGTGTATCCAGACACAACACAGACCCCACTGCCTGGCTCAAGCCTTGGCTATCTCCTCTGTCCCACTCTGGGACCTTGGGGTAGGGCCGTGACAGGAGTCCAGTATGCCTGGCCAGGGAAGAGGGAGAGGAGAAAGTGCAGTCCTCGACAGAGACTTTCCAAAGAAGGGGGGCCTGCCCTTCAACAACCCCTGGGAGCCCCAGGCATTTTTTCCGAAGGACAGGAGACTGAAGGAAGGAACAGCAAGAAAGTGACCTGGGCCACTTGGAGAGTGACAGGGTAGAGCGAGGGCCAGGCACCCTCTGATAGGTATGGTAACATTCTGTAAGGGAAGCCACATGGCTAAGCTAAGGGAACAGGCCGAGCTGGGGACAGACTACAGGAATCTGAGCTTTCAAACACTTGAGCTGGGCAGGGAAGGCCTCCTGCCCAACACAGAGCTTTCCCCAAATTTTATGTATTTTGGGTGTTACCAGTGTCTCCTTCCCTCGGCTCAGTGAGGTTCAGACACATTTTTGTCATTCCTGAGTCTGAAACCCTGCTTTGCTTTGCGGCCTGGGACAGATGGACAGACAGGGTGGCTTGGACCGCCAGAGGAAGAGAAGGGTCTACCCTTCAATCCTGAGTCAATATTGACTCAGCAGGACATCAGCCTGACCCACGACCCTGTCTCTTCCTTTCCCCACAAATAAAATCCAGATCTCCTGGAATGCTTGAGTAGGTCAACACATCTCTCTCCCAAGGCTGAGTCCATTATTAGCCCTCCCCCATGCCCACAATTGCCTGTGCTCATCGGTGGTAAAGACCTGAGCTCCTGACCTGTTCTCTAGGTCTTTCCCATTAGGAGGAAGTTCTACCAGAAGTCTCACCTCCTTTTTTTCTTTCTGAAATACCTCCAGTCCTTCCTTTTAGCCAACAACAACAACTCAAGTTTTTTTGTTTGTTTTTGTTGTTGTTGTTTCAGAAATATGTGCCCTAATGCCAATTCCCCAAATCAGTGAAGAGGGTTAGGAGAGAGGAACTTGGAGGAAGTTGGAGGGGATGGTCTGGGTCCAGGAAGGTAAGGGGCAGGCAGGAAAGCCCAGGAGGAATGCCACCACCAGGTAACTTTCAAGATCTAGGGGACCGCACAGAGGTTAGAGTTAGACAAAAGAAATTAAGACAGTGACTGAGAACAGAGTCAGGCTGCAAAGGATGCATGCATACAAGATATGAATCAAGAGGGCCAGAGACACAGAGCAGACAGATAGTGAAGTGGACAGCCAAAAACAAAACAAAACAAACAAACAAAAAACCAGGAAGGGGGCTCGGGGCAGAGGTTGCCCAAAGGGTGACACAGTTCTCCTGGGGTGAACCCAGAGAATGACCCTCCCTCTCCCTCTGACAGAGTGAAGGGCAGGACATATCCTGGCCTTGGGAGACAAAGTCCCAGCATCAGCAACATTTTGACTAACAGGAGTCCAGATTAGAGGCTGCTGTCTCTCACAGAGTGGGAGATTGTCTCCCCCCCCCCATCACACACAAGGAAGTCAAACTATTCAGCCAGGGAAGTCAGGGCTTGTCATCCTCAGGGGAGTGTGATGAAGAGTCCCCTCTCTCTACCCCTCACCACCTCCTGGGGGGGCTCTACACTTGTGCCATGAGGTCGCGGCACGGGAAATACTCCAGAGCCAACTGCTTCCTTCTCCAAATAATGCAGGATCCTGCTAACCAGGCTGAAATCTGGGACAGAATACAGGAGGCGGACCAGGTTCCCTGGCACAAGTCACCACCAACTCAGGGACCCTTGCATAGACCCACTCAACAATCCAGGTTCCCCAAGGACAAGCAGGCTCTCCTACTCAGATCTGGATCACAGGCAGAGTAAAGAATCCAAGGGGCAGGGAAGACCCGAGAAGAGAATTCAGAGTGTGTGTGAGAGAATAAATTCTGGGCTTGAGGTTAAAGTAAAATTGTGATAAGGAAGGTCTTTGCAAAGGTAGGCGATGGCTGGTCGATTTGGGTTTTGTTGGTACAGGGGACAGAACCCAGGACTTTAAGCATGCTAAGTGTGCCCTGCCACCCCCCTGAGCTGTGCCCAACCTCAGGGAGGGGTCTGAAGAGGGTATAGGTTTGGAAACGATCTGACTTAGGGCTGGGCCTGGGGTGATGATAGAGAATAAAAAACAAAACAAAACAAAACAAAACAAACAAACAAAAAAACCCAAAAAGCACAGAGAACAAGACTGGGAGAAAAAGTCTCATGAACATCAAAATAATGGCCCCGTTGAATTTCCTACACACGCCGGCTTTGAAGGAGGGATGTTTAGGATTTGGGTCTAAACAGGGAGAATAGAGACTAGAACATTTTCCAGGGAGACAGGAGGTTGACACTTCAACCTCATAACTCACATCAACTGCCCACCTTTCCTAGCAACTACTAACATGCTGGCTCAAGAGGGAGAAGAGGGGCCTGGGGAGAGAAGTCAGCTGTCTTCCCTGAGCTGGCTGCCAGTCAAGCTGCTCCACCATGAACTGTCCCATCTCTGCAGGGCCCTCAATGATCCTTCTCTCTGCCTTTTTCATCCTCCTTGGCTACAAATGTATCCAAATGTGTCTACCAGGAGGAAGTAAACCCTCTCATTCCACAAGGCAGAGGACTCCAGTATGAGTTTCAGACACAGACAGAAGAGAGT
Source organism: Uromys caudimaculatus (assembly GCA_028551405.1). NCBI lineage: Eukaryota > Metazoa > Chordata > Mammalia > Rodentia > Muridae > Uromys > Uromys caudimaculatus. Next base: position 58,058,307 of record CM052707.1, on the reverse strand, counting down.
ATGGGGCAATCCTAGAGTTATTTCTGAGCAGCGGAAAGGGCAATTAGAACTGTTAGGTAGGTCGAGATAGGAGGCTCCTTCTCAAGAAAGCCAACAAGGATGCTCAGTGTCTAGAGGGCTCGGCTAAGAGCTCCAGAATGCACGGGGCCTACTCTTCTACAGGTTCTCTCTTCCTTCCCAGGAAGTGGCCCTTTCCCCTGGACTGTATTTCTTGCCAGAGATGGGACAGAGGGCATCCCGTGTGCTAGGACACATACCCTACCACTGACCTTTACCCTAGCCCTGACAGACCATGAGTGGAGCTGAAATGAACTGGGGACTTAGAGGTGCGTGGCTAGAGACAGTTAAGGAGAACATGTCAGGGTTCCTCATTCAATGACCACCAATCAACTAAGTGCAGCATTTAGGGTCCTGGGGATTATGCTCCCCAGGACCTGGCACTGAATGAGCCAGGGACCTCCACAGGGCATCCTTCCTGTCTACCTGATTCCATCCACCCTCCTTCATGGGGCCCCTGGCGGGTCTGTTTCTTGCTTAATACATTTTCTTCCCAAAGCTCTTTGCCTCAGTTTCCCCTCTCCCCTCCCAGTGCCGAGACCAAGAAGAAAGCATGGGATGACGTTAGCTGTGAAGGGCAGAGGGTGGCTGCACAGGCTTGTCTGACAGGGCAGAGTCTCTTTCCTCATCTCAGGCAGAAAATTAGGGGTGGCAGCCAGACAAGATAGTCCCCAACATGACATGACTGAGGGCCACTGAGTAAACTGTTTTCCTGGGCACAGCTGCCTCCTGACCCTCTTGTCCTCCTCCGTCAACTGAAACAACTTAGAGAAGGGGGGGAGGATACATAATCTGGTTTCAGAGAAAAACTTTCCCAATCCCGGCCTGGCAAGCTCTCGAAGGCAGTGGAGGGCTGTAAGATGCTATGAAGTTGTTGTCCCCAGGTTTGCCTCAAACCTGACAGGAAGTCACAAAATCTCACCCCTTCTCAAGTTAAGGACCCAGCCTAATTCAGCCCCATGACCCCAGTGTGAAGCTTGAGCAAGTCTTGAACTGGTGACTCATTGCAAGAGGGAAAACAGCTGACAGAAAAGGGGCGAGGGGCACGCAATTCCCCCAAAAGAACAGAGTAGCCCAAACCTAACTAATATACAAAGTGTCTGTATGAGGTGAGGTAGGACTGGAATTTACACATTTACGAAACGAGCATGAATTGCGGTGTGGGGGCATAGTCACAAGCCCCATCCCAACCTCCAACTCTCCTTCCAATCCAAACTGTGATCAAGCCAGAAATCAGGGAGACAGAGCCTCCTCTGAACCCCTCCCCAGCGTTCCAGAGCATTCTCCAGTCTCTTCCAGAATGATGACATCTGACGTTTTCCTCTCATCTTAAAACTCCCAGGAATTAAGAAGGGAAATTCAGCCATAAGCATCACCAGAGCCCTCCATCCCTCAACCGGGCTACTGACAGAGGCCCTCAGAGGGGAATTGCTCACTTCGGAACCCAGGCAGGCAGCCCAGGATTCTGGACCCAGGCCTCCATGCCGGGGATGCAGGGCTCATTCCACACCCAAACAGGGGGCCCTCCCTATCCCCACCCACAGCTTTCTCCGCCTGTCTGCCCTTTGGCCAGCAGGGCACCCCTAGCCAGCTTTGCCTTCCAGCCTTCAGAGTCCACTGCAAAAGGCCCTCCGCCCCCTTTTGCAGCGGTACACAGCAAATCCGGATTCCTTCACAATTCAGATGGGGGGGGCACGGGAGGGTGGAGGATGTAGGGGAGGCAGAGGCCCTCTCTACCAGAGATAGGAAGAGAAGGCCTCTCAATCCCAAGATCAGAAAAAGGGGGAGCCCTACTTTGCTAGCCAGGCCTGTGGTCTTTGTCTGAGCTGGGGGGCCCTGGAAGCATCATTTGTCCCAGGATCCCATCCCCCAAATCAGACCCCATCCCCGCCCCCAGTCAGGCCGCTGCTGTGTCAGCTGGACTAGGATAACAAAAGGCACCCCCTCCCGCGGCTCCCTTCCCCATCCAGACGCAGGAGTGGGGGTTGGGGAGGGGGAGCCCCCAGGGGTCCATGGGGGCCGCCGGAATCTCACTCACCATCCATAGTGGCCCCGGCGACCAGAGCTGAAAGCAGGGGCAGCAGCAGCAGCAACGGCGGGGTCAGCATGGTGTGGGCCGATGCAAACAGCAGCCCCCACCCTCTGGTCCTGTTACTTCTTGTCCTCGCCCCCCCCAATTGGGGGGTCCCCCTTTATCTTCTTCTCCCCGACTCTTCTATTCTTATCCTTTCCTTAAGCAAAGCGAACCAGGGGCATAGGTGAAATGGTACAGTTCCGAGCCCCCTGGGAAGGGCCTGCTGACGCGGGTGCGCCCCTTGCCCCCAAATTCGAACCCTTCACCCCTGCTTTACTCCTCGCTCCTCTTCCCCTCCCAGGGAGAAGCTCACAGCCCCATCTCGGAGCCGCCTCCGGCTGCAAAAATGCACAATTGGGAGGAGGCGGGG
>CM052707.1:57983729-58055706 GCA_028551405.1 Uromys caudimaculatus | reverse complement strand
GGGAGGAGGGAGGGGTGTTCAGAGGGGAGAGGGAGGGGACAAGGAGAGGAGGGAAGGAGGGAATGGGCGGAGAAAAGAGGGGGGGGGGGAGAAAGAGCTACGCGGCAATCCAGACAGTGCGCATGCGCCGATTTGGCGCGCTGCCCTGAGGAGGGGGAGTCGGAGGCGCGACAAGCTTTGGAGTTCTGGGAAGCGGTCCGAGAGTGGGAGTCCCCGGGCGCCCTGTCCTCTAACTGCGTCTACCTCATCCTAGCGCTCCCTGGAGCCAGTGGAGCCGAGGGTGGGATGGGATAAGGGGCGAGGGGAGCTGCGCTCTAGCGCCTCTTTAAAACTCAATGTCGCCGGGCAGTGGTGGCGCACGCCTTTAATCCCAGCACTCGGGAGGCAGAGGCAGGTGGATTTCTGAGTTCGAGGCCAGTCTGGTCTACAGAGTGAGTTCTAGGACAGTCGGGGCTACACAGAGAAACCATGTCTCGAAAAAAACAAAAACAAAAACAAAAAAACACCTCAATGTCACACCCCAGGATTTCAGATCCCCTCGGTGGGGTCCCGAGCCGCTGTCTTGGCGGAGGCCTGATTTTCTTGGGGAAGCCCAGACAGTGCCGCCCCAGCCTAGGGTGGGGGCAGGGGTGGCCAGTCCGCAGGGAAGGTACGAGAAAGGCTGAGCTTTGATTTGGAGACTTTTTAAGAACCGGTCCGGGATTGGGGCCTGCGTCCTCAGGGGGCGGAGTGAAGGAGGGGCCACGTGGGCCCGCCCCCACCTCGCTCCAGGGCTCAGAGTAAACAGGGACACCCGCGGGGACACGCTGCAGCTTGTCGGCCCGCCTAGGGCTCAGGGATAGAGCCCACCTTAGTACCCGCCCTGCCCTGCTCGCCTGGCACGGGGCGCGGGAGAGGCAGGCTTTGGTTTGGAGGGAGGTGACTCACCAGCGGGTGGGGTTGGGGTAGAGCCATCCCCTTTCGCCCTGAGAGGTCAGGCATGATTTTTTTGTTTGTTTGTTTATTTTGTTTTTGATACCTTCTGACTGGCCTCCCACCAAGTCAGGGTTTCAGATGCCAAACTACAGGGAGGTAGAAAGAGGGACTGCTAAACTCCGCTTCCAGACACCGATTATAGGGGGTTGTGTGCTGAGTACCGGACCTTTGTCCCCAGTCTCAGCCGGTTCGGGAACGGTACTCTGGAGTCCAGAAAGCGTCGGGCGGTTCCTAGGGCCGACGAACGTGCTTCCGGCCACTGCCCTCTTGTGGGCGACGTTTGAAGGCTGTAACCCTTAGTGTCTGACTTTCTCTGTGACCTGAAGTGAAAGTTCTGGGACGCTCAGCAGGCGACATCCCCTGCTAGAGATGGACTTTAAAGGCCAGGGACCAGTACACTAACTCCATAGGAGGGACCCCACTCCAGCCAGTCACTGGCAGAAAACAGGCAGACTTGTCAGAGAGCTTTTCCCCAATGAGAGCTTACATTTCGCAACGACAGGCTTTGCCTAGGGACATGGCTATCTGTCTTTATAGTCTCCCAGGCTGGACCCTCAGGGTCCGTCTCTCCTCCATCCAGTTTCCAGCCTCTGCTCAAATAGAGGCCTGCTGTCTTTCTTCCTTTTGAAATATACTGCGGGTTTCCTTCATTTAAAAAAATTTTTTTTTTTCTAGCACAGGATTTCTCCCAGCAGGGGTGGTCTGTTCTTCCTTTTATCCAGCTTCCATGGCCTAATACAGTGCCAGGCCCAGGCAGGGAGTCACTAAATATTTTTAGTGGATGCTTACAGGCTTCCTGCTAGGTCTCCACCCAATATTGTGGTCCAGTCGAAATCTGGTTGAAACTGACCTCAGGCAATGTTGACAGGAAAAAAGACATCCATAGCTACCATGTAGCAAGTTGCCTGAGAAGGCTGAAGGCCTGCGGCTTGGATTATACAGGTGAATCTTCCTGAAGCTTCTTTCCTCGTCTCTTCCATGGACCTGTACTGGGTATTTCTGATAACATTCATCCTGTAATTCTTTGCCTCAGTGTCTTCTCTTTGTGGGAAGAGGAGGAGGAGGAGGAGGAGGAGGAGGAGGAGGAGGAGGAGGAGGAGGAGGAGGAGGAGGAGGAGGAAGAGGAGGAGGAGAAAAGAAAGAAAGAAAGGAAAAAGAAAGATAAATGTGGGGCTGCAGAGATGGATGACTCAGGAGTTAACAGCTCTTGCTGTTCTTACTTACGGAAGTCCTAAGTTAAGTTTCCAGCACCTACATTGGGTGGCTCATAAGTGCTTGCAACTCCAGCTTCAGAGATCTGATGCCCTCTTGTGGCCTTCATGGGGACCTGCACATGTGTGCACACATCTATACACAGACACATGAATAAAAAAAAATTTTTTTTTTAAGATTTATTTATTTGGGGGCTGGAGAGATGGCTCAGTGGTTAAGAGCACTGGTTGTTCTTCCAGAGGTCCTGAGTTCAATTCCCAGCAACCACTTGGTGGCTCACAACCATCTGTAATGGGATCCGATGCCCTCTTCTGGCATGAAGATGTACAAGCAGACAGAACACTCATGTTAAATAAATAAATAAATAAATAAATAAATAAATAAATAAATAAATAAATAAATAAATAAAATTTTAAAAATTTATACAATGTTCTGCCTGCATATATGCCTACAGGCCAGAAGAGGGCACCAGATCACATTATAGATGGTGACAAGCCACCATATGGTTGCTGGGAATTGAATTTAGGACCTCTAGAGGAGCTAGTGCTCTTAACTTCTGCGCCATTTCTCCAGCCTCTAAAAATTTCTAAAAATATTTTTGTTTTTATTGTTTTTAACTATGCATATGCATGTGTGAGTATGTAGAACACTAAGGCATCAGATCCCCTGCTGGAGCTGACGCCACTACCACCCAACTTGGGTGCTGGGACCACAACTCAGGTCCTCTGGAAGCGCAGGTTGTTCTTAACCACCAAGCCATACCCCCAGCACCCTTGCTGCCTCTTAGGAAACCTCTTCCAAGGACTGGGATGTAGTGCAGTTCATTCTTCACTGGCCATGCACAAAACCCTGGGCTCAAAGCCTAGCACTGTGCACTGTCTGCAGTGACACACATCTGTAAATCCAGCACCAAGGAGGTAGAGGCTTAGAGGAGCAAGAGTGCAGAGTCAGAGGTCATCATTGGCTATAGAAAAAGAGCTAGACCAGCCTGTGCTACATGAGACCCTGTCTCAAAAGAGTGTGGAAGAAGGGGCTGGAGAGATAGCTGTTCTTCCAGAGGACCTGGGTTCAATTCCCAGCAGTCACATGGCAGCTCACAACTGTCTGTAACTTCAGTTCCAGGGGATCTGACTCCCTCACAGACATACATGCAGGCAGGACACCAATGTACATTTTTTAAAAAAAATGTGTACCACCACAGTGGGCTGGGGAAAAAGGGGAGGGGGGAATAGCAGCATCTTAAGCTGGAATTGTAACAGAAATAATGGAAATTCAACACAGTGAGTCAAATGTGAGCTCTTCCATCAGCTGTGGCCATCCAGAATCTGCCCTCAGCCACCATGCTGAGTCTGTGCTATCTACTGAATACAAATGTGCTTTGATTTATTCTCTCTCTCCCTCCCCTTGTTATTGTGCTTTGGTATTTTGCCTGCATGTCTATCTGTGTAAGGGTGCTGGATTCCCTGGAACTGGAGTTACAGACAGTTGTGAGCCACCATGTGGGTGCTGGGAATTGAACTGAGGTCCTCTGGAAGAGCAGCTGGACTCTTAACCTGCAAAGCCATCATCTCTCCAGCCCTGTGTTTTTATTTCTATTAACTTTGCATTACAAAAATGGTGATACTTAATTATTAATAAAACTTAGAATGTAAGAAAATAAACTTGTCACTTCTCTTTCCTTGTGTTTGGTTTGTTCTTATTTTTGTTTTGTTTTTGTTGTTGCTGCTGCTGCTGCTGCTGCTGCTGCTGCTGCTGTTTATTTTTTGTTTTTTGAGACAGGGTTTTTCTGTGTAATAGCCCTAGCTGTCCTGACTTGCTTTGTAGACCAGGCTGGCCTTGAACTCACAGAGACCCATCTGCCTCTGATTCTGCCTCCTGACTGCTGGGACTAAAGGCATGTGACACCATGCCTGGCTAAACTTGTCACTTCTTAAACTTCCATTTTTGGCCCCACCCTCAGAAGAACCACTAGGTATATTCCCTAGAAGCGTCTTCAAGGAAGCCTGTTAGCGGTGTACAGTTGCAAGTGAGCTGGTATATACTGTTTCCGAACTCACATTCTTCACCTTAGCTTGTCTTGAGCTCTTTCCACGCTATCTGTACAGATCCAGACTGTGTTTCATATTAATATCTTGAAGCTCCTTGATGGCTGGGTGCTTAATTTGTCCTGGTATATGAATAGCTGACACTGGCTAGAATAAATCTCACCTGTACTCACCATGGTCTTAGAATCTAGAGTTTAGCACTGAATTTATAGATTCTTTGTCCAACAGCAGATCACAAACTCCTTTAGAGCAGAGACTTTGTCCTAGTCTCTTTTAATGCCTGAGCCTCTCCCCCCACAGTTCCTCCGCCCGTCCCTTCCCACATGCATTGCCCCTCTCCCCTTCCCAGCCTCAGCTCTTGATTGACTGGTGAAGAAACTGGCTGCTCCAGGGAAGAAGGATGTCCCTGTAAGCATCCTCTCCTCTCTGTAGTGTTACTATAATGCTCATTATTCATTCTCTCTTTGTCTCTCAGTGTCTTTTCTCCTCCACTTTCCTTAAGACAGCCCATCTTCATATGCTTTGAGTTGAATTATAACCTAAACAGGAAAATCAAGTAAGAATTTTCTGAAGTTTGTGATTAGGCTGCCAAGAATGGTGATAGGCTTTCAAAAGGCTGTTTTGGGAAAGAATATCCTCCTTCAACAAATTATTAACCATTTTGCTTTTTGCTTTTTTTTGGGGGGGGGGGCAAGGCTGAGTATAAGAGGTCCTGGGACAGGGCATTAAGGAGGCAGTGCTGGGACAATTGGGTCACTGGCTATCGCCCCCCAGTGGCCAGTTTAGGAAGTGTAAATAGGAAGGGATAGCTCTGAAAGGTCTAACCTTCCTAAAGCTTCGACCCTTTAATACAGCTCCTCACGCTGTGGTGACCCTCAACCAGGAAACTATTTCCATTGCTACTTCATAACGGTAGTTTTGCTACCGTTATGAATTGTAAATAAGTGTTTTCTGACGGTCGTGACTCCTGTGAAAGGGTCATTCAACAACCCTCAAGGGGTCGAGACCCACAGGTGGAGAATCACTGGTCTAACAGAAGGTGGGGAAAAGAAGGGGACCAACATGTATCAAACAACTGCTGGGGACTGAAGAGATGGCTCAGAGGCTAAGAGCACTGACTGCTCTTTTAGAGGTCCTGAGTTCAATTCTCAGCAACCACATGGTGGCTCACAACCATCTGTAATGAGATCTGGTGCCCTCTTCTGGCCTGCAGGCATACATAAAGGCAGAACGCTGTATACATAATAAATCATTTTTTTAAAAAAAATCAAAAACAATGGCTGTGGAGCAGGCCATTACAGAATATGGAAGCCAGGTATAGTGACCTGTGCCTTTAATTCCAGTGCTTGGGAGGCAGAGGCAGGCGGATCTCTGTGAGTTCAAGGCTAGCCTGGTCTACATAGTGAGTTCCAGGATAGCCAGAGCTATATAGTGAGACCCTGTCCTGAAAAAAACAAAACAAAACAACAACAAAAAACCCAGAATGTGGGTACCCACTTAAGTCTCACACTGCTTTGCTGCATAGGTGTTCTGTACAGTTAACAGACTAGGAGATGGAGACTCCAAGAGATTACAGAATCTGTTTCAAGCATCTATGCAGATGGGAGACCAGATTCTATTTCTTTACTAAACATTTCTTATGTATCCCAGCATGATGATAGGCCCTTAGGGTCAAGGGTTAAAAACAGGTGGACTACCTTTCCAGAACTTACAGGTTAATGGAGATGCTCAGTAAGGTGACCGTCTATTATAACCCAGGTGTTTTATGTCTGCGATGAAGTTCACAGAGGAGGCCATGGGAAATCAGGGAGAGATAAGAGCTCTAGTTAAGGGGTCGAGGTAAAAGAAGCTAATGACCTCAGTTAAAGTTGCAAGCGAGGAGGGGATGACAAGCGACGACCTGAAGAATGTGTGTTTTAGGCTGGAGACGGGCAAAGATGGGTACAAGGAAATTTAAACTCAGCAGAGTAAAACGGCTGGAGAGACAGCTCAGTGGTTAAGAGCACTGACTGCTCTTCCAAAGGACCCGAGTTCAATACCCAGAAACCACATGGTGGCTCACAACCATCTGTAGTGGGATCTGATGCTTTCTTCTGGTGTGCATATAGACAATGTACTTAAATACATAAAATAAATCTTGACTGAAGGAGGAGGAGAAGGAAGAAGAGGAGGAGAAGATTGAAACTATGGTTAAGTAAGATTTTTGGGGGGGCAGGAATGGAAGAAATAGTGGAGAAAATATTAGGAAGGCAAATCACAATGGACAAATTTAGCAATGCAAATGATTTCATTTTGTCTAAAACTTAAGTAAGGGAACCAGAAGAGACACTAAGGAAATGGGATCAAAGACGCTAACGGCCAGCCAGGCATGGCGTTAGTGGTGTCTGCCCTTTAATCTCAGCACTCTGGAGCCAGAGGCATTCAGATCTCTGAGTTCAAGGCTATCCTGGACTCTCAAGCGCTGCAATTAAAGGCATGCACCACCACCACCACCACCCGGCTTGTAATATATTTTTAAAAATAACGTTCCCAACATTTGGCTATACATTTTGTCTTAGTGCTAAAAACTGCTGGATCTCAAGACTGGTAAGCTACAGAACTCAAGGCAGTATGGTCCTGCTACAGGGATTCACAGATTCATGGGACAAAAATAGATTTCACAGGCCATTTCATTTTTAAAATTAAAATTCTATATTATTTCTTGATTATGGTTTTGTACATTTTGATCTCAGGAATGTTTTTCATTTTATTATTTTCTTTAACGCAGCCTCTGTCAATTCCCTCTAAATCTTTCAATATAATAAAACCGGATAATCTTCTTCAGTTTCTCTCAGTTGCTTGGAGTTTACCAACTCTGCACTGAGCTCCTTGCTCCCTGCCCTGTGTCCCTCTACAGTCTGCCTCAGTGCCAGCAAGAGAGAGCATCCATTCTTTAATTCCTCTTCCCCATTGATCTGGGACATCACTGGACTCTGGGATCTGTCTGGGACCAGAGTACTGGAGGCTTCTCTGCAGAGGATGCTATTACTGAAATTCATAGACTCAGAAGCGATGCGGGATGGGTTCAGTGTGGTCTGTCTCAGTTCTGTCCTTTGGGTTCCACTACCTCTCAACTGGATTCCAGGCTTCTTGGAAAGGTGTTTTGATCTTTGTTTTGTTAGGGAATTCTGTTTCTGTAAAGGGATGAAAGGTGAGTCTTCCCACTGTGCCAGCCTGCTGATCTCACTCCAAAGGGTCTCTCTTCCTCTTCCTCCTCCTCTCCCTTTTCCTCTTCTTCCTCCTTCTCTTCCTCTTCCTCCTCCTCTTCTTCCTCTCCCTTTTCCTCCTCTTCTTCTTCCTCTTCCTCCTCCTCTTCTTCCTCTTTCTTCTCCTCTCCCTCTTCTTCCTCTTCCTCCTCCTCTTCCTCCTCTCCCTTCTCCTCCTCTCCTCCTCTCCCTCTTCTTCCTCTTCTTCCTCCTCCTCTTCCTCCCCTCCCTTCTCCTCCTCTTCCTCTTGCCCCTTCCTTTCTTTCCACAAAGATTTCCTGATGCCTCACCTCACATCAAATGCAAAAACTTTGTATATTTGTAACACGAAAGCTAAATCACGAAGCTGTTAAGAGAAGACACAGTGCTGACTTCCAGGCTCTCTGTCCCCGTGCCCTCAGATACACACAGGCACATACAGGCAAACAAACAAAAGCCTGTCTTTGTAGTGGAATGCTGCTTGACAAAGTAAATGAACCAGAACCACATGCAACAACACGCATGAATCTCACAACACACTGAGTGGAAGACATCAGGCCCATCCATGCATGAATCTCAAAACACATTGAGTGGAAGATGTCAGGTCCTCTGTTAGCCCAACTATCTGAATTCTTTTTTTTTTTTTTTTTTTTTTTTTTTTCTTTTTTTTCGAGACAGGGTTTCTCTGTGTAGTCCTGGCTGTCCTGGAACTCACTCTGTAGACCAGGCTGGCCTCGAACTCAGAAATCCGCCTGTCTCTGCCTCCCAAGTGCTGGGATTAAAGGTGTGTGCCACCACTGCCCGGCTCAACTATCTGAATTCTAATAAATCAGAATGAATCCTCGGATTTACAAGGGCCTCCTGTCAGTTCAGTAAGAACCTTGCCACTAAGCCAGACCCCACGATTTTCATTTTAATAGGACTTTGTGTCTCATCACTACCACATAGAAGTGTGGGAACTCGAATCCATGTGACTTGGCTCCAAAAGTCATTGTGAACCAATCAACACATCAAATCGAGACAGCCTCATGCATGAATACGATCTCACAAGAAAAGCAGAGCATGCAAGGAGATAGAGGAGCAGGGAGATGCCACAGGGAGAGCTAGATGGTACCAGTAAAGGGAGAGGGAAAGGCACTTGATGCCAAGTTTTAGGATCTGGGTTCTACTCCTGAGACCCACATAATGGAAAAAAAAAAAGAACAGACTCTCAAAAGTTGTCTCCTAACCTAACATATGTGCCAGGGTACATGTGTGCTTCTACTTTAACACAAATAACACACTAAACAAATAAATAAAAATCTAAAAATATTAAAATTGGCTGGGTGTGGTGGCACACACCTTTAATCCCAGCACTCGGGAGGTAGAGGCAGGTGGATCTCTGTGAGCTTGAGGCCATCGTGTGCTACAGAATGAGTTCCAGGACATCCAGAGCTACATAGTGAGAGACTGTCTCAAAAACCAAACCAAAGGGGCTGGTGAGATGGCTCAGTGGTTAAGAGCACTGACTGCTCTTCCAGAGGTCCTGAGTTCAATTCCCAGCAACCACATGGTGGCTCACAACCATCTGTAATGGGATCCAGTGCCCTCTTCTGGTGTGTCTGAAGACTGAAGACAGCTACAGTGTACTCATATACATAAAATAAATAAAATAAATCTTAAAAAAAAAAACAAAATAAAACAAAAAAATTCTTTTAAAAAATTCTAGTTGAAGGTATTATCAGAGACTTGAAAAAAAAGAGAGATGGTGAAGACCAGCTCGGAAGCTCCCTTTAAAGTGACTCATGGGGTTGGGCTATAGCTCGGTGATGGAGCATTTGCCTTAACCTCTCACAGCCCTGCGTTTAGACCCCAGCGCTAGGGAGTAAGATGGCGTGGTGGTTTGGAAGAGAATGCCTCTTATAGACGTCTCTCTTTGAATACTGGTCTGGGAAAAAATAGGAGGTGTGACCTTGGTAGAGGAGGTGTCTGGCTGGGGGATGGGCTTTGAGGTTTCAAAAGCCCATGTTATTCCCAGCATGCTCTCTGCCCTGTTGTGGTTGTGTCTCAAGATGTGAGTCCTCAGCTACTGCTCCAGTGTTATGCTTGCTTGTAAACAGCCATGCTCCTGTCATGACAGTTGTAGACTCTCCCTTTGAGACTGTCAGCCCCTAATAACCTCTTTCTTCTATAGGTTGGCTTGGTCATGGTGTCTCATCACAGAAATAGAAAAGTAACTAAGACAGGTCAGGACTAACTAACTGCTGGATACTCCAGGAGATAAAGATAAGCTCATGGTTACTCTTTCTACCTAGAGTATAAAGTGCATGTGGCATAAGCCAGGACACTTTTGTTGCATTGGCGACTGAGGCAGGCTGTGTAATGAGGTGAATAAGGAAAGATGTCAAATGTGAAAAACTTTCCCAAGAAGCTTGGCTGCACAGGGAAATGGAGAAAAGCAAGACACTAATTAAAGGGCGGGAATTTCCTTGCAAAGGCTCAGTCTTGACCACAGCTGGCTCATCCACAGATGCCTGACTTTGCCCACCCACCCGAACTGACTTCTGCTTGAGAAGATCTGCTGGCCACAATAAGTGTTGGACAGCCCCAGGGTTCTCTCTGGAGCCCTGAGCTCAGCTGGCTCCACCATTGCTCATATCCTGTCACCCTTGGCAGGTCTTGATGGGTGTCCACCCTTCGGCACTAAGCCCAGTGCTTTCTCTTCCTCCTAACCATAGCTCGCCACTTCCCAGCCCTTTTCTTGTGCCATGCCCCAGGCTGCTCTGCTGCTTTGCTTGTTTGAAATCGGATGCTTTCTTGAGGGCATGTTGCCTTTAGTGAGATCTGGATTCTTCCAAGACGGTGGTTGTAGGAACATGGAGTGCAGCCATTCTGGGCTCTGTGGTCCCCATATCTTCTGTACCCCCATTGGGGTTTCAGTTAGGGTTGTATGTAGTAACGAGTAACAGAACGCCTGATCAGAGCAGACTGAATGCTGAAGAGCTCCAGAGCAGCCACGGGTAAGGTGATGCAGTGCTAAACTGAAAATCTGAGATCTATCCAAAGGACCCACAAGGCAGAAGAGACCTGACTCCTACAGTTGTTTTCTGACTTCTGCATCTACACACACACACACACACACACACACACACACACATACACACACACATGCACGCACGTATGCATATGCGTGCCCACACAGATGCACACACATGCACACACACACACACACACACAGAGACACAGACACAGACATACACACACAGATGCACACACACACATACACACCCATACACACACACAGAGACACAGACACAGACATACACACCACACAGATGCACACACACACATACACACCCATACACACAGACACACACATACAGACACACACACACATACAGACACACACACACACTCACACACTTGCACATGCATGAATATATCCACACATAGACACAGACACACATAGACACAGACACACACACACACACACACACACATATTCACACAAAGACACACACACACACGTGCACACGTGCACACGTGCATACACTGCCTTAATAGCAAAGAGTTCTGGAGCAAGTCCAGGCTGGCTAATCCCTCAAGGGTTGCTTACGTTTTCACACGGATACTTTATCCTCTGTGACTGGCACGATCACAACCACTGTATGGCTGCGGCTATCCCTGGTGTTCCAAGTGGGCAGACACCAAAGATGGATGACATCTCTCCCAGAGAGTTTTCTATTTGGCCAGGCTCTGGTTACTGACTAGGGGAATGTAAATACCTTGATTGCCTAAACCAATTACATGCATCCCCTGATCACCTGGGAGGGGAGTGACTGTAAAAATCTGGACTTTGCTAGCCAGAGAGACAGAGAGGGCTTGGCTCCTCAGTTGGCACAGTCAGTGATTGCCTGAGAAATTTATGACTGTGTTCTTACAGGAATTCCCTGACAGCTTGTCCTCATCAGAACTGCAACCATGGTTATCATGAAGTGTCTCTGTCTGCTAACTAGTCTGACTCCCGGGAGGAGTATAAACCCTCAACAAGTGTTTGTTGAACTCGCTGGAGATAGGTGCCGGAGAGCTGAATTTGATTGATAGCAGTTTGATGTTTCTCTAAGGGTGGGGAGACTCTGAACATGACTGAGAATATAAAGCTACCATAATGAACGAGCCAGAAGTTGGAGATTAGGCGGACTGAGGGTCGATGAAGGGAATAAGTGCCTGACAGGACAGAAAGCAGGGCCCCTCTGGATATGGTGATGGCCCACACAAATAATCCCAGCTAAAGCAGAGAAGACAGGAGGCTAGCCTGGGCTACACAGTGAGACCATTTCAGAAACCAAACTAACAGAAATAAAGCAGGGGCCTTGGGCGTTTACCTTGGGCAGGAGATGGACCACCTCTCAGAGACTGCATTGCTGATGTTTGTATCTACCGATAAGGGGCAGGCAGGTCACTGGGAACACTCCTTGATAACTTTGCTTAATCTAAGTAATGATCAGGTGTTGTCAAAGTGTGTGGAAATGAGGGCCAGAGCTGTCAAGGGGCCCTCAGCGGCTTCAGCTCACCCCTAAAAACCCCCACAAATCCCAAACCACTACTCCGTGCTCCTGAGCTGTCTTGTCCATGAAACACCCTCGGTTCCCTCAGTCAATCCGTCGATAAGGTTAGTGGTTTTGTTCTGGAAGCAAAACACTTGACAGGAAACTGATCAGGAGCATGAAACTTCAGAGAATTTAAAAAGAAAACAACCCCAGTGGAAGGTGTGTGCAGAGGTCGTAAAGGACGTAAGACTGCATCTGTGTCTTCTCAAAATGTACAGCCCATCGAGCTAAAGAACGCTCACATGACAGAAGTCGGTCCTTCTCCACGCTGGCCAATATGTAACCTATGAGTCTTGTAAACACTTGAAATGTGGCCAATGCAATCGACACCATGAAACTTTCATAACTGAAGCAGTCACATGACTGGTCATTATTGATGTTTCATGGGGCAAGCCATGGGTTCGCGGCGGGGTGGGTGGGGCTTTCTAATCACTGCTAAGAAATTAAAGATTGGGTAAATTGATAAATTTACTCTATTATATATATTAAAATGTAATTACTCTAGATGTTGTGGTGGTTTGAATAATAGTAGCCACCATAGACTCATGCATTTGAATGCTTGGCCCATAGGGAATGGCACTGTTAGGAGGTGCGGCCTTGTTGAAGGAAGTGTGTCACTGTGGAGGTGGGCTTTGAGATCTCATATATGTTCAGGCTATGCCCAGTGTTAACCCAGTCTCCTGCTGCCTATGGATCAAGATGTAGAACTCTCAGCTCCTTCTCCAACACTGTGTCTGCCTGCAAACTGCCATGATGATAATGGACTGAACCTCTGAAACCATAAGCCAGCCCCAATTAAATGTTGTCCTTTATAAGAGTTGCCTTGGTCATGGTGTCTCTTCACAGCAATGGAAACCCCAACTGAGACAGAACTATTAAAGGCTCTAGATACATCTGGAAGTCTTAGCTGGTTTTAGAGAAGGGGCTAGCACAACCCACCGAGAGAGGGACTTCTGGGGACAGTTCAGTAATCTCCCATCTCCTGGATAAGGACAGTGGAATTAAAGGCCTAAGGCTCTGGGTCACTCAGGAGGATACTATAGTCACAGAGAGTGAGATTGAGGCCACCCCAGGGCCATCTGTGTGCTAATATCACTGCTGCAGACCTAATTTAGAAATGCTTGTTGTGGAGCAATGTTTCCAGAGCCAGAGGGGGGTCTAGGGGTAGAGGGAGTATCTTAGAGCTATCACCATGACCAGAAAGCAAGTTGGGGAGGAAAGGGTTTATTCAGTGTACACTTCCACACTGCTGTTCATCATTGGAGGAAGTCAGGACAGGAACTCAAGCAGGACAGGAACCTGGAGCCAGGAGCTGACACAGAGGCCATGGAGGGGTGCTGCTTACTGGTTTACTCCTTGTGGCTTGCTCAGCCTGCTTTCTTATAGAACCCAGGACCACCAGCTCAGGGTTGGCACCACCCACAATGAGTTGGGCCCTCCCCCATCAATCACTAATTAAGAAAATGCCCTACAGGCTTTTGACAGTCAGGTCTTATGGAGGTATTTTCTTAATTGAGGTTCCCTTCTCTCAGATGACTCTAGCTTGTGTCAACTTGACATTCTATCCAGCACAGGGACTAAGGGCCTGGGACTTTTCTGGCCATCTTCTGCCTCCCTTCGTTTTTTGAGATTAAGATCTTGGTCATAAGCCCTTTGCCTAAGCCTGTTCACAAAGGAGCCTCTTCAGTGAGCAAGCTTGTGATGTAGGTCATGAGTTGATACATGCTAAACCATTGCTCAGCCTGTGGTCTCATGGCATAGCTGGGGAAAGCATACTGCCACTGGATCGTGGATGATGAGCTGACAGTAACAGGCAGGAAAGGTATCTGTGAGAAAATGCCAGCACAATGCTCTGGCCAGGAACCGGATCTCAGTGTCATGAGCTGATTTGAATTTCTCATGGTTGCAGATAAGCTTCCCATCTCCGCTGCTGTTTAAATATCGCCCTGGGAGGCTCAGAGCCAGGTTGCTCCGGCTGGTCTTCAATAGCCTCATGAGTATCATCCCCTAAGTCTGCCAGAGTTGGAGCATGAAGAATCACTGTGTAGAAGACTGGATGAGTGAGCGGAGTCAGTGTCGAAGTCATTACTCACTACGCCCTCTAGTGGAGCAACATGGTGCTCATGTAGCTGCACGCTCTGTGCCACGTGAAAGTCGTTGATCATCCGGCTAAGGCCCCTCACAGCTTCAGGCATTGCACACGTGTTTCCATGAAGAAATCATAGGATATTCAGCAGGCAGCTTTTCTATTACGATCACCCCCGTCGCAGCTACACACGTGTTTCCATGAAGAAATCATAGGATATTCAGCAGGCAGCTTTTCTATTACGATCACCCCCGTCGCAGCTAGGAAAGACTCCAGGATATAGCTGTCTCCTTCTTAAGGTGGGGGCTTGCTGCTGCCTTGCAGGGGGACAGTGTCTCCTCCGTGGCTCATGGCTCATGTCCCTGCACCACTGGGATAAATTTAGCTGTAAGATAAGAGAGTCTGTGCTAACCATTTAGCCTACTGCCAGGTAGATAAGGGATGCTGAATGAACGGTATCCCCTAGTGTTTACTCATGAACATGTGTGTTGTCTGTTCCACCTGCTCAACAATGTTGCATTTTGTGATGAGCTACTATCCTCCTCAAGTCAAGCCTCTAGCTTAGGGAGAAAGATGTGCCCATAACATAATTCTAGAATCAGTGCAGAGTGGTATGTAATGGTCACCAACATCCAAAACGAATTTTCTCCTCCTCCTCCTCTCCCCCTCCTCCCCCTCCCCCCTCCTCCTCCTTCTCCTCCTCCTCCTCTTTCCTCCTCTTCCTCCTCCTCCTCCTCTTCCTCCTCCTCCTCCCTCTTTTCCTTCTCTTCCTTCTCTTCCTCCTCCCTCCTCCTCTTCCTTCTTATTATTCTTATTGAGAGAGAGAGCACATAGGTGCACGTACTTGTAGGTCAGAGTACAACATCCGGGAGTTGGTTCTTTCCTTCTACCTTTTGAGGCAGGTCTCTGTTGTCTCTGCTGGCCTAGGAACTTCTGGGTGATTCTTCTGTCTCCACCACCTGTCTTGCTGTAGGAGTGCTGGAACTACAGATGTGCATCACCACATCTATCCTTTTTGTGGGAGATGGGACAGGTCTCACAATGCAGTCCCAGCTGGCCTGGAACTCAGTATGCAGACCAGGCTGGTCTTGAACTTACAGAGATCTGCCTGCCCTCTGCCTTCCCAGTGCTGGGTGAAGAGCAATGTGTATCACCACACCAGCAAATCTGGATTTTTCCCTTGGGTTCCAGGGATTGAACGCTAGTGAGGCAGGTTTGTGCAATAAGCCCTTTTACTCACTGGGCCGCCTCCCCTCCTTTTTGCTTGTTTGTTTTAAAAAGCCTGCATTAAAAAGTGGGTTTCCTATCAGGACCTGGAAATCATATACAAACAGAAAATGGAACCAGGATTCACTAAACAACATGTCTTACTTTTCTATTGTCGTAACCAAACACCATGACCAAGACAACATGTAAAAGAAAACATTTAATTTGGTCTCATTGTTCCAGAGGGTTAGAGACCATGGCCGTCACAGTGGGGACCCTGGCTGCAGGCAAGCAAGCAGCATGGAGCAGGTGCAGGAGCTGAGGGCTCACATCTAGAGACAATGATGAGGCAGAGGGAGCACCAGCTTTATTTTCTTTGATATTTTTAAACATTTATTTTTATTAGTTTATTATGTGTAGCTGTATCTGTCTACATGAAGGTATGTGCACACGTATGCAGGTGTCCTCGGAGGCATCAGATTTCCCTGGAAATAGAGTGTGCGTGTGTGTGTGTGTATGTGTGAGTGTGTGTGTGTGTGTGTGAGTGTGTGTGTGTGTGTGTACTTTTTTGTTTTTGAGAAAGGGTCTCTCTATGTAGCCTTGGCTGTCCTGAAACTATCCATGTAGACCAGGCTGGTCTTGAACTCACAGAGATCCTTATGCTTCTGCTTCTAAAGTGCTGGGATTAAAGGCATGTGCCACCACCACGGCCAAGTTCTTACAGATATTTTATATTTTATTTATTATTATATGCTGTTTTTTTATTTTGTTTTATTTTATGTTTGTGGCTATTTTGCCTACATGAATGTCTGTATACCACATATGTGCCCAGTACCCTTGGAAGCCAGAAGAGGGATCCCCTGGAACTGAAGTTACAGGCAGTTGTGGGCTGCCATGTGGTTGCTGGGAATTGAACCTCGGTCCTCTAGAAGAACAGCCAGTGCTCTCAACCACTGAGCCATTTCTCCAGCCCCTTCTATTCCATTTTATTTTTTTAAAAAAGGGAGTCAAGATATTATTATGGCATGAGCTATGTTCCTTGAAAAATTAACATGTCAAAGCCCTTTATAGACCTCAGAGAGAACCAACCCAATAACACCTTGATCTTGGGTCTTTGGCTTTCAACACCCTGAGTAGAATCTCTGTTGTTTAAGCCATCCAGGTTGTAGTGCTTTATTACAGCAACCCTAGCAAAACTAATACACCCATAAAATTGCTTTTGTGACTCACTATTGACTTGTAACTTCAAGTTCTCACACCATACAGGGTTTTTTTCCCCCTCCTAATGCCGTCTATCATGTCTGTAATCTTTGCAGACACTGGGTGGGATGCAGGGCCTGGAGGGAGGTGAGACAATGAAGTGTCAGGCAGGTGGGTGTCATCAAGGAAAGCCGGCCTGACCCTGCAGTTACGCAATCTGAAATGAGTGTGCCCTAGTCACCTCACGTATCCCAGTCTCCACTGAGGCACATGTAACCCCACATCACAGGGACACCCGAATCGTCCCACTTGATAGTCTGACAGTCATGGGTCTCTAAAGTAGAATCAGATGTCCTTCTAAACCCTGGGTTCTCCTGTGTCATTTGTGTCCCCACTGGTACGATCAGATATAAAGGAAGAGGAAGTATTGTTTTTCTTCTGCCACTTGCTTGTTTAGCAGATACCACCCTAGTTAATCCTAAAAGGAGCCAAAGCCGAGGCTGCAGCTCCTCTTCTCTCTCCTCCTGCCTGATTTGGACTCAGACTTCCTGAGATACCCAGATGGCAGGCCTGGCTTCCACTGTGGACGTTCATCTGTGCAGTGGGCACCTGGAAGCACATAGGTGTATGCTATGAGCTCACCCAGGCATATACCTCACTACAAGCACTACTTGCTGAACCAGTTTCTGGACAGACTCCTGTCTGCCGTCTCCACCCTTGCTCTCTTTCCCTTCCACTCACTGCCTTACAGACCCAAGATGTTCTCTAAAGGAACACATCTCTTCTGGACTCTGCCTTTGAGGCGACAACACTACCCTCCCACAACCCAGAAACCTCTGGGTAAGATGAAGAGCCTTCTGTTTTTTTTTCACATAATATTTATTCTGGGCCATAAAAACAGTGTCTGGGACTGGAGAGATGGCTCAGTGGTTAAGAGCTCTGGCTGCGCTTCCAGAGGACCTGGGTCTGATTACCAAGACCCACATGGCAATTAGAACACAATCATCTGTAATTCCAATTCCAGGGCATGCCATGCTCTCTTCTAGCCCCTGAGAGCACCAGGCAGACACATGGTATACATTCATGCAGACAGTATATCTGTATACATTAAAAACAATCCATCAACTATTATCTGTTGGGTTGGGGCTATGGCTCATTTGGTGCATGCTTGCCTG
Organism: Uromys caudimaculatus; assembly: GCA_028551405.1. Lineage (NCBI taxonomy): Eukaryota > Metazoa > Chordata > Mammalia > Rodentia > Muridae > Uromys > Uromys caudimaculatus. The sequence continues at coordinate 58,037,994 of CM052707.1, read as the reverse complement.
ACATGCAAAAAGCCCTGGGTTCAGTTCTTAGCATCACAAAGCCCTCTGTGCTGTTTGTTGCATGTTTCTAAGTCTGGCACCTGGGAGGTAAAGGCAGGAGGGTGAACCTCAAGTTTGTCCTTGGCTACAGGGCAATTTCAAGGCCAGCCTGGGCTATATGACCCCTTGTCTCAACAACAGCATTGATAACCAAAGCCCAACCAAGTAGTTGGCAGCAAAGCAACAACAACAAAAGTGCCTAGTGCTTGCTGTTTACTAGGTAAAGTGTTGCTCTAAGCCTTTATGTATCAGTAAACCTTAGTCTCACAACCCAGTAGCCTAAGCCACCCTGTGTGCTCCGTTTTACAAATAATGAACCAGACAATTTTGCAGTTAGCATCTTTGGCAGGACTTGAACACAAATAAGCCTTGCTCAGAGTCCATGACTATATTGTATGTATAAGTGCAGTTTGTTCTGCCAAACCGAGTGCATCTAAGCATGCACTGCCGGTACAGTGCCCACGGATGTGCAGAGGAGGAATCAGTTCAGGCACCAGGGGGCGCCATAAGCCTGGCTTTTGCTCTTCAGCCCAGCCCTAAAAGGCAAGAGGAAAGCCAAAAATTCCAACTTGACACAGCCACCCTCAGACCATCCTTCATACACTCGACTTTCAGGTTTGGTCTTTTGTTATCCTTCCCAGCAAAAAACTACAGGACAATCCTCCGGTTATGATGATGACTCAGAGGCTGAGCAAGGGGCGTGTGTGTGTGTGTGTGTGTGTGTGTGTGTGTGTGTGTCTTAAGTGGTCTGAGGGGCTGTCATGTGTGAGAGCCTGCTCCTACATGTGTGAAACACAGACGCCCGTGTGTGTGTTCTTGTGGCTAGGGAAATGGTACATATTTATTTTGGGGTGTGTCTCAGTGTTTACCTCAGAAACAGGAACTTTGCCAAGGTTGCACAGCATACTCGCATTCAAACTTGGCACCGCGTGAATATTCTGGCAGCCCTCTATGGCTATCCCTAGGGTCTGGGACGTGGTATCGCGAATGGATTTCTCTTCCTCCAAGCGACTCCCGGAGTCTTCAAGAATTCTGAGCTAAGGGTTCCCCTCCCCCACTTCCTCCCTACAGTATCACGGGACTTCTAAGGCGTTCCCGCCTTGGAAGGAGGTGAACCTAGTTGTGCCGGGCCGCAGGCTCCCAGCTGCTTTTCAGGGTCCTCCACTGGAGGATGCACACAACCCAGATCCCCAGTGGCACAGCCCCCTCCACCCCCCAACCCCCGGCCCCAACCTCTGGCCCCGAGAAAGTTTGTGTGGTAGCTATGCAGTTTGGGGTGGCATGCCTCTGCCAGATATTAGATGACTTTTCCGAAGGGTGGGGAATGGATCAGTGCTAAGAGGATTAGAGTGAGGGTCAGCCTCCCTCCAGTGTGGTTCAATGGGGCTCCTGATTTCCCCTCCCCAGTACGTGCTTTCCCCACCGGGTACATACATATTCACCCCACTTTCTTTCTCTTCCTCCTCCAGCCCACTTTCTCTTCTCTGTGTCGTCAGAGCTCCAGGGAGGGACCTGGGCAGACAGAGAAGCCGGAAACAGCAGGCCGGGGCAGCCAGGGTTTACAGTGAAGAGGAAGGCCGGGAGACAGTGCGTGCGTGCTTCTGTGTATGTGTGTGTGTGTGTGTGTGTGTGTGTGTGTGTGTGTGTGTGTGTGTGTGTGTGTGTGTAAGTCCGCACGCGTGTGTGCTTGTGTGTATGTGTGTGTGTACACACTGAGTTTTTAGGGCCAGCCCAGAACCCGCTGGACAGACCTACAGACCCATGGGGCTTGGTAGTGCCCTCTGAGAGAGGGAGAAGATAGCAGCGGGGCTGCCGAGGTGAGGGGATGTCTGCGAGTAGGGAAGGTTGGGGGGCCTCTGATGAACCATGAGGGATGGATTTTCGGGGCCTCTCGGATCCTCCCCCCTGGGCGGGGCAGTTGGTCCCCAGGAAATTGTTTCATCTGGGTTAGCTGATGGCACTGGGTTTTGGCAGTTCCCAACTTTCGAAGGACTCGGGTGGGTACAGGCCTCCACACTCCCGTCTGAACGTGTCGCGTCACTTTCCTCAATCCTCAGCCCTGCACCTCCTGGGACTTGGGACAGTCGCTGGGTAGAGGGGAAGGAGGGTCCTCTGGGTTGGGGAACATGGCTGCCCCTCCCTAGAAGTTGATGCTCCAGGGTCCCCGAGCCTGTCCAACCTCTAGCTGCTGCCCGCTAAAGGTTCCTATTCAGGGTGTGGCTGGAGGGTGAGAGAGACCCAGATGTAGACCTCATGGTGCCCCAGAGGAGGGGGACTTTCCCCCCTCACATTGCTTGCTTGGCCGCAGTAAACCCTGAGATTTCCCCATGGGAGGGCGGCCGACTGGGGGTTAACCCTCCTCGTGCTGACCTGGCTCCACCTCCTCCCACCCTTTCCCACCCCCCACCGCCACCCACGTCTTATTTACACACACATTGGACAACTCAGGGAAGCCCTTGACTTTTGATATTGGCGTCACATGGTCAGTGGACTCGGAATGCAGGACTGGAAGGGATAAGACTTAGGCCACCAAGCTTAGGAAGAAGCTTCTGGGTTGTCGGGCTTCCCCTACGGCAGGGAGGGGGAGTCTGAAAGGGAAAGCTTGCCCCGCCTCTTGCAGTGTGGCTCTGCCTTCCCTCCCTAGGGGACTAATCACAAGTAGCTTCTGTGTGCTGGCCAGACCTATAGACCCTGCACCGTTACGGGCTGCTCAGGGGAGAAATATGGCCTTTTGGCATCTGAGGAGGGAGGAAGATAAGACTTGCGTCACTCTCTAGGGAAATTTAGAGGAAATGGGAGCTGCTCGTGGCTTGGCGGTTCCCGGTCCCCAGTAGGGTAAGGATAGGGCCAAAGGTCTGGAATCTGAACACTCCAGAGACTGGGAGGAAGAGGGAACAGAATCCTCCCTTAAATTTGAAAATAAGCTGAATGTGACTTCTCGGGGTGCCCCACCCAAAGGGGTAGACAGTTTTAGAGCAAAACCTAGTGGAGGACCCTAAGCAAGAGTTGAGGACTCTGCCTTTGGAAGAAAGAGCTCCCTGAGCAAAAGGCAAGATGTCCTGTTACTCGGCCTCCTTCTCTTCTATATGGGAGTTAAGAGGCTCAAAAGGCAGGAGGAATTGGGGAGACCCAGGGAGTTTCCATCCCATCTTCTTCCTCCTCCTCTCTGAGAGGTCATTATGCGAAATGTAAACTGAGAGCCACCCCCTCCCCAACCACTGCTCTACCCAGCCCACTCTGAGGCCCCTGAGAGAATCGGGAGCCAGCGCTCTGCGCGCTCTGTGCGCTTTCTCTCCTTTTCCCCTGCTTTTCTTCTTCTCTTCCTCTGGCTTTTTGGCTATCTAGTTGCCCCCCTCATCCAGGCTGATCAATCCTCATGGCTTCTCCGGTTTTCCCTCTCTTTCCCCCCATCCCAGCTCCTCCTGTCCTCTCTATTTTTTTTAAGGTGATGGGATCTCTGAGCTGGAAGGAATTCTAACCACCTCTGTATAGTGATTAATCCCAACGATGATTAAGAGCCCGATTACTAACTTCTTGCCCAGTGGCCTTGGATAAGTTAACCTCCTGAGCCTTAATTTCTTCATCTAGGAAAAGGGATAATTGTATCCTTTCGGATAGGGCTGGAGAGATGGTTCAGTGGTTAAGAGCATTGGCTGTTCTCCAAAGGACCTAGGTTTGATCCCCCCACCCCACCACACACACACACACACACACACACGCACGCACACTCACACACACACACACACACACATACACACGGCAGCTCACAACTGTTTATAATTCTAGTTCTAGAGGCACACATATACATAGGCAAAACCATTAAAATAATAAAAAGCTAAAAAAATATATTGTGAGGGAGCAGGGATGTAGCTCAGGGAGAGAGTGCTATGTATCATACATGAGGCCCTGGGCTTCTTCCCTAGTGACATGCACACACACACACACACACACACATGCACTTACATGTGTGCACACAAACACGCATGCGCAGGCAAAGACACACACACACACACACACACACACACATGCATATGCACACACAGAGCACAGTTGTTGCTGGGTTCTAATGAGCTAAGGTACTGAGTATGGTATACCTATTATGGAATAGTTCATGATGACTAGTAGACATTACTACTCTGCCACCATCTTAATAACCTAGCTTGGTGACTTTTTCAGTGTTGGGCATTGAACTTACAGTTTCACAAATACTAGGCAGGCACTCTACCATTGAGGTGTCTTTTAAATTGACTCATAGGGTCTTAGAGTTCCTGATCTTGGGGGGCAGGGGGCAGGGAGAAAGTAGATCTAGCAGAATTCCTGCCGTCCACGCTAGCCTTCAACACAGTTATTGCGGCTTCGTACCCTGTCCTCATTTATGGTCTGCTCCCCGTGGTATCAGTTGCCTGCCGTAAACCACACTCTGAGAAAATGAAATAGAAAATATCAGAAAAAGGAATACATGGATTTTGAATAACTTTTGTTACAGTGTGTTGTATAATTTATTTATTATTGTTGTTGATCTCTTTGTATGCCCAATTTATATATTAAGCTTTTCATAGCTATATTTGGGAGAAAATGTAGTAGATGCTGCAAGCTGTCTCCGGCCTATCCATGGTCTCGGGTTGGAATGATATCCTGTGTGCTCTTTTCAGACACTGGTATCACATGGATTAAAAACTAAAGTTGGAGTCAGGTGTGGTGGTGCATGTTGGTAGTCTCTGCCCTTAGGAAGTGGGGATAAGAGGATCAAGAATCTGAGGCTGACCCATCAATGTGGTGCATGCCTTTAATCCATCAAGAAGGAGGCAGGGGCAGGGGCAGGCAGATTTCTCTGAGTTCAAGGCCAGCCTAAGCTACATAGAGAAATCCTCTAATGTACTCAGAGCACTTGCCTTCCACATCCAAGGCCCTGAGTTTGTTCACAGCACCTCTAAAAATTAAAACTGTTTAATTAAAATTGATTTATTTTTTTTAAGATTTATTTACTTTATGTCTGTGAGCACACTGTCGCTGACACACCAGAAGATCCCATTACAGGTGGTTGTAAGCCACCATGTGGTTGCTGGGAATTGAACTCAGGACCTCTGGAAGAGCAGTCAGTGCTCTTAACCCCTGAGCCATTTCTCCAGTCCTGTTTAGTGCTTTCAAGTGTTTAGAAAGCACAAAGGGATGGTGACATTCACCTGAATCTCACTTGAGAGGCTGAGAAGAAAGGATTCCTTGAGCTCAGGAGTTCAAAGGCCTGGGTAGCATGGCGAGAGAATCTTAAAACAAAAAATGTAGATAGCGCTCTGTTCATTCAGCCTTCTTCTTCAAGACAGGAAGAGCAACCTCATAGAGTACAGTCTTGGGGCCAGATCGGTCCCGAGCTACAGTGGAAGCCACCGTCCCCACGGGACCTGCTCTGCCCCTTCTGTCTTGTGTTCCCTTGTCCCCCACTGACCTGGCTGTAGCTCTTCAGCTTGCCATGGCTACCACTGAAGGTTTGGCCCTGTTTTGACACTGGCCAAGGGAGCCTGTGGCTTAAGGTATACTGGAAGTGGGTATGATCAAATGACGGAAGGAGAATATGGTGATACTCCCATCTATATGGAGGAACCGTGGCTGTCCCAGAAGCCAGGCTGCTGTCTTGGGAGTCTCAGTGAATGGTCCTTACTCTTCTTCCCCAGGCACCCTGCATATCCCAGATCATGTCTCTATGGAGTCTAATTTCCAAGATGTCCCCAGAAAAACTGCAACGGCTCTATGTTGACTTTCCGCAACACCTGCGGCATCTCCTGGCTGACTGGCTGGAGAGCCAACCCTGGTGAGTTTTGTTCCATGTCTTCCCCTCCTTTTTTTCTTTTAAGATTTATTTTTTATTTATATGAGTACACTGTAGCTGTTTCCAGACACACCAGAAGAGAGCATCAGATCCCTTTACAGATGGTTGTGAGCCACCATGTGGTTGCTAGGAATTGAACTCAGGACCTTTGGAAGAGCAGTCAGTGCTCTTAACCACTGAGCCATCTCTCCAGCCCCACCTTCCCCTCTTTTGAGAGCCCTTGTTGCTAGTAGTATTCAGAACTGAGGACTTGTTAGAGTGTGTTTAATAGCCTAGACTTGGTGGGCCATATATGTTGACATGTAGACTCTGCACCTCTTAGAAGGCTGAACCAAGAAGGAAAGTCAGGGCTGGAACAGAAGCAACTTTTCTTACAAGCCAGCAGAATGGGGGACAGGAGTCATGGGTGGTGGCTGCAGAGAACCTACCTAGATAGAGAACAAGGAGAGGGCAAAGAAACCTGGCTTCCTTGCTATAAATTGAGTCTCAGAAGCATTAAAGAAGCCCTGGCCTGAGGCATCCTAATCCTCCTGTCCCCACAGGGAGTTCCTGGTTGGTTCAGATACTTTCTGTTACAACATGGCTAGTGCCCTACTTTCTGCTACTGTCCAGCGTCTTCAGGCCTCTGCAGGAGAGCAGGGGAAAGGAAGCAGCCTCTTGCAGCATATCAGCACCTTGGAGGTAGGGCAAGACTGGAAGGGAAAAGGTTGGGATGGATCATGGTAGAGGGGGAGTGAGAACTGGATTCTGGAAGAAAATTGGTCACATGGTAGATGTTGAAAGCAATTGCTATTCCTGTGGTTAGGTGCTAGCTGGCATGCAAATCGATTTTTAAAGCAAGCAAATGTATGAAACTTGAGAGTCTATGGTTATGCTCTCTAACAGTGTGTCCATGAATGGGACAAGGAACTGGAGGAGGGAGGGGCATGGGTAGGGGAGGCTAACGGCTGATTATTTTCAATCCTATAGAGCATCTATCAGAGGGACCCCCTGAAGCTGGTGACCACCGTCAGACAAATACTTCAAGGGGAGAAAAAAGCTGTTATAGAAGAGGTATTGTGCTACCCGGCTCCCCGTGTGCATTAGTCAGGGTTCTCTGGAGGAATAGAACTTAGAGAATGAGTACATACACCCACACCCACACACACTCACGCACACTCACACACACACACTCACACACACTCTCACACACACACACTCACACACACACACTCACACACACTCACACACACACACTCACACACACTCACACACACTCCTACTCACACATACTCACACACTCATTCTCACACACTCACACATTCACACACACACACTCACACTCACACATTCACACACACTCACACATTCACACACACTCACAAACTCACACACTCTCACACACTCACACACTCACACACACACTCACACATTCACACACACTCACACACTCTCACACTCACACACACACACACACTCACAGACACACACTCATTCTCACACACTCACACATTCACACACACTCACTCACACACACTCACACATACTCACACACTCATTCTCACACACTCACACATGCACACACACACACTCATACACTCCTACTCACACATACTCACACATTCATTCTCACACACTCACACATTCACACACACTCACACTCACACATTCACACACACTCACACACTCACACACTCACACACACTCACTCTCACACACACTCACACACACACTCACACACTCATTCTTACACACTCACATATTCACACACTCACACACACACATTCACACACTCACACATTCACACACATTCACACACACTCACACATTCACACACACTCACACATTCACACACACTCACACACTCTCACACACTCACACACACACTCACACACACTCACTCTCACACTCACACACTCATTCTCACACACTCACACATTCACACACACACTCACACACTCTCACACACACACTCACACACACTCACACATACTCACACACTCATTCTTACACACTCACATATTCACACACTCTCACACACTCACACACACTCTCACACACATTCACACACTCTCACACATTCACACACACATTCACACACACTCACACATTCACACACTCTCACACACTCACACACACTCACACTCACACACACTCACACATTCACACACTCTCACACACTCACACTCACACACACATTCACACACTCACACATTCACACACACTCACAAACTCACACATTCACACACACTCACACACACTCACACACTCACACACTCTCACACACTCACACACACACATTCACACACTCTCACACACACATTCACACACTCACACACACATTTACACACACATTCACACACACTCTCATACACATTCACACATACTCACACACATCACACACACACATCACACACACTCTCACACACGATTTATTAGAATGGTTTACAGGCTGTGGTCCAGCTAATCCAACAATGGCTGTCTACCAAACAGAAGGACCAAGAATCCAGCAGTTGTTCCGTACATAGGGCGGGATGTCTCAGCTGGTCTTCAGTATACACTGGAATCCTGAAGAAGTAGACTTCAATGCCAGTGAAGGAATGGGCTGGCTAGTGAGAGTGAGAGCAAGCAGGCAGAGAGAGCAAACTTCCTCCTTCTTGTCCTCTTTATAGGCTACCAGCAGAAGGTGTGGCTCAAATTAAAGATGAGCCTTTCTATCTAGAAAGACCTGGGTTAAAGATGCATGGTTCCTAATCCCAGCATTTAGGAGGCAGAGGCTGGTGGGTCTCTGAGTTCCAGGACAGCCTGGCTACACAGGGAGGTCCAGGACAGCCAGGGTTGCACAGAGAAACGTTGTCTCAATAAACAAAAACAAACAAATGAAAAGATGTATCTTTATCTTTCCACCTCAAGGATCTGGAATAGGTATGAGTCTTCCCATTTGAAATGACTTAATTGAGAAAAAATCCTTTACAGGTGTGCAGAGTCATTTGGGTTTTCGTTAGTTCCAGATATAGTCAAGCTGACAACTAAGAACAGCCATCTCAAGTCCACACCCTGACAGCTAGACACACAACCACCTCCTTAGGTCATGTTTAATTTCCAAAGGAAAACAATAACCAGGTCATAATTACGCCTAACGTAACTATCCAATGTACAATTTCAAATGCGTTATATACTTAAAATAGACGGTGGCGATGTGCCTTTAAGGAACATTCTTTCAATATCTCAAACTTAAGTATTATAACCACTGATATTCTCTTAATTGATGTTACAGTACATGATAAAGAAACTGAGGGAAGGAAACACAAATATCTGTCCAAACACATTTTAAACAAAACATGACAGAAAAACTCGTGTCAATTTTAATTCTTGTTTCTGTATTTTATCACCTGGCCTTAATTTTTTTTTAAGTAATTTGTTTTATGTGCATTTGGTGTTTTGCCTGCTTGTATATCTGTGTGAGTGTTGGATCCCCTGAAACTGGAGTTACAAAAGGTTGTGATCTGCCATGTGGGTGCTGGGAATTGAACCTGAGTCCATTGGAAGAGCTGCCAATGCTCTTAACCATTGAGTCATCCCTCCAGCCCCCTTAGCTGGTATTTACAACCTTCCTCTACTACCCATTCTATATTTCCTCTACTTTAAGCAATCACCTTAGCAGGTCTTGGCCTTTTTCCTGAAGGACTGACCCATATCTTCATTTCTGAAGGGTCTGTGCCCTTTGTTTTCCTGCCTGGATTAGGTTGTTTTAATCACAGGAAATGGTAGCACCAACAGATGCTGTCAAGCAGCAGTTTTCAACCTGTGGGTCGTGACCATCGGAAAACACCTATTTCTGATGGTCTTAGGAAATGAGACACTGGCTCAGTAACAAAATGACAGTTATGAAGTAGCAATAAAAATAAATTTATGGTCGGGGTTCCTAAGACCTTCAGAAATATGTTTTTTGATGGCTACACCCTAAAGGATCTTCTGCACTCCAGGCATAATCTCTCTTACCCCCATTGTAGAGAAGCAATCCAATTTCTCCATGGTAATCTGGATCAGTCACCCCTCCTAACACTGTTATCCTTTCTTAGTCTGTAGTCTGGGGCTTCAGGGCATCAGAAACCCCAAGTGGCCAGGGGGAAGTCTGAGCTTCCAGTTCAATGAAATGTTTGTATGTCTCCTCGCAGGAGTGCTCCCTCCTCTGGAACCAAAACTCCTAGGCCAGCAGAACTTAATGTTGCAGGAACAGGAAGCAAAATTGTTTGTAGTGGATCGCTAGGGGTAATAGTGAGTGGGACTATTCCCTCTTCTGCCCCTTGATTCCTGGACCCACAGATCCTAGCCCAAGCCATGAAAACCTAGGAAAAATTTAAACTCAGGACTCAGGACCCAGGATAACCAAAGGAAGTTCTTGGGGTTAGAGTGAACCCCAAACCAAATTTAGGAAGGCTTCAGACAGAACAAGTGCTAAGGAGCTAGTTCTGCCGGGAGAAAGGTCTTATCTTGAGGTTCTGAAAAGTTTGGAAAAACTGCCAAAGGAACAAGTAAAACAAATGGTGTAAACTTCTGTGGAGGGGTAGAGGTGGACAGAGAGGACTGGTTAGAACAGCTAACCTCTTGCTATCTGTAACCCCCCCCATGGCGCACCCCCCTCTGTGCAGTTCCACCACCTGCCAGGGCCCTTCCATCGGAAGCAGGAAGAACTCAAGTTTACTACAGCACTTGCAAGGCTTCAGCACCAAGTAAGGGAGACCCGGCTTCTCCGAGAATCTCTGCAGCAAGGGACCAAGACTGGACAAGGTGGGGTTCAGGACACCAGAGGATTTGGGGGAGGGTTTAGAAGTAATCTTTTCTTGGACCTCTGCCTTGAGTGACACTTTTTACACCCCTGACTTCTGCCCCTGCCCTCAGTGTCTCTGCAGAACTTGATAGACCCTCCTGCCAATGGCGCTGGACCAAGTGCGGTGAGTAATGGACTCAGTCGCTAGTCAGCCGGAAGGATGGAGTTGACTGAGCTGTGTGAGGGCATGGCAGGGAGGTGGGGGAAAGTCCTGCTCCCAGGTGTCCCAAGAGAAAATAATGGTGGCACTGGCTCAGGCTCCTTTCTGCTCTTAGGACCTGGCCACGATGCTGCAGGGGACTGTGGGGGACCTGGAGGCCACCCAGGCCCTGGTGCTGAAAAGGATTCAGATCTGGAAGCGGCAGCAGCAGCTGGCAGGAAATGGCACACCCTTTGAGGAGAGCCTAGCAGGGCTGCAGGAGAGGTGAGGACTGGGCTGCCAGTCAGGGAGCATGCTGAGGTGGGTACCCACTGTCTCTGCAAGATGGTACACAGGTGGGGGGGGGGACTGAGGACCGTGGCTTTGAAGTAAGCCAAGACTTACAGAAGCCAGCTGCTGCAAGGCCTTGCACAGCGTTCACGTACATCCCTCACAAGTGCCTCGGTTGAGAGAGCCGTCGCCTCATTCCTCTCTTCAAGCCCATTCCCAGAGGAATGAGGAGGCAGGCTTGTTTGATTTTAAGATACAGCCTTGCAATGTAAGATGTCCAGGCTGGCCCTGAACTCACTGCACATCTCCTGTCTCAGCCTCCCAAGTACTGGAACTATACATGTGGGTCACCAGACCTCACTGTGGTTGGGTGATAACACTTTCCAGTTAAGCACACAGTGCCTCAGGTAGTAGAACTGTGAGAAGAGGCCTCTGGGCTCTCCACAAGGAGTCTGGACCCTGACAGTGAGCTTCTCATCCAGAGCCAAGGCAGGCCCTAGAACCCCCTGCAGCCCAGGTGCTTTGCAGCACACCCACAAGCTACCCCATGCGGGCTCGCACAATATCCTGTGCTCTTCCTGGGTTTGGGCTGAAGAAAACAACCTGAAATCTGTGCTCCCTGACAACCATCCTGATAACCATCCTGGCCCCAGGTGTGAAAGCCTGGTGGGAATTTATTCCCAGCTGCAGCAGGAGATTGGGGCAGCCAGTGGGGAGCTTGAGCCCAAGACCCGGGCATCGCTGATAAGCCGTCTGGATGAAGTCCTGCGAACCCTTGTGACCAGGTATATACCATAAGCTCCTACTTGGCTGTAAGCAAACCCCACAGAGTGTAGGGGTTTGTAAAGATGGGATCCAGGATCTAACACTGCTGTCTCCCCCCCCCAGCTCTTTCCTGGTAGAGAAGCAGCCCCCCCAGGTTCTGAAGACACAGACTAAGTTCCAGGCTGGGGTTCGATTCCTGCTGGGTCTGCAGTTCCTAGGGACCTCAGCCAAGCCTCCGCTGGTCAGAGCTGACATGGTGACAGAGAAACAGGCCAGAGAACTAAGCCTGACCCAGGAGCCTGGGGCTGGAGTGTAAGTGGAGACTGGCCCTGGGTTGGAGAAGGCCTGATGGGATGAGAGGAGTTGAGAGGCTGGCTTCATAAAGAGTAGAGCCTAGGGAGAGAGACCCCTGGAGCATGCAGACACTGAACTCTGACTACTTAAGGCAGAGGAAGGGAAGGGATCTGTTCAAGGGGCATCATCAGGATTTGGCTAAGATGGAGACTTCTCTCTTAAAAACCCCAGAAGAGGGAGGCCAGCAAGATGGCCTAGTGGGGCTTGCTGCAAAGCATGACGTCATGAACTTGATTTCTGGAACCTGTGTAAAGGTGGAAGGAGAGAACTGACTCCTAAAAAGTTGTTCTTTGACCTCTATATGAGTGCACCCCATCACTCACATGTACAACAACAGCAACAACAACAACAACAACAATAAAAGTTAAAAACCCAACAGGTAGTGCACTCAATGGGAAGACAGGTTCTTATGCCGGGGACTGGGTTCAATACTAGCAGTTTATAGAAATACACACAGAGAGGAGGAGGAACACGAGTAGGGTCATGGAGGGCCAGGGCCAGTGACAGCAGTGGTTAGCACCATTCCCCAGGGACCCACAGTGCTCCCCTCCGATGAGGCTGCTCACACTCTGACTCCCCTGGTAGGGAGAGCTCAGGAGAGATCATGAACAATACCGTGCCTCTGGAGAACAGTGTTCCTGGGAACTGCTGCTCTGCTCTGTTCAAGAACCTGGTGAGAGGCTGTGGGTGCTGGTGTCTCAGACTGTGTGACTAACCCTTCTTGGAGAGGGTGTTGAGGGCCCAGAGAGGAAGCTCTCAACATCTTTGCTCTCTCCTGCTCTCCTGATTCTCCCCCTCGCAGCTCCTGAAGAAAATCAAGCGCTGTGAGCGGAAGGGCACGGAGTCTGTCACGGAAGAGAAGTGTGCTGTGCTCTTCTCTACAAGCTTCACACTGGGTCCCAAAAAACTCCTCATCCAACTTCAGGTGAGTGCAGACCCCAGCCCACTCCTCCTCGCCCCACTAGAGCCCTGGATCCCCATCCTGACTGCCTTGTATCCTGTGTAGGTGGGAGAACAAGTCCTGGAGGGACACATCCCAGGAGTAGTGTGTGTAGCAACCAAGGCTTGTTCTTGTTGTTGTTTTGTTCTGTTTATTTTCTCGAGGTAGGGTTTCGTGATGTAGTCTATGTTGGCTCTAGACTCTTTTCCTTGTAATATTATCATCATTATTGCTGGGGCACGCACACATCATGGTGCGTGTGTGGAGGTCACTTTTACATGGGTTCTGGAGGTCTAATTTGGGTCACCAGGCTCCTGTTGTACACACTTTCCCCCCACTAAGCCATCTTACTGATCCTCAAACTCTTTTGCATTTTGTTCCTCTTCTCTCCTCTCCCCTTCCTCCCCCCCCTCTTTATTTTTTAAATAGTCGTCTTCTGTAACCCAGGCTGGCATTACACGCAATATCTTGCCTCAGCCTCCCAAGTGCTAGGGATTATAGGCTTAAACCACCAAACCCCACTCTTTAACTCTTATCAAGTGCTCCATATACATCAGGAGATCAGGGCGCTATTAAAATGATACACACACACACACACACACACACACACACACACACACACACACATATGCATGTACATCAAGAACTTTTTCTAGAATGGGGCACTGTTTCCAGTGATATGCAAGCACACACGGTCTGGTGGTTTTGTCTTAGGGTTACTATTGCTATGATAAAGACCATGGGCAAAGCAACTTAGAGAGAAAAAGATCTATTATGTCTTACAGTTCAGGTAATGTTCATCACTGTGGAAGGTCAGGACAGGAACTCAAGCAGGGCAGGAACCTGGAGGCAGGAGCTGAAGCAGAGGCCATGGGGGGGGGATGCTGCTTACTAGCTTGTTCCTCATGGCTTGCTCAGCCTGCTTATATCTACCAGGACCACCTGCTCAGGGGTGGCACCACCCACAATGATCAAGGCCCTCCCACATCAATCACTAATTAAGAAAATGCTCCACAGGCTTGCTGGCTGACCAGCATTATGGAGGCATTTGCTCCAGGGTGGTTCCCTCTTTTCAGATAACCCTAGCTCATGTTGACAAAAACTTAACCAGGACATGTTTCTAGATAACACTATAAGATAGGTATTATTGCTACCCTCAGTTTACTGATGATGACCTTGGGTCATAGAATAGGGTTTAGTAATTCGCCCAGGTCACACAGCTTCTAGGCACTGGGACTGGTACTTGAGCCTCAAAGTCTGGCTTCCTAGCACTGAGTTGTACCTGCTTCTCTACACCGATGCCCTCACTGCGTCTCACAAAGTGTCCAGTGACACGCCACCAACCTTTAACTATGTCATGCGAACTAAGGGCTCCCCAATACATTGGAGTAACACCCAGCTCTCTGGAGATACCTCTGACTCCAGCGAGGAGAAACTTCTCTCTTCACCCCGTGCATAGGCCCTGTCTCTGCCCTTGGTGGTCATCGTCCATGGCAACCAAGACAACAACGCCAAAGCCACCATCCTGTGGGACAATGCCTTCTCTGAGATGGTAAGGAAAGACTTAGAGTGGGAGACAGGGGCAGGGTAGGTTCTCTGTGGTAAGATAAGGGACTGTCCTGGCTGGTGGACATGCCATGGCAGGCATGTTAAGTTGCATAAGTCTTTCTTGTGGGACTGTCTTTGTGCTTCTTCCCATGCTGTCACACCATGGCACCAGACAGCTACTGAGAAATCATGATGTCTGTGAGCCAGCTCAGAGAGCCGGGAAGAACAGAGGCCATTAGGAGGAAGATTGGCCATGCACTCTCTCCCCCTTTACCCAGGACCGAGTGCCCTTTGTGGTAGCTGAGCGAGTACCCTGGGAGAAAATGTGTGAAACTCTGAACCTCAAGTTTATGGCTGAGGTGGGGACCAGCCGGGGACTGCTCCCAGAACATTTCCTGTTCCTGGCTCAGAAGATTTTCAATGACAACAGCCTTAGCATGGAGGCCTTTCAGCACCGCTGTGTGTCTTGGTCACAGTTCAACAAGGTCATTCCCCTGCTCTTTCAGTTTCTTACCCCAGCTCTTCCCCCCTGGGGCACTCAAGAGCTCCTTAGCCTCTGCTTGCCATGTAGCTCAGGCTGTCCTCAAACTCACTAGATAGCCCAGGCTGGCCTTGACTTCACACTCCTCCCATCTCAGTCTTCGACAGAAATGTACAGGAATTAGCCACCATATCCAACAGGAGCCCTGTATTTCTGACTTTTAATATCAGCTACTGTATTTTTCTGTCTCCAAAGTGAGGTGGCTCAGGACTGAGTCAGTTACAAGAATAGGGAAAGGAGCTCATGTCTGTGACCATGATATCGCCATGCACAGTCACCAAATCAGTGCTAAAGCTACCTCTCCAGAGACAGAGGGTGGGGGAGAAGCTCCTGCAACCAGGGAATGCATTACTAAAAAGAACAGGACAGCAGGACAATCATCTTCCTCTGGAATGGACCTTACGGAGCCCCACTGAGGACGGGACAGTGGTTATGAGGGTTTCCCAGGCTAGGCTGCAGGCTTAAATCTCCACTCCGTCCTTTGTCAGTAGTGTGGACGAAGGAAGTCACTTCCATTCCATTGCTCTGACTGTTATGTGATATACAGAGAAGTTTGAAAGAGCGCCCAGTGTGGCCAGGGGCTCAGGGTAAGCGGTTGTCATTGCTGCGCCCTAGGTCCGCTTTGGTCTTCAACCACTGATCCTCTCATACTCTCAAAACCCCGTACTTCCTCCAGCTTAGCCTTCCCTCACTCACCTCTGTACTCCTCCCCCCTTCAGGAGATCCTGTTGGGCCGTGGCTTCACTTTTTGGCAGTGGTTTGATGGTGTCCTGGACCTCACAAAACGCTGTCTCCGGAGCTACTGGTCAGATCGGTGAGTCCCTGCCTCAGGGACCAAACGCCTATGGCTCCCTCTCCACGCCCACTACCCACAGCCATGTCTTCTCCTTCATTCTGACCAGGCTGATCATCGGCTTTATTAGTAAGCAATATGTCACTAGCCTTCTCCTCAACGAGCCAGATGGAACCTTCCTCCTCCGCTTTAGTGACTCTGAGATTGGGGGCATCACCATTGCCCATGTCATCCGGGGTCAGGATGGTAAGTCACCACAATCCTCTGACTCCATGCAGTGCTCTCTCTTGGGTTCCTGGGGAAGGAAATGCCCTGGTTATCCTTGATGTCCACCTGATCTTCGGGAAGTTCTTCCTAGGGTCTAACCTTCAATTCCTATGGGAATGGAGACGAGTGGGTCCCCTTCACTCTAACCTTCACCCTGGATCTTCTCTCACCTGCCATGGTAGATTGAGAATGGATCTTGTGATGGGGCTGAGGAAAGAGAAATTTGGACGGGGGGACACTTAGGGTCTCATTCCTCTTGTAGGCTCCTCACAGATAGAGAACATCCAGCCATTTTCTGCCAAAGACCTGTCCATTCGCTCACTGGGAGACCGAATCCGGGATCTTGCTCAGTTAAAAAACCTTTACCCCAAGAAACCCAAGGATGAGGCTTTCCGGAGCCACTATAAGCGTGAGCGGACAGCTCTGAAACCTCCTGTCATCCACTGTCTCTCTGTCCCGGCTGTCCCGCTCTGTCTGCCTGTTGTGGTCTCACTCTCTTCGCTCCCATTTTTGTAGCCCCGCCTCCACCTGCCCATCAACCTTCCTCCCTCCCTCCACCTGCCCATCAACCTTCCTCCCTCCCTCCCTCCACCTGCCCATCAACCTTCTCCCCTCCCTCCATATGTCCATCAACCTTCCCCCCCCCCACCTGCCCATCAACCTTCCCCCCCCCCCACCTCCTTGATAGTGGGATACTCCACAGTTCTCCTTTCCCTCCTACCACAGCCGAACAGATGGGGAAGGACGGGAGGGGTTATGTCTCAACTACTATCAAGATGACTGTGGAAAGGTGAATAAACGGTTAGTGGGTGGAGACTGAGGGCCGGTACTTGTCTGCAGGAAGGCGTGGCCTTTGTCAGTCACTCGTGCTTCCTTCTCTCCTTCAGGGACCAGCCCCTTCCTACTCCAGAGCCCCAGATGCCTGCCATGGTGCCCCCTTATGATCTTGGAATGGCCCCTGATGCTTCCATGCAACTCAGCCCAGATATGGTGTAAGGAACTTGAGAGACGGGAGGGCTAGTGCGCAGGCTTTCAGCATAGCCAGCGGACCAGCAAGCTGGCCTTTTCAGACTGCAGCAGGGAGTGGGGAATTTTCCTTTCTCGGGGGCAGGGTGTGGGGTTATCAGGGAGACTCGCATTGGAGTTTGCTTTCTTTCCCCAGGTATCCTCCACAGTCTCATTCCATCCACTCATTTCAGACTCTCCCCCTAGAAGAGCCCATGAGTGTACTGCCATCCTTTCAGGAGTAAGTCAGAACCTGCGGAGGATGCGGTGGGGCAGCATCGTGTCACAAGCCATGGATAGCCAGGCTTTGTGGGAGCGGCAGCACAGGCTGACCCCCATCCTCTGTGTGCTTATGGCATGCCTAAGACTCAGGTTTGGGCTTGTAGCCCCCGGCAATAACGATAATGACTTTATTGTGCAGGTTATATGAATTCACAGTGAGTGTAGGCCTGAGCTGAGCGTTTATAGCAAACACTGTCCAAATAGTCTTTCTCACTTGTGGAATTCACAGTAACTTATTTGCTGTATGTTTCCTATATTGCCATAGTGGTTAAGCCCAAGGCGAAGGACTGAATGTCAAGCATGTGCTCGGCCACTGACTACACCCCAGCAGCTGTGGTGATTTTTTTTTTTTTTTTTTTTTTTTCCTGAGACAGGGTTTCTCTGTGTAGCCCTGGCTGTCCTGGACCTCACTCTGTAGACCAGGCTGGCCTCAAACTCAGAAATCCGCCTATCTCTGCCTCCCCAGTGTTGGGATTAAAGGTGTGCACCACCACTGCCCGGCTAGCTGTGGTGCTTTTTATTAATCTTTTTTAATCCTGAAAATGACGTAGACCTTTTCCTTCCTCAAGTACCACTTGGTGGTTTTATTAGCTCTCAGACAAGGGCTTATCTGACTTCTGGGGTTTGATGTGGGGTGGACCTAGGAAACAGAACATTGTTCAGACTAAAGACACATTGGAAACTGAACACACACACACACACCATTTTACAGGGGAGAAATTGGATCTCAGAGCACAGAAATGTCTTCCTGAGGGAATGCCAGTTAGTAAGATGCTAAGTCAGGACTTAGCATGACAGCTTGTTTCCTGACTCTCTCCTCTCTCCTCTCTTCTCTCTCTCTCTCTCTCTCTCTCTCTCTCTCTCTCTCTCTCTCTCTCTCTCTCTCTGCACCTGCTTTCCTTCCTGCTTCCAGGCCTCACCTGCAAATGCCCCCCAACATGAACCAGATAAGCATGCCCTTTGACCAGCCTCACCCCCAGTAAGTGACAAAGCCATTCCTGGCCCCGCCCTTTCTGTTCTTCTCTTGCCCACCCCACCCCTCCTAATTTTCTCTTCTGACTCCTGGCAGGGGCCTGCTACAATGCCAGTCCCAGGAGCATGCTGTGTCCAGCCCTGAACCCTTGCTTTGCTCAGATGTGACCATGGCAGAGGACAGCTGCCTTACTCAGACTGTGGGAGGTTTCCCCCAAGGCACCTGGTGAGTGGCAACCTGGGAGCAAGGGCTGAAAAAAATCGATGCTGTGCCTGCTCTCCTACTTTTCCCTCCTCTTTGCAGGGTCAGCGAAGACATGTACCCTCCCCTGATGCCTCCCACTGAACAGGACCTCACCAAGCTTCTCCTAGAGGGGCAGGGGGAAGCAGGAGGGTCCTTGGGAACCCAGCCCCTCCTGCAACCATCTCCTTATGGGCAATCGGGGATCTCAATGTCCCACCTGGACCTAAGGACCAACCCCAGTTGGTGATCCCAGTGGGAGAAGCCCAGAGACAGAGCCTCTTCTGTCTCTATGGACACGCTCTGGACACCTGCTCATGCAGGTGCCTCCTGTCTGCAGCTGTCCCTTGGTCAAGAGAAAAGAACTGGCTGGGAGAACTTGTGGTATATGGAACTGCTGCGCTCTGTCTTTCCTACCACATCAGGGCCTCTCTTTTCCAGCACTGGGTACAGAGATGAGTGGGGTGTTCAGGCTCTAATTACAGGCCCCCACATGCCTGTATCACCTGACCACACACACCCCCCAGAACTGTGTCGAGCCAGGACCTGGGACTCACATGCTGAAACATAGACACTGTGCCAAAGATAGAGGGCATACATAGGTCTAGGGCATTGAAGATGTGTTCAGGTGACTCTGGGTGGGAGAAAAAGGGAAAAGTAGGTCTATGGTTTACTGGTATGGATTTTACCCAGATTAAAAAACAAAATGCCTCCAAAGCTCCGAATTCTTACCAGAAAGAGGCCTCGTGATATTTGAGACTGTGCATTCTAAGCTTGTGTGTAGCTGTACCAATGTTTACCCGAGTCATGTTAACCTATAGATGTCACACATCACTGTATGACCACACAGAATATGTATTTCTGCTTTTGCCCATGTGACCTTCCATATCTGAAAGGCTGAGACATTGTGTAAGACAGCCACCCAGTATCATCTGGGGAGTAACCATGTGACTGTGACCTGCATATAGCTATAGCCTTGGTGACTCCATGCTTCCAGTGTTTCCTAGAGCCTGAGGCTTGAGTAGGGGTGCAGACCTTACTGTGTAAACTCCCTGGGCATTGGAGAGCCCCAACTGCTGTCTCTTGTACTTTTCTGTCCACTGCCAGCTCTGCCCCACCCCCACCCCCCAGTCCTTTTTCCCTCACTGGGGGAAAGGGGGCCATGGATCCTAAGCCATAAAATAAATTTTATTCCAAAATAACAAAATAAATAATCTACTGTACACAATCTGAAAAGAAAGACACGCTAAGTGTTGGACAGGTGCTGCAGTCCTGCCGGCTGAGGCGGCCCAGGGTCCAACCCAGGCCTCTATGGGGCTGGTAGGGGGGAACTGCGGGGCACCCTCACACACAGTGCAAGAGGGAGGGGACGCTGGGAAGGCGGTGATGAGAATGGGGCGGGCAAACTGCAGCACTTGTTAAATTAAAGAAACAAACTAGAAGCACAAAAAAATGGGCATGGGGAGGGGAGACCCAGTTTTCCCAAGCCCCCAGTCTCAGAGCAAACGGTTCCACTGTAAAGCCACTAGACCTTCCTGGGGAAGTTCGTTCTCTGCGCCCAAGAGGAGTAGTTCAGCTGCTCATACCACTGCTGGCCACCTGGAGAATGTGTGTGTGTGTGTGTGTGTGTGTGTGTGTGTGTGTGTGTGGTATGAAAGAAAGGAGAGCCCCAGCAGGCTGGAGGCAAAGTCCGTGCCCCTGAGCCGGGTGAGGGCGCACCTTGCACCCTCCGTGTGTCCTCTGGCTTGGCCCCTGCTTGTTATTGCTTGAAGCCCCATAGTCCTGTGCCCATGGAGCATATGGGAGGCAGAGGGCAGCAGAAGGATCCTTCTAGGGTAGTGATGAGTGCAAGGATGGAGAATGTGGGGGTCTAAGTGAGCCAGAAGTCTGGGTCCTGGGTCTGAGACTCCCCCACTTTCACTGCCGGCTGGCTTCTGCCTCCACTTTGACACTGCTCCTGCGACCCTCCACCAGAGCAGGATGAGGTCCTGGGGCAGGGCAGCGGTCCAGCAACCCTTCCTCGAATTCTGTAGGAAAGAGGTGTAGGTTGGTTAGAACACTGGGTTGGAGGCTGAGCAGAAGCGTTGTTATGAGGCCAGGCACAGAAAAAATGCGAAGACAGCTCCATTTATTGAATTACTGCCTCCTGCCCACTGCATGCGTATGGGGGTTCCATACCCAAGTGTATGCAGCTCCCCCTCCTATTTTGGTTGTGTGTAGCTCTCTGTCTCTGTGTGTCTCTCTCTTTCCCTGTCTCGCCCGCCCGCCTCTGCTCTGCTGGAATTTCTGGTTCTGTCAGGAGCTGCGGGGGCGGTTTGGCTCTGACCTCTCCCCTTCCCCCTTCCCAGGCCCAGCCACCCTCACTCACCTCGGGCCCCCTCCCAGGCCTCGCCCTCCCTGTAAGTGCTCCCCGAGTTTTTGGTAGCCGAATCAGAGGAAATACAGGAAGCTAGACTCCCAGCTCCTCCCTCAAGAGAAGCACCCCCTTCAGTCCCCGCCCCCACTTCCCACCCACGCACAGTTTAAAAATACCAAGCCAGGGTTGGTGGCTTTGCCTGCAGCGTCACTCTCAGCCCAGCGGCTGCCCGGCCCTCTGTCGGGCCCACTCCTTTCCTATGCACACACAAAGGGCCCAGCTTTGGGTTCCTTGGCTTCCAAGCTGGGGAACCCTATCCCCACAACTCCCAGCGACTCCACCCCCTGCATTAGGTAGTTCTAGCCAGGCCTCCCTTCCTGCTGACTCTCCTGCTCACCTTCACCCCTCATTCTGTTCTCTGCTCCTTGGTCAAAGATCCTCACCTGAATCAGACCCTCCCAATTGGAAATAACCCAGTAGTAGATGGCCCCTGCTCAAGGTCTGGCTAGCTGGAGCTCCTCCTACTGTTGGACAGCTGTATCCCTCTTCCTCCCTCTGGTCCTAGAAAATGACCCACGTGGGGGCCTGAGTAGCTAGGGACAGCACTGCTGGCTGCCTCACCTGCGAGAGGCGGCTTCGCAGGCACACAGGGGCTGAGGCGGCCCACACGATCATGGGAGACGAGGCGGGCGAGCCGCAGCCCCTCATCCATCAGTGTCTGCTGCAAGATGTGGCGGCTCCATAGCCCATGCGCTGGCAATGCCAGGGGCAGGTCAGCAGGGGGCGGCGTCAGCCTTGGGCACGACCCCACAGCTGTGGGCATGGGCACTGGTCAGGTCAGGGGCTGCCGCCAAGGATACCCACCCTCAACCGACAGTCATTCCCATAGGCTCCTCTGTCCCCATCCAGCCAGGCCTCCCAACCCTGTTCCAGGCAGTTCTCCTGGCTCGTTCCTGCAACCCACCCACCCCTTCCTCCCAAATCAGAGAAAGGTACTCTAATGCACACTCACCCTGCAAGTGGCCATCTAGGCTCTCCCCAGAGAGACTGGCGCTGTCCTCCTCTAGGCTGGGGCGGTATGGGGGTGCATAGGACTCAGGGCCTGGAGGAGGCTGCTGGATTTCAGAATGACTCTGTTCTCCAACCTATGGATGCGAAACATTTGGGAAATGAGGACCCAGTAAGGCAGTGGTTGGGGCAGGCTGTCCTTCCCTGCCCCTAAAACTATACCTCTTGTTTCAGTTTTTTCAGTGGTGGGCCTCCCAATTCTTCAGAGTGAAGCCTGCAAAAACCAGAGAGTAAGGAGGGTGGAGTTAGGAAGGGCCCCACAAGCCCACAACGCACGGGGTGCACAATCAGACCAGGAAACATGCATTACTTAAAAACTGCAGAAAGAAGCTGGTTGGACAGGAGTTGGGAGTCCAGTCATTATCGTGGGGGGGGTGGGGGGTGGGAGCAGAGAGCAAGCCTCAGACACATTTAAGTTGAGTTGGCAAGGGGAAGACATGCAGGTGGGTGGGAAGCAGGCCTAGAGTTGCCTGAGCTGCAAGCAGGGAGAGTCCTTGGCAAGATTCCAACCGCACGGCCCCAGGGAAGGGGGGTCTCACCTGGATCCCTTCAAGGAAGAAAGATAGGTGCTCTCTCGGGCTACTTGGCGGGACAGCGAGAAGAGTTCTACCCTTCGCAGTAAGAGCGTGTTGTCCCTCATACAGAACTGGGCAGCGGCCTCATTGATGGTCAGCTGCGCCAAGAGGACAGCCAGTGTGAGTTTCTCCTACTGTTTCTCCCCTTCACCACCAAGGGAGGCCCATTCAAAGAATGCCTGCTTTAAATAATACCCAGGACCTGCCTGAACTTAAAGACAGAGGTGTGGGCTCTGTCCCTAGGATGTGAGCAGCACTGGGCTCATTGTTATTATCTTAGCTTTCCCTTTGGTTGATGGAAGCAGAGCAGCAGCTGGGGCTGGGCACGTGTGGGTGTGTGGAAGGAACTGAGGTGGTCAAGGGGACAATGAAACAGAGGCGGAGGATGGAGGAAGCCTCAGAGGCAAGTGAATCGAGTCCCAGGAGTGAAGGGCAGTCCTGGGGACCCAGGTCCTCACCTCGTGCAAGCTAAGCTGTTTGCCCTCCCGCCGTTTGGAATCCAGGCGGCCATAGATGATGCTGTACTTTCGGATCTCCTCCTCTTTCTGGCTGTCGTTATCATCCATCTCAAAGATGTGCCCCACACTCCGTGCCAGCTTCTTATTCAGTTTCAACAGGGATGTGATCTCTCCAGTGTCGCCCCTGGGGAAACTCCGGAAGATCCTCTCCACGCTCTCCACCACCATTTGCACCATCTCTGGTTCCAGGCGGTCTGGACCACCCCCTGCGCCACCTGCAGCCATCCCCCCAGCCCCAGCCCCCTCAGGGACTCCTCCCCCTGCAGGCGGGGAGAAAGGGGGAGACCCGGCCTCCTCTTCTCCTCCTGCTCCAACATCAGATTCTGGAGTGCTCTGGCCTGGCCAGATCCGGGGATCCCCTGCCCCAGGCCCTCCAGGAAGTGGCGATAGCTTCTCTCCAAGTTCAAGGGGACTCTTGGGGCTATAGCTTCGAGCACTGCCCGCCTTTTCTCCTGGGCTGCCATGCCCGTTGCTCATGCTCCCTTTCCGGGTACCAGCTGTCTCAGAGATCTTGAAAAGCGGGATGCTGGAGACAGGCACAGCAGGCACTGGTTGGCTGAAGAGCCCTGGGTTGGTGGCCCATTCTCTCAGAGCCTTCTGTAGACGTCGGACATGGAGTGGTTTGGTGGCCATGCCCACGAGTGCCATGATTTCCAGGAACTCCTCCTCACCCGCCTCACACAACTGCTGTACATCATCCCCTCCCTGCTGGATGAAGGTCTCGTAGTAAGAGAGGAGGTTGGCACGCTGCAGGACCCGGTACAGCTGCAGCTCACCCAGTGTTCGAGGCAGTGCCATGATTGGGGCACTTGCCCTGAAAAGGAAGGGCAGGAGAGGAGAGAGGCAGTGAGTACAAGAGCCCTGCTGGGGTAACAACCCACACTAAACAATTGTCCTCTTTCCTGCCCAGTGCCCAGGGCTGAGCACACTGAGAACCGAGCATTGCTCAGAGGCACAGCCATGCCGGGACCCTCCGATCCCCAGAAGCACAGAAGGCCGGTTGCCCTGCCTACAGCTATCAGAAACACGCTTACCTCATCTTTTACTTTGATCTTTCTGGTCTGGGGCAGCACAATCTTGAGCACTAAGACTCATTACAACTTCCCTGAAATGGCTGGACCCCCCCCCCCCATTACAGTCTTTACCTCTTTCCCCTAACACTCGGTACCCTCAACATTACTTACCGTAACAACCCATATTAAAGTTAACTTAGAATACTAGGGGCTATTGCTGGACGATTTACTCCTGGCCCAGGTATCTGAGAGGAAGGGGTGTGGTCTCTTCCTTGGCATTTAGGGAATCTGGTAGACCTCTGCTCCTGTCCTTAGCTTCCGGGGATTAAAAGCACCCTTCCTAGAATCCGTCCAACTTTCTAGGCTGCCCAGTACCCTTCAGTTACCCCCTCTCCTTTGATTGGCCCTTCCCACTCTTCAGCAGGCCCCTCTCTTCTGGGAAAGGGGGAGGGAAGCCTTGATTGTTCTGCTCTGGGGCCCATTCTTCCCACACACTCCCACAGTAGCCGCGTCTGTGGGCGAAAACCGCCCGGGGGCTCCCGCCTACTCCCCTCTTCCTTGTTTTCCACCTTCATCTTCGAAAGGGAGTGCAGGAGAGGTTGAAGGCCTCTTGAGGAAGGGGCTGCACACCGGAGCTACCCCTCCTCACCCTGTGAATGGTCATTTCATGACATGGGAGGCCTGAAGCACACCCCCTTCAGGCCCGCAGATGCTTAACTCGAAGGAACCACCTTCTCCCGGATGCCTGCTAATGACACACTGAGACAGCTAAGCGCCCCCACCCCTCACACTGTTGACAGATCAAGCTCTGGAGCTTCCCCTGGCTCGGGGGGTGGGAGGTCATTCTTTGCAGGGGGCTCACGTGTCAGGTTATGCCCACTGGGTAAACCTGGAATGGAAAATGAGGCAGTACTCTATCGTATCCCAGGTTCATCGAGTCTTTGTTTGCTCCCAGGATCCCCTAATTCGAATACTCATCCCCCTTTCCATCAGTCTCCACCTCCCACCTCCGTCCTGCTTCTCCACGTCCTCTTTTCGACCTCCACCCTCCAGACCCCATTCCGGAGTCCAGCTCCACCCATCTCCACTCCCTGCCACCTCCTTTTGCCCACTAACTTGAGTCTGGGTTGCGGGGTCCGCCGGGTGTTATCCCCTCTGCCAGGTGGCTGCTCCGCTGTGGGAGAGGGCGCTCTGTGCATGGACAGCCAGAGATCACCCGTGCCTCCCCTCTCGGTGCCCGGCGCCCGCTGCGCGCTGCTCTTTGCCTGGCGCGCGCGGCCCGGGTCCACTGCTGTCCAGGCTCCGTCCCTCCCTCTACGTCTTCTCTCTCGGAGCCTCCGCGCCTCTGTCTGTGCCTCTGCCCCCACCTCCCCGGCTGCGCTTGCCGCCTCTCTGCGCCTCCTCCCCCGCAGGACGCACACGGAGCGAGGCCCGCCGCTGCGCTGGCTGCTGGGCTGGCGGGAGGTGGGCGTGGGCAGAACCGGGGGCTGGGACCCGAGGCGGTGGGTGGGAACCCAGGCCTGAGCCTCCGAGAGGCTGCTGTGGAGACTGAGAGGAGGAGACTTGGGGGAAGGTGGGGGGAAGGTGTGGAGCAGGAGGCGGAGGCGGGGACTCAAGAGTCGGGCTCCGAGTTGGGGACCGAGGTGACCGAGGCCGAGCTGTGGAAGGGGGAGCTTGGGGACCCAACGGGCGGGGCAGGTCGCTCCATGCCGCCCACGCCGGATGTACAGCCGGCCCTCTCTGCGCCCACGTACCCACGTGAGCGCCCCGCCGGCTACATTCCTACTCCCTTCACCACTCCTACTCCTGTGAGCCGAGAGCGCAGTTTCACAACCACTCACAAGTATACAAAGACACGCGCACGTACGTGCACACGCGTCCAAACAACGACGCGGACGCCCGTTGGCCGCACTCCGGCCGCGCCGTGCCGTTAGTTTGAATGTTAGAAGTAATGGGGAAAAGTTGGCGAAGGGTCGGGTGTGCGGTTCCTCCTGCTCGCTTCCCCTAGGATGTATCCTTAGGGTAAACTTGTTAGCGCGGGGCTGCGCAGGAATCCCTTGGGTGTCTCAATACCGTTCTCTGGCCTAAAGGTTGTAATATGAAGAGGAGGTTCTCAGAAACCTTGGTCGTAAGTTATACTAGAACTTACTACTTACTCGAGTGTTGGTTAGGCACGTCGGGGGTTGCTATGTAGAGCAGGGATGGGGTTACCATGCTTTCGTGGCACCCTATTTTCTGATGGCCAGGCCTTACTGCTTGGACGATTGGATGGCAAAGCCAGGAAAAGGCGGCTACCTTCTCTGAGGTCATGAGTTATTGGACCTCTCTGGACAGTGTAGTGGAAGCTGAGCGAGAGGCTAAGAGTAGTCTACGTGACTGCCCACCATGGAGGACCGCCTTCAAGGAGCCCAACCCCCTCGGTTTCTTCTAGCCCCATCTGGTTCCCATTACACGCCCACGGCTAGGAGGGTTGGGGGGGGTATTGGGCACGCGGGGGTTGTGTAGGCCTTTTGGGAAAGGGAGGGTGAGGGTGGGAAGAGTGGCGGACTGGCCAGAGGAAAGGTCCCTCTAGTTCAAAACGTCGGCTCCGCCCCTCTGCTCCGCACTTGTGAGTGGCTTGCCCCAGCAGGGCGTGGGTGGTGTGGGTCGGGCGGGTTCTACATTCCAGATTCATTCCAGACTGGCGAGGGGGATCTCTCAGTTTCCCGAAGAGGAATGGGTACTTTATCAAGGAGGAACGATTTCAATAGCTCAGGTTTTTGTCTTCTTTCCAAATGTACTAGGGATGGTAAGAAGGAGCAGGGTCCTTCTCCGGATCCCCTTTGCTACTATGAAGGGCAGGACTAGGTGGCCTTTCCTTCGATGTGTGCGGAGCCCCTCCCCCACGGCCCCCGTCCGGTTATTTTGGAGTCTGGGCTGCCAGCCGCTGGCCCCGGGTTTCCTCGTGCCCCCGCCCTCCTCCTGCCCACGCTCCCCGTGACGCACATCCTTCGCCCACACTGCCTTTGCTCCAGGCGTCCCCCTCCCTCCCACAGGCCCCTTTGGAGTGGCGCTAAGTCCTGGGGTCTGGAGAGAGAGAGAGAGGGCAGCTAGTGTAGCGGTAGGGGGTGGGGAAGCTTGAGGCGTGAAGCCGGGAAGCTGGAACTTACTGTGCGCCTGGTCCGGGTCCAGGAAAGAAGACGATGGAGGGAGATGCCGAATCTGAGGCCTTGGCTCCCGTGTTTGGGACCAGAGGGAAGGAGAAGCGCTAGATCTACCTGAGACACTTGTCCGGGTCCCTTTGTGGGTCAGAATTGGTCCCGATGGGAACCTAAGTGTGAGAGTGAGACTACGGAGGATCATCTGTAGCTTTGTTTCTCGAGACTTGCCATGAGATTTAAGTAGAGAGAGTGTTAATTGTAGAGTGCCAGTCAGATTGAAGACTATTGACAGTATTTCGAGTTTATGTGTTTGTTTCTTTATATCTACTTGTGTATCTGTGTCTGTAGATTGTATCCCAGTCCTTGTGTGTGTATTTTAAAATACATACATTTAAAACAAAAAACAAAAGCATTGGCTTGTCAGGCCCCACCAGAGGCCCAGAGCGCCCCCGCAGCCAGAGCAGCTGAGATGTCTGTTCTTCGCTTTCCTCCCACGGCTACCGCCCCCACACACCCGCCTACTCTCTTCCGCTGAGAACAAGGAATTTCCAGCCTTTAGAAAGGGTGTGTGTGTGTGTGTGTGTGTGTGTGTGTGTGTGTGTGTGTGTGTGGTGTGTGTGTGTGTGTTCGCACTGACAGGTGTGTGTTGGGGGTTGACAAAAAGGGAGTGGGGACAATTTTGGGGACTTTTTTTTCCGTTTCATTTTCTGCTGGGCTCCATTTTTCCCAGTGCCCGAATTCGCAAGACCGTATCCTTATCTTCTTCCTCTGCTCCCCCCCCCCCGTCATCTCAAAGGCAGAACACAGCCAAGTGATGTCATTTAACCAAAGTTTAAGATTCCCTTTATTGTCCACAGTATCTCCAGTCGTAGTTCTTAAGGAAAGGGTGGCGGAGACTGAAGAGAGGGAGAAAGTGGGTGGGTGAGGAGTGAGCATGTTGCCTGCCTGCCTGCCAGGATTGTCGTCCTAGGCACATGGAGATTTTCATCTAGCAGATTGCTCTGCTCACTTCCCACCCCCACCTCACCCTGCCAAAGGAGACTCACTCAGCAAGGTTTGGCTCAACCTCGCCTTTCTCAGACCATGCTCCCTTCTGGACACCCCCACCCCTACCCCCAGGCAGAATTAATTCTTCTCACCCTTTATGGGTGACAGTGTTTTCTATCTCCTTTAATTAATGTTTTTTTGTGTATGCGTATGTGTTTTTGTGTATGTGCAGGAGTGCAGGTGTTCACTGAGCATGGGTGCTGGGAACTGAACCCAGGTCCTCTTCAGGAGTGGTGAGTGCTCTTAACCCCTGAGCCATCTCTTCAGCCTATGTGTGACTGTGTGTATGTATGTGCACCTTGGGTGTACAACAGCTAACTGAGGTCAGAAAAGGCATTGGATCGATCGTCTGGAACTGGAGTTGCAGATTATTGTGAGCTGGTCTGTGGGTGCTAGAAACCGAATTCAGACCTCTGCAAAAAGCAGCTCTCCTGCAGCCACTGACCCATCGCTCCAGGCCCAATGCCCCCAGTTTGCTTTTGCGGTGGGGTCTCTCTCTGCAGTGCTGGCTGTTTTGGACCTCACTATGTAGCCCTGGCTGACCTAGAAATACCTCACCTCTCAAAAATAAACTATACCTATAAGGAACTCACCGATTGGTAGAAGAAGCAACCATAGAAACAACACACAGTGAATAATAGAAAACAGATAAAAGGTAAGAAATATAGTCTTTTGTGAGAATTCTGAAGAGCAATGACATCCCCAACCCCCAGACTGTTTAAAGGACTGGAATACACAAGCATCTGTTGTGGGCAAGGAAGCATAGGGCTTGACATATGAATAGAAGTTTTCTAGGAAGACAGGAAGTCAAGTAAAGAGAGACAAGATTTGCTTGCATGGAGGTATGAAACAGCCAAATGTTTCAGAAGCTAGAAGTTAATGTTCACTGTGGGTGGGGGTTATTTGAAATGAAGATGTGTGTAAGTCCAATACACTTAAGTTTGCATGGATATCTTTACTACCTGTGTACAATGCCCAAGGAAGCCAGAAGAGGGTGTTTGACCTCCCTGGGATTGGCGTTATAGGATTTTGTTTTGTTTTAATTGCTTTTAGTTTTTGAGACAGGGTTGTATGTAGCCCAGGCTAACCTTGAACTTGGCCTCCTACTGTCTCTATTCCCAGCACTGAGGTCATAGACCTGTGTCACTCTGCCTGACTGTCCCCCATTTTTATAAAATACACTTGAAGGTGCACCAAAAAACCAAATCATATCCAGTAAGTGTAAAACCTCTTTGTCGATCCGGGCATGGTGGTGGCACACACCTTTAATCCCTGCACCGGGGAGGCAGATGCCGGCAGATCTCTGTGACTTTGATGCCTGCCTGACGTAGAGTGATTCTAGGCCAGCCAGGACTGTTATACAGAGAAACCCTGTCTCTGGGTGGGGGAGTAAAGCTTCTGTGTCAAATTGCTATAAATCTTTTAAAAATAAGGCTGGAGAGATGACTCAGCAGTTAAGGGCACGTCCTGCCCTTCAGGAGCCTAGAGTTCAGTTCCCAGCACTCACACCAGACATCTGTAACTCCAGCACCTGAGAATCTGATACCTCCTGGCTACTGTGGGTACCTGTGAGTACCCCCCCCCCCCCCCATGTACGTATTAGAAAAACAAAAATTCTCCTTCTGTTTCGAAACTCATGATGGTATGTGCCTTTAATCCCAGAACTTGGGAGGCAGAGATAGATGGAGTTCTGTGAGTGTGAGGCAACCCAGGCCTACATACAGTCCAGCCAGGGCTGCATAGTGAGACTCTTATGAGAAAAACAAAACAAAAACAAGCCAAAACCAATGAATATTTTAAAATATACTTCGTTTTTGAAATTTTCTCTACTTGATGAGTATCAGCTATCAAGCAGCAACAAACTTTGAATAGCATTATAGTTATTTTATAAAAAAATAATATATGGATGTTTTGCTTTCACATGTCTGTGTACTACATGTATGCAGTACCTGTAGAGGCTAGAAGAGGGCGTTGGATCTCCTGGGACTAGAGTCACCACAATTGTGAGCTGCTGTGTGGGGGCTGGGACTCTAATCTTGGTCATCTGGAAGATCAGCCAGTGCTCTTAACTGATCAGCCATCTCTCCAGCCCCTTTGGTTCTTTCTCTTTCTCTTTCTCTCTCTCTCTCTCTCTCTCTCTCTCTCTCTCTCTCTTTTCCTTCAAGACAGGGTTTCTCTGTGTAGCCCTGGCTGTCCTGGAACTCACTCTGTAGACCAGGCTGGTCTTGAACTCAGAAATCCACCTGCCTCTGCCTCCCAGTGCTGGGATCAAAGGTGTGCGCCACCACTGCCCGGCTTGGTTGTTTCTTCATAGCTGTTTGTAGATACGGTAGAACCATAAAGACTCAAACACCGAGTAGAAGGGACCAACCTGCATTTAGGAGAGGGAAGGACTGTGGTCTCAAGAGCACCAGGATAGTGACAAGATGGCTCCCAGGAACCTCCTTTACACAGGAGCTGTGTAAAGGTGGAAGGGGAGAATGGAGTCATGAAGCCGTTCTGACTGCCTGCCCGAATCGTGCACATGGGTCAGTGAGAAGAGTCACTGCTTCCAAGCCTGAAGCCATAAGTTCCAACCTGGTGACTCACGTGAGGTCTATATGTGTTCCCTACCTAAGTAAATTTAAAGAAGTAACAAAAAAATTTAAAAAATCGGGGTGGGGGAAAGCATGAAAGGAAGTAAAAGCATCTCGCACAGGAAAAGGCCAGCGAGGATGGAAAGGGGCTGGGTGGAAGTGGTGGCGAGGGAGAACAAGACAGACTCAGAAGGTGGACCCCAGAAGCAACAGGATTCCGTCAGTGATGGGTTCAGTCACTTTCACTAAACAGTCGATGGCTTCAAACCTTCACAGTTCCTACATCCAAAAAGTTACATGATTTTTCCCCATAACTTATCTGGTAATAAAACCTAGTTCTGGGGTTTTGGGATACAGCTTCATGGTAGAGCACTCACCTAGTGTGCAGGAGGCTTTTATTTTTCTGGTCCCAAATATAAAAGAAACAAACAAAAACCCCTAAACCAAGCCTGTCTAACCTGACCAGAGTCATCTTAAGACAGAAAACGCGAGTGGCTTGCAAGGGGACAGTCTCCATTCATTCCCTCTTGGGTTTGCCGACACCACTCTTCCTACATCTTATTACAGAAATACTTCTTTTGTAATTCTGTGCTGCCTTAGATGGCCGTGTGGTTGCTCTTTTCTCTCTTTTTTCTTTTTTAATTTGGGATTTTTTTTTTATGATAGGGTTTTTCTGTGTAGCTGTGGCTGTCCTGGAATTTACTATGTAGATCAGGCTGGCCTTGAACTCAGAGATTTGCCTGCCTCTGCCTCCCAAGTGCTGGGATTAGGGGCATGCGCCACCACTGTGTGGCGGGCTGCTCTTTTATATAGTGAATGTGCGACATGTTATCCTTCTAAATTAAAACACACACACACACACCAAATGAAACATTTATCACCACAGTATTCACACTATTTACTCGACAGCCTCGGCCTGAGTTCTTTTGGCTATTTGCATAAATCGGACCCACCTGCAGATAATGAAAAGTCCTTGCAGCTTGTGCACGGGGAAACACTGAAGGTGACTCTAGAACTGCTTTGAAGAGTATCCTCAGTATTAAAGGAAAGACATGGAGGCTGGGCAGTGGTGGCACACGCCTTTAATCCCAGCACTCAGGAGGCAGAGGCAGGCAGATTTCTGAGTTCGAGGCCAGCCTGGTCTACAGAGTGAGTTCCAGGACAGCCAGGGCTACACAGAGAAACCCTGTCTCGGAAAAAAAAAAAAAAAAAAAAAAAAAAAAAGAAAGAAAAAAAAGAAATGACAACACTCGTTTGGATGATGAAAGTGTGACGTGATGTGTTTAGAGATACCTTGTCTCATCATAGCAGTGGTGAGTGGGCAGTGATCTGATGTAGTTAGTTTCCAAACCCAAACATGGTTCACTTGACTTTAGGGAGAACAAAAGAGAAAGCCCAGCCAGCAGTGAGAATGAAAAGGCCTGGCCTGGTATGGTGGCACAAGCCTGCAGTCCCAGCACATGGGAGTTAGGGGGTAGGAGTTAAAAGTCATCCTCAGTTATATAGGAAATTTGAGATGGCCTGCGGCACATGAAACCATATATATATAATAAAATAACAAAGCCAGGCTGAAGAGTTGGCTCGGTGGTTAGGAGGACTTGCTATTGCAAAGGGTCTAGGTTTGGTTCTGTACATCATATGATAGTTAGCTGTCTGTAACTTCAGTTCCAGCGCATCCACAGACCCTTTCTGACCTTCACAAACATACATGCAGGAAGAAAACATCCATACACATGAAATACAAATAAATCTAAAAACAAACAAACAAACCACAACAAAACCAGAGAGAAACAAAGGAAGAATGGGAGGGAGGGAGGGTGGGCCTGAAAGAAAAGTGAGGTGTGTCAGGGCGGAAACACATGCCTGTAATCCAGCATTTGTCAGGCCGACTCAGAAGGATCGCTGGAACTTTGATGCTAGCTACATCTATACAGCTCCAGGATAGCCAGGGTCATACAGCCAAACCCTATCTAAAAAATGCACACACACACACACACACACACACACACACACACACCTCAAATGCATTTACATACATGTATTTATGTACTATTTATGTACATAAGAGCCATTGTTAGAGTTTGGTTTTTAAACAGAGCTTTGACTTCATCGAACCCTGAAAAGATAGTAGAGACTTTCCATATATCTGCATCGTCAATCCTGTTATCTTCCACTGATATATAGGGCTCACTTGCCACCCCTTAGCATGTATTACTCATACATTAAGAAAAAACAAGCTTAAGGTTTTAGTTTTTTAATTTTCAATCATGTCCTGACATGCATGTACGCCTATGTAGTACCCGAGGAGGCCAGAAGAGGGTGTTAGATCCCTGGAGTTAGAGCAGGTAGTGAGAATGTAGTACCCGCGGAGGCCAGAAGAGGGTGGTAGAATCCCTGGGGTTACAGCAGGTAGTGAACCACCAGAAGTGGGTGCTGGGAAGAAACTCAGTCCTGTGCTCGAGCAACTTTTTGTCCAGTTACTGAGCTCAGATCTAATTTTTCTGTTGCATGAGGCTGCTTCCCACTATATAGCTTGACATCCGCAGGTCAGGCAGAGAATATGTACAGTACTCATAGAAACCGAAGCAGGATGGGAAGATGGGCAGGGAAGAGGTGACTCATGCTTGTAATCTCAGCTTTGTTTCTTTGGGCTTTTTTTTTTTCTTCTCGTGTTCCAAGACCTATAATACTATATTACATGTAGTCCATGTCTACGTATTCTCCCTTGTCTGGGATAGTCTGTTAGTCTTCCCTTGTTTCACATTAACGTAAGTTTTTGTCTAGAGGTCGGTTCTAGATGTGTCGTGCGAGCTGTTCTTGTGATCCTCTGACCTGAGTGTTCTGAATGCTGGGGTTAACAGATATGGACCAATCAATTGATCCATGAATTGTGTGTGGGGTACTGTGTGCCATAGAATCAGTATGGAAGTCCTGTGGGAGTAGAAGTTGGTTTTCTCCTACCATGTGGGTTCTGGGGAATGGGGCTCAAGGCTTGAGTGATAAGCATCTTTACACACTGAGCCATCTCAGTAGGCCATTTATATGTGTTGTGTATGTATAAATGTGTGTATATTATGTATACATGTGTCCTCACACAAGAGTATGTATGTGTGTGTGTATGTATATATATATATGTATATATATACATACATACACACACACATATGCGTAAGTGTGTATAAACACACACACAGGTTCTCAGGATTCAAGCTGTACAATCCTGGCTACTCTTCAATTCTCAGCAAGCCTTCAGCCTCAACTTCCCAAGTGATGGGATTACAAGCACAAGTCACCTCTCCCTGACCACCTTCAGATCCTCTTTTTCTAGTGCTCTAATTTCTGCAAGTGCTATACACACAGTGCCTGGACCCCAAATGTTATGTACTGGGAAACACCTAAGCCACAGAAAGAACTTAGATTTGGGCTCAGAACCCCTTTTGCGTTTCCTTTGTCTCTCTTAGCCTTAGTTTCTTTTCAAATGGAGACGATAAACTCTGTCTTATCACTTGTTTCGTTTCAAAACCAAAAATGTTCGTGACTTGTGCATTATTTCTGTGGCATTGGTGACTGAAATCTGGGCCTTGTGCATACTTCAGCTACATCTCCCGTCGAAAGAAGGAAAGAAGGAAGGAAGGAAGGAAGGAAGGAAGGAAGGAAGGAAGGAAGGAAGGAAGGAAGGAAGGAAGGAAAAGAAAGAAGAAAGAAAAGAAAGAAAGAATGAAACTAAAACCAAATTAATACCTTTTTTGGTGTTTTGTTTTCTGTTTATTTTGTAGTGCTGGAGATCGAAGTCAGGGCCTCACTCATTCTTAACGTGCTCTACCACTGAGGTACAATCTCACCTCTACGTCTAAATTTTCAAACGTCGTTTATGCCTACAAAACCTGACAACGCACAATATTCCTGTACTTTTCGCTGAAATCTTTCAGAACTTTGGAGACAGGCTGTCAATCATTTTACCTTAAAAACGGTCACGGGAGAACCTTATTCGTGAAGAGTTGCCACCGGCTTGCATGTAATAAAAAGACCGAGGAAGAAAGGAAAGAAAAACTAGAAGAAACGTTTCGATGGAAACACGAAATCCAGGAAGCCTCGCCCATTCTGATTTACTACTGGGTAAGTTTTCCATCAATCTCACTTGTAAATAAACCGCGGCCGGAAGTAGGTTGGGTAAAGGGCGGGCTCTTCCTGTCATAACTGCCAGTGTTGGCGTTGTTAGGATGCGAGGATCCTAGGGGCGCGGGAGGGCGGAGCGCGCGAGGCCCCGCCCGCCCCACGGTGGGGGTGGGGCTGTGGGGGTGGGTCTCGCAGCTGATTGGCTGGTGGCACTGCCTGTTCGGAGACAGTTGCTGAGGAGGGGCACGCGAGGAGGAGGCGGTGAGAGGCAACCATGGCGGGAGGAATCAAAGTGGTGGTGAGGTCGGCGGTTGGTCCCGGGCCCCGGTGCTGGGGGCCCGGGGGCGGCGGCGCCGCGTGGCTGCTCTTGGTCGTCGCCGGTTGCGTGGTCTGCGGCTCAGGTACCACTGGGGCAGCGGCTGCCCAAGGAGCCGGGCGCGAGGGCGTTAAATTTGGAAAAGTGGGTTCATCTCGAGGGTGCGGCCCGTTACTCGGAGCAGCGCGGGACGCCGAGGGAGACGCTCCAGGGGCCAGTAACCGTCCGTACTGACGGGTTCGGGGCTGCCCTTCGGAGAGCCTGTGTCGGGCGGAGGCCTGAGCCTTCCCCAGGAAGGGAGGCCTGGGCTGGGGGGAAACCGTTTAGGGGCTGCGTGGTGCTGCTGGGTCCCTTGAATTTCTGTGTTAGAACGGATTTCTGGGTTTCGCCCTGAAATAGGTCGTGAGAAAGTAAACGCCCCATTCACTCAGTTTACTAAAAATACCTCAGGAATAGATCTGTCTCGATACAGTGGAATAGAGTTCACCTGAATGTTTTTCAAGACAGGCTCTCTCTGTGTAGCCCTGGCTGTTCTGGAACTCACTCTGTAGACCAGGCAGGCCTCTAATTAAGAGATCCACCTGCCTCTGCCTCTCGAGTGCTGGGATTAAAGGAGTGTGCCACCACCGCCCGCCCTCTTGTTAAGACCCTCCTCCCAAATGGCCTTGGAGAACACACCTCGAATCATTATAGTCCAGAAAAGATAGAGAGGCTTTGAGCAGGACACCCCCGTTCCTAAGTTTATTCATTCTTCCAAGCACAATCATTTGGTACCTCCTGCTGGACAATCAACTCCGGACTGGGTAAGAAACTTATTTTGTGTTCCCGTCCAGAAAAAAAAAAAAAAAAAAAAGTTTATAAGAAATCGATTTTCCCCCCTTGTTAAATAAAGGACAGGAAAATAAGTGATGCTGGCAAATTTCCACTAGAGGGAGTAGCAATTCCAGAGAATAAAGACAGCCAGGGCTTACAGGCACACTTGCACACTCATACTGCCCCCTTCCGTTCCTGCTTGCCTGTCACTTGCCCTCACTTGTGGCTTTAAGATAGCTCAACACCCTTCTTTTGGGAAGAGAGTATATGTCCAGGAAAGATTCTTTTCCAGGTGCAGGCCTAAAAGCCTAGAACAGGATTTGGAAGGACTGTTACCTGAATAAACTTAAATGGGGCCTTGGGTTGCCAAGAAGTAAGAAAATATTCAGCACAATCAGCAGTTCCTTTCTTTGAGATTTCTTTTACAGGGACCTGGGGATTGAAATGTAAAGCAGAAAGCCAGGCATAGTGGCACAGGACTTTACTCCCAGCACTTGGGAGCCCAAGGGAGACTGATCTCTCCAGTTCGAGGACAGCCTGGTCTACGTAGTGAGCTCCCGGGCAACTGGAGCTGCATAGACCCGGACACAAGCAAGCAAATAATAAAATAAGTAAAACCGTAACGTAAAGCACACTCACTTTTCTGCTCGCTTGTTTCCCTTCCTTTCATTGAGACAGGGTCTTACAATGCTGCTCAGGCTGCTTTGGAGCTCACTGTGGAACGCTGGCCCACCTGTAACTCAAGATCCTTCTGCCTCATCCTCCAGAATGCTGGGTTTACAAGCATCACCAAAGGTCCCAAAGTTTCTTCTAGGAGGGGAGGCTCAGGGGCTTCCTAATTTGGAGAAAAGTCATCTCCAGGAACAAGTCAGAATGCTGACCTGGTTCTTTTTTTTTTTTTTTTTTTTCTCTCTCGAGACAGGGTTTCTCTGTGTAGCCCTGGCTGTCCTGGAACTCTGTAGACCAGGCTGGCCTCGAACTCAGAAATCCACCTGCCTCTGCCTCCCAAGTGCTGGGATTAAAGGCGTGCACCACCACTGCCTGGCTTTAAATATATTTTTATTTTACTAATTATTATTATTAGCTGAGCTGAGAATTGAACCTAGGGCCTTAAACATGCAGTGTTAGTGCTCTGCCACTGAACTACGATTCTAGACTTTATTCTTTAAAACAGGGTCTTACTAGGTAAGATCTGGATGGATTTTATTTTTTAAATAGTCATTTGTCCCAGCATGTAGTTTAATAATCCTTTAGTAAACCTGTTGACTGAAGATGCTAGGTTTTAAAATACTTTTACTAAATTTGTTCTTTGACAGATTCATGCATGTGTATAGTCTTCTGATTGCCATTACCCAGGCCCCCACTCAGCCCTTCTGGTCCTTTCCTGATTTGTATATTTTTGTTTAAACTCATGACTCACTGAGTGTAACTAGGGCCATCTCCATGGTCATAGATTTGGAACTATCTATTGGAGCCTGGAAAGATGGCAGTTTGGGGACCAGCCGATGGCGCAGGGGGTCAGGTGCCTGATGCCAAGCCTGAGAACCCAAGTTTGATCCCTGGGATTCACGTGGTAGGAGAGAACCAGTGCCTACCAGCTGTTCTCTGACTTCTCCACTCAGGCTGTGGCGCCTTTGCGCCTACACGCACATGAGTGCAGTGGCACGTGCTTGCAGGGACACACAGAATGCTCAGTGTAATCATAGAAAGAGGATGGTTGTTAGCGAGGCTCTGAGTGACTGGATTACTCTTGACAGAGGTGAGTTGGGGATATTTAAGTTAGAAGGGCTGGGGGATGTGAGTCTGAGTGTGTGCTGCTCCTGGAGAGCACCTGAGGTTTGACCCCAGGACCCATCAGGCGGCTCTCAGTCCAGCTCCTCGGCAGGCTAGTGTGCACACACTGACGCACAGACACACAGTTTAAAGCAAATCTAGAGCCCGCTTGTTTCCACAGGTCACCTCCCTAGACTGAACTGGCAGTGTGTTTGCATTAATGCATTGCAAGCCTATGTGGCTGACCAAGGTGCTGATTTCTGTTGGAGGTTACTATGTGAAAAAAGTTTGTTTTAAATTCTTTTCCATGAGTAGTGTAGAATTAAGGAAAAGAAAACTAGGTTTTTTTGTTTTGTTTTTTTGAGACCGTTTTTGTTGTTGTTGTTGTTGTTGTTGTAGTGGTTGTGGATACAAAAAAAAAAATTAATTTTGAACTTCTACTTTATTGGGATAAAGAATCCAGCTTTTCAGTGGTTCCTGCCCCTGCTTCTTGTGCGCTGGAATTACAGGTGTCAGTCACATGCCATCCATCCTCAATGGATGGGAAATACAGTATTTTCAAATTTTACGTAAACTTATTCCATCTGTTTTATAAGGTAGGATTTGCTGTGTAGCTTAAGCTGGTTTCAAATTTACTGTGTAATGTAGGTTGCCTTAGGGCTTGCTTCCATGACCTTTCTTTGTTTCTCAAGAGCTGGGATGACAACCATGCACCACCATGCTCAACATAAATGGTGTGTGTGTTTGTGGGGGTGGAGGGGTGCCTACATGTATACATGTATATATGTACAGGCGAGAGACTGATGTCAAGTGTTTTAAATCTCACTATACCTTATTTTTTGAGACAAATTTCTCACTAAACATGGAGCTCACAAAAGTGGCTAGACTGGCTGGTCAGTGAGTCCCAGGGATGCTCCTGCCTTTGCCTCCACGGGCTTGGGATTACATTTTATACCACCGTTCTGGTTTCTTATATGGGTTCTGGGGATTGAACTCTGGTCTTCATGCTTGCATGGAAAGCACTTTACTGCTTTAGCCATCTTCTCTAGCTTGTTCTTTCTCTTCCAAAGGAAGCAATGCCTGATCTGTATTTATACGTATTTTTTCTATTTATGAGTACACACAAACATATATCATACATACATATATATATGTGTGCATACATATATATATAATTTATGAACTTGCTAGGGAGATAAATATCAATAGAGTTTAAATTTGTTTTTATTTTTAATTTATGTCTATGAGTGTATGCTGTGTGTGTGTGTGTGTGTGTGTGTGTGTGTGTGTGTGTGTGTGTGTAGTTATGTTGGTGTCCTTAGAGGCCAGAAGAGGATGGTGGATCTCCCCTGGGGCTGGAGTTAAAAGTGGTTGTGAGCTGGTCCACATGGATGCTAGGAATTGAACTCAAATCTTCTGGAGGAGCAGTAAGCGGTCTTAACCACTGAGTCGTCTCTCCAGCCACTCAACAGGAATTAAAAAAAAAAGTTTTTTCTTTTAGAAGGAATCTTTAGAGGAAATTCATATTACTGTAGGATTGAACCCCGTAATGAGAAACAGATACCCTAATCTGACCTAAGGTGTTTTTATTAGCCCACAGGGTTAGGTCTCACTGTGTATTCTCAGATGAGATTTGTCGTTTGTCCTCTACCCCCCACCCCTGCTCCTTTGCACTGTGTCTGTACCTTAGCCTTTCCGTTTCGATGTCATGTATGAGACCTGCTTTTTTTAAATTGAGATTTAATTTATAAATGCTATTTGGTGGATTTTAGTATTTTCACAGTGTTGTGCCAGTATTGTGACTGTTGGTCTGCAGTTCCTGTCGTCTTTCCATCTTGTCCCTGGCATCCGCTCAGTCCATTTCTTGTCACGGCATTCACTCCCTCCAGACAAAATTTATATAAATTGATCTGTCATTTTCTTCTTGTGGCCTGTTTTCTTCTGTGCGGCTTCTTTCACACAATGTAATTTATTTTAAAAAAAGATTTATTTCTTATATGTAAGTACACTGTCGCTGTCTTCAGACACACCAGAAGAGGGAGTCAGACCTCATTACAGAAGGTTGTGAGTCACCATGTGGTTGCTAGGAACTGAACTCAGGACCTCTGGAAGAGCAGTCAGTGCTCTTAACCACTGAGCCATCTCTCCAGCCCCATTACTGAATTTCTTAAAAAAAAAAAAAAAAAAAAAAAGAATTTGAAATGTATTTATAGCGTGTGTGTGTGTGTGTGTGTGTGTGTGTGTGTGTGTGTGTGTGTGTGGTGTGCGGTGTGCATGCACACCGCAGTGTGTATGGAGAGGACAGTTTGCAGTCGGTTCTCACCTTCCATCATGTGGGTCCTGAAGATCCAGTGCAGCTCACCACACTAGGCAGCAGTTATTTCTTGTCTATTGACCATCTCTGGCCCTAAGATTTCTTTTTTAGACAGGAACTCACTCTGCAGCCCTGGCTGGCCTGAAACTGGCTATGTAGGACAGTTTGGCCTCCAACTCACAGGGATCCACTTTGTACCTTCTACTGTGATTAACAGCATGAGCCACCATGCTCACCCAGCCATTCTAGTAGGTGTGAAGTAGTGTTTTACTGTGGCTTTGGTTTCTATTCCTTTAATGATTTGAACCCTATTGTCATGTACATTTATGTATGTATTTTTTTGGAGAAATATCTACTCACATCCTTTGTTTGTTAAAAGAACTGGGTTGGGCCTCGGTATGGTGGCATACAATTGTAATCCATGGGACATAGAGGCCGAAGATTCTGGGATTCAAGGTCATCTTCCGCTATATAGCAAGTTTGAGGCCGGTGTAATGAGACTGGCTCAGAAAGAGGCAGGGGAGGAAAAGAAAGGGTTATTGTTGTCATAGTTGTCTATGTGTTCCAGCTATTTTTCTTGTCAGGCATGTGATTGGAATCGTTTTCTCCTGTCTCCTGAGGTAGTCTTTTTATGTTCTTAGCTTTGCAGTATTGGCCTCTTTCTGTAAGTTTTATATATGCATACATATGTGTGGGCGCATGTATGTGGGCACAAATGTATGTGTGTACATGTATGTGTGTGAGTCTGTGGACGATCAAGGGCAACCTCAAGTGTCATCCTGAGGAACATTGTCCCTCTCCTTGAGTCAGGGTCTCTCAATGGCCTGAACTCATCAGTTAGGCTAAAGTGGCTGGCCAGGGAGCCTCCAGGAACCTCCTGTTGGCTCTCTCCCCTGAGCCGAGACTATGATGCCCGACACATTTTCCATGGTTCTAGGATCTCACTCATAACTCAGGTCCTTGAGCTTGCAAGGCAAGCCGGGCTTGACTGACTCAGCCCCTTCTCGCACGCCATCTCCTTTTTCCCTTTGTTCTGGACCTGGTAGGAAACAATGGTTTTACATTTCCTGAAGTCTGCTTTAGGGATTTCTTCTTGACTTCTGCTTATTTAGGATTCTACCCAAGAAACCATTGTCTAATCCAAGGCCATGGAGAGTTATACCCATGTCTTCTTTGTTTTGCTAGGACTTATGCTTACGGTTAAATATAACTTTAAAGTTAGTCTTAGTCTGGTGATGGATGGGGCTGTCTCTCAGTGATAAGAGTGCTTGCCTAGCCATGCACAAAGAAAGCTCTGGGTTAGGTCCTCACCCAAAAAACAAACAAGAAAACAAAACCCAACAACAAAAACAACAACAACAACAACAAAAAGGTCTTAGTTTCACTTTAAAACCATTTTAACTGGCAGGATGGCTCAGTGGGTAAAGGTGCTTGCTCATCAAGTCTGACAACCTGAATTGAATGCCTAAGACTCATGTGGTGGAAGAAGAGAACTGATCCCTGAAAGTTGTCCTCCAGCCTCCACACTCACACTGTGGCAGGCCTCCCACCAAAGTGATCTAAAAATGCGATGGTCATTGATGCTTTCAGGTGTGGTTTGGGTTTGAGACAGGGTTTCTCTGTGTGGCCCTGGCTGTCCTGAAACTCACTCTGTAGATCAGACTGGCCTCAAACTCAAGAGATCGGCTTGCTTCTCCCTCCCATTTGCTGAGATTAAAGGCTTGTGCCACTATGCCTGCCTAAGGACTAAGGATTTCTTTCTTATTTAAATCTATCTACCTTACACTAAAAACCACACTGACAATTAAATTTTGTACTTACTCTTCTTATTCGATAAGTGTTGTGCATAGGGTTTTGGAGATGGCTTAGATGATAAGGGTACCTGCTGTCCCCTGATGATCAGAGGTAGACACCTGGGGACAACGTGGTAGAAGGAAGTTACAGTGCCCTCCAGTCTGCACATGTGCACACCCATGCCTCCCTCACCCTAACCAACAACAACAAAAAAGTGAAAATCTCTGCATAATACAGAAATTCAATGAAGAAAAAGAAGTTTTGGGTTTAATTTCTAGTACCACAAAGAAAAAAGTTACTTAAATGTTTGTGTCAAAGAAGGTAGGTTGGTTGGGAAAGTATAGGGGAGTGAACTCAGGGCCTCTGGAAGAGCAGCCAGTGCTCTTAACTGCTGTGCCAGCTTCAGCCCCTAAGAAGTAGCTTTTATTATTTATTCTGTATATTTATACTGTGTTAATGTAATGTTAACTATCTGTAATAGTTAAATAATTAAAGGTTGAGAATGTAACCCAGTGATAGAGCATATGTCTAGTGTGTTTGATGTCCTACAGTTAGTCCTAAACAAGCACACATGTGAGCAAGCGTGTGCACACATGCAAATTAGAGATAAAACTGCCTTATTCTTCTCTCATTTCAGTTTTTTGTTTGTTTGTTTTGCTATTGTTTTTTGTTTTTTGGTCTGGTTCATATTTTAAGCAAAAGTTTAATAAAGTGGTCAGTTTAATTCTTTTAACAAAACGAGTTATAGTTATGACGTGTTCTGTTATACTAAATTCTTGTTTCCCTTTTTGCCTAAAGCTGGAATTGATGTAAATGTGGTCATGCTTCAGGAATCCCAAGTTGATATGAATTCCAGTCAACAATTCTGTTACAAAAATGTACTTATCCCAAAGTGGCACGACATATGGACACGGATCCAGGTAATTAGAAGCCCCACCCCTGGGCATCTCAGCTCCCTTCACCAGCTTAGACTACTGTGATCCTGAGGTAAACGTTCTTCCTTCTTCCTTGTGTTGGCTTCCTCCCTTGTGGAGTCTGCACACTCATGCCTCTTTTGAAATGTCTTGTGTCTACTTTGGCTGGAATCTGGTGTGCCTGTCTGAACTCTTGTCCTGTGGTTCCTTTTCTATTTTGA
Source organism: Uromys caudimaculatus (assembly GCA_028551405.1). NCBI lineage: Eukaryota > Metazoa > Chordata > Mammalia > Rodentia > Muridae > Uromys > Uromys caudimaculatus. Next base: position 57,994,629 of record CM052707.1, on the reverse strand, counting down.
TTCTGTGAGAGAAGTTTCCTCTGGGTAGAATGACTTTGGGCTCTTTTATTTCATAACACAGTTAAGTCACCCAGCAAGCTAGAGACTCTGGCTGTGGTAGTAATTGAACAAAATGAGCCTTTTGAAGATGTGAATCCAGACACTGATAAGGGCGTTTGCTGTCCACATTAACAGCATGAGAGCTGGGCTTGTGGGTTCTTAAATTCTTTATTTATTTTCTGATACAAAACTCATACTGTATCTGGGGCACATTATAACCAACATTATCCATAATCAGTGATTTGTGACAGTGCGTTGAACTCTCAGCCTGTCATTATGGGAAACATTTTCAGTTTTCTGGGGCTGTTTATGACTGGCAATTTTCTTAATATTGCTGATCCTAGCTTTGTATGATCTCATAAATAGCTGTATTGATAACTCTTTCTGCTTGGGAACTTCCCCCTCCCCCTTTTTCTGGCTTAATAGTAGATTCAGACCATGATAACAGGAAATTATAGCATCTGCCTCTATCAGAGCAAATTATGTTTTTGCTATTGCATCTGTACATTTCTGCTAAGCTTCGTGTGAAATGGCACATTGCTCATTAGCTGTTTAAGGTTTTTCTTTTTTTTTTTAAATTATGTTTATGAAATTTTCCTACTTTTTCATCCTAATGTCATTTGTGTTACAGGTTCGGGTAAATAGTTCCAAATTGGTGCGAGTTACCCAGGTGGACAATGAGGAGAAGCTGAAGGAGCTAGAGCAGTTTAGTATCTGGAACTTTTTTTCTTCTTTTTTAAAAGAGAAATTGAATGACACCTATGTTAACGTGGGTCTGTACAGCACAAAAACCTGCCTCAAGGTTGAGATTATAGAGAAGGACACCAAGTACAGTGTCATTGTGACCCGGAGTAAGTCTCACCTCTGTTTCTCTGGTGGATTCTGTAGTGAGAGGGGACAGAGCTTTGGAGGGTACAATAAGTAAGACAGAGAAGTCTGCCTGGGACAGTTGCATTCTGTTTGTGATGACCGTCTTCACTGTGTCATGGTCCTCAACAGCTCGTGGAGACTCCACTCCACATAAGAGTCTCCTTTAGCAACTCAGTGCCTAGAACTGGGCAGGTCCTGAGTTGATATGGCGAGTAGCTGGCATGCAGTCAGACAGTTATGAGTATGCTTTCTGGAGCCTTCTTGACAAGGGTAGTTGTATTACTTTATGCAGGCCTATGTTTGAAGACAGGAAAGCTAAACAGTATAAAATTAGTAACTCATAAAATAGTGCTTGTAGAATCATAATTAAAGATTAAGACCACTGTAAGGCTTATTTACTGGACCTGGGGGAATTTTTTTCTTCTCTCTGAGGGCATCTGAGAAAGTTTTAGAGGAGGTGGATTCCATCAAATCCTGACTTGGTTTCCCCTTGGTTTCTACTCAGGGCTCATATTTGTAGGCTTTGCTATAGAGAGAGATTATGCCCTTCCAGTAAGTTGCGCTACAGCTGGTTCTGTGGTTATGGAGGGTTGAACTGTCTTTGGGTGTTCTTTCTGTATTTACTAATCCCACCACCTTCTGTCCATTTCTAGGCCTTCCTTGCACTCAGATTTTGAATGTGAAAGCAATGGGATACTCTGGCGTGCCACCCTGGGGTCACCAGGGGTCTGCTTGGGCCTCCAGGTCCTGAGTGGGATATGTTTGGCAGGTGGACTTTTTCAGCCCAGCGCTGTATAGTGAAGCAAAGTAGGAGCTATGGTGGAGGACACAGAGCCCACCTCTCAGAGCCCCACCTGTAAGTGATGGAAGGCTCGGAAACAAACGGCAGGGACCTCTTCTACGCAGCAGCACAAAGTGATCGATGATGGCATAGTGTGTAGCTATATCCTTAGTAGAGGAGGCCAAAATAGGGATAAGATCTTCAGGAAAATACAGACTAGTCAGAAACCTAATTGTGTTTTTTCTTTGGAAGGGTACCAGGATTTGTGTGGTAGATCTACGCTACCATTTAGTTCCGCTATTTGCTTTACTTTAGTTGACCAGTCATAACAATGTCATCTTTTATAAAACCTTTAATGGATTCTTTTATTAAGCAAGTGTTTTATTTGTTTCAGGATTTGACCCCAAACTCTTCCTTGTTTTCCTCCTTGGACTGACACTGTTTTTTTGTGGAGACTTGTTGAGCAGGTAGGTATGGACTCAACTCTCTTTATAGGAATTATAAGTGTTGCTATTCTCTCTCTCAAGATCCATGTGGCTAACATGTTGCCTGCTTGGGCATTTTTAATATTTTTGTTTATTTTGGACAATATAAATATTTGTCATTTTTTTTGTTTGAGACTGGGTCTCACTATACTGTAGACCAGGCTGGTTACAAATGTCATGTGCCTCCCAAGTGATGGCATTAAAGGTGTGTGCCATCACATCCTGCTCTTTTTTTAGATGTATGTGTGTGTCTGTCCCTGTGCATGTGCTGCCTGCAGAGGCCAGAAGAGGGCGCTGGGCCTGCAGTTGGAGCAGTTGTGAGCTGTTCAACATGGGTGCTTGGGGCACAACTTGAAAAACCTCAGCCATCTCTCTGGCTCTGCCTGGATATTTTTTAAATAGAATGGTTTTCCCCCTTTTGATTTGAATATGATTGTTGGTTAACGCATTTTCTCGTTAGGCAGCTCTACCATTGTATTAATGAGTTACCTAGGATTACTCAGTTGACTATCAAGTTAGAAGTAATATTATTGTAGAGATTTATACAGTGAAATTGTTGCCAAACTACACTTGATGAGTTTCATGCTGTTTAGATACAAGGAGTCAAACATCAATTCTTGTCTATTTCATTCTTCTAGAAACCTGCTAGCTATGATATGTAAAACTGACATGCACTAACATAAAGGCCACTCCCTGAAAGGAGACGTTTATCTGACATTGCTGAAGCAGTCAAGAACCTGAGACTAGTGAAGTCATGGGTCCTATGGGAAACCTACTTCAACTCTGCTAAAAAAAAATCATAGCAGTAAAATGACTCCTAATGAGAGCCAATGACAACAGAACAAACAAACACCCCCAAAGAACAAACAGACAAGCCAGGCAGTGGTGGCGCACACCTTTAGTCCCAGCACTTGGGAGGCAGAGGCAGGCGGATTTCTGAGTTCGAGGCCAGCCTGGTCTACAGAGTGAGTTCCAGGACAGCCAGGGCTACACAGAGAAACCCTGTCTCGAAAAACAAAAACAACAACAACAACAAAAAGAACAAACAGACAACAAACACCCCCCCCCCCCCTTTAGTACATGTTGTATTGGCCAGCCTCTCCTAGGCATGAACCTGCTCTGGAGTGTGGTTTGTGCTCCCAACAGAGAGGCTTCTTGAAGCACATGGTAGTTCACCCAGAGACCCACACAGGGGAGGCAGAGACTTAAGAGCACTCATTTCTAGGTTGGTTGTATCTAATCCCACCTTCCTGCAAGGCTCAGGGATCTGTGTAGAGAAGAGGGTGAGATTGTAAGAGCCACAGATGGTGGATGATTCCGAGTTACCACGGGGTGATGATACACGTGTGGACTAGAGACTATAGCAGCATAAATCCCACACAAGTTCAAACCAGACAAAATCCCAGCACTGAGAAGGGGAAAGGGATTCAAAGTTCCACCCTAAGCAGGAAGCTGTTTGCAGTTGATGCCTGCTGGGAAAGGGAAACCAGTTTTCTCCAAGGGAGGGTCACTGCAGGCATCAGCCACACTCAAGGCACATTCACACCCAGGAATAGTTGGCCAACATAAAATGGACTCTGTGGGGTTTTTGTTGTTGTTTGTTTGTTTTTTGGCGTGTGTATGTGTGTGCATGCACACAAGCACTTTTGGTATTGTTTTTTGTATAAAAAAATTTTAAAAATACACAGATAAATATTGAGTGAAGGTAAAAATGAACATTGTCTTAGGGTTTCTATTCCTGCACAAACATCATGACCAAGAAGCAAGTTGGGGAGGAAAGGGTTTATTTGGCTTACACTTCCACACTGCTGTTCATCACCAAAAGAAGTGAGAACTGGAACTCAAGCAGGTCAAGGAGCAGGAGCTGATGCAGAGGCCATGGAGGGATGGTCCTTACTGGCTTGCTTGCTTCTCCTGGCTTGCTCAGCCTGCTTTCTTATAGAACCCAAGACTACCAGCCCAGGGATAGCACCACCCACAAGGGGCCCTTCCCCCTTGATCACTAATTGAGAAAATGCCTTACCTCTGGATCTCATGGAGGCATTTCCTCAAGGGAGGATCCTTTCTCTGTGATAACTCTAGCCTGGGTCAAGTTGATACAAAACCCTAACCAGCCAGAAGAGACATTAAGGTCATGAATGAAAGGTGAGCAGCTGGGATGTGAGGTCGAGCTCTGTTGAACCTGAGAAGTTGTTCTCTGTTTGGAGCTCCTGAGAGAGGCTCACAGTCAGGGAAAAGTGCTAGAGGTTGGAATGGAAGTAGGATTTGTCTGTCTGTCCTGGGAATCAGTCTCATTCACTTTTCCATCTCTACTTGGGCTTGCTGCTATTGCTTCTCCCCCAGACTACTGTGTGGTTCTCAGAAGAGTTATGTGTCTTTTAAAAATGTTTCTAGTAGCATATATTAACTATATGTAGGGATAGGTTACATTACTGGTGCACTCATACATGTACATAATTAATTTTTATTGTATTTACCTTAGTACCCAATTAGCCGTGTGTGTGTGTGTGTGTGTGTGTGTGTGTGTGTGTGAGAGAGAGAGAGAGAGAGAGAGAGAGATATTGAGTTTCCTTAGGGTTGTTTTCACAAGCACAGGTGAAGATTTGTTTATAGCTGCAGGCTGCACGACTGAAAACCCTGTCTTCCATCTCCCAGTAACTGTACAAGTTGTTGGTGGGGTGTGGTGCATGGTGGTTTATAAGAAGCAGGGTAATCTCTTAAGTTTGAGGCCATCCAGGTGTACGTGAATTTCAAGACAGCCATGGCTACAAAGATTTCCCTGCCTCGAAAAACTGAAGTATAAAAAAATAAGTGCAACATGTATGCCAGGCCTGGCTTGGGTTCACACCACACTTCCCATGTGTGTCACACCTGTCTTGGGTTCACATCACACTTCCCATGTGTGTCACACAGGGCTTGGGTTCACACTACACTTCCCATGTATGTCACACTTGGCTTGGGTTCACACCACACTTCCCATGTGTGTCACACAGGGCTTGGGTTCACACTACACTTCCCATGTATGTCACACTTGGCTTGGGTTCACACCACACTTCCCAAGTATGCCAGCCCTGGCTTCACACCATGCTTTCTCCTCCTTTAAGTTCTTCATTCTTTGAACCCCTTCTTCCATGATGTTACCTGAGCCTTGGAGGGGATGATACATATACCCCATTTCTGGCTGGACATTCAAAAATCATTTATTCTTGGTACTTTGGCCAGTTATGAATCTCTGCAGTAGTCACTGACCACTGCACAAGGATCCCAGAGAAGGCGATTTGATGGCACATTGGTTCCATTTAGCAAAAGAGCAATAGCTCTCCCACTTGGGTCCACCAACTCCCCAGCCATGGGCTTTTGACGGTGTTCTAGCAGCAGATTTGAATTCTTTCCTGAGGAGGGGCTTCAACTCCAGCCCTAGAGTGGCTGGTTACTCCTAAACATCCTTCAGTGCACCACTGCAGTGTGCTCTCATCACAGTGTGACACTGTGTGGCCGGTCAGTGTCCTGCACATGGGGTCCATGAGTGAGACATGCTAGAGCTCTCCTTTGGCATCCTGCAGAGCCCACCCATGCTGGCTCTGTGAAGGCCGCCCAGCAGGAAGGAAGTTCCAGTCCAGTTTCAACGTGATTTTTTTATGCCCTGTGTCTGTAGTACAGTGGATTTGGACAGAGGTGGATACAGGAGTGAGGTTTAAGAGGACCTCATCAACACTAACCTTTGTGAGCTATCAACTGCTATGTCAGGCTATGTTTCTGTAGTCTTCAGTACCAGGCAGCGTCTCCTCTAATCTTGAAACTTTAGCTGGGGCACTTGTGATTTCACCAGTGTGTTGTGTGACCTATGAATGGCATTACATAGTCAAGTAAAATATTTTCTCTGCAGGAGTCAAGTTTTCTACTATTCCACTGGGATGAGCGTGGGAATCGTGGCCTCTCTCTTAATTGTCATTTTTATGATCTCTAAGCTTATGCCCAAGGTAAGTAGTCAGCTCCCTCCTAAGTGTTTAAAATGACCTTGGGTAGCTGAAGGGTTGGATTGTCTTCTGGAGTAGTCTTAGAGCACTGAATGATTGCACTGATGGCTGATGAGTCCTGTTGTTTGATTCTGAGAAGCATTTGCATGGTGGACCTGAGGCCTGATCACATACAAGCTCTATTGAGATTGTGTACTCAGTGGGAGCTGAGAGCGAGCTCTTTGTTTCTAATGCATAGCCAGGCTCTGCTGTTGGGTAGCATCTCATCATCTTGGTGTCCTGCAGACTGTACCTTCTTAGATGTACAGCACATCTTGTTAAGAGATGAGTTCTTACGCATTTTGAGTAGGTTGAGTTGTAAGAAGAAACTGTCCCATTTGCTTCTTATATAAAAGCCTTGTAACTTTGCTTTCATTTCTACTTTGTCTAGAGAAGTCCCATTTACGTCATCCTGGTAGGAGGCTGGTCCTTTTCTCTGTACCTCATTCAGCTAGTTTTTAAGAATTTACAAGAGATATGGAGGTGTTACTGGCATTATCTTCTAAGTAAGTACTGTTGGCGTAGCTTTCCTTAGTGCGTGTTTATAGGCTGTTTGGTTAATTTGATTGTGAGAAGATGCTGCCTGCTAACGAGGAGTCAGTAGCTAATAGCATTTGATTAAACTAGAAACATTACAATTTTCTAGTTTTTTCTTTTTCTTTTTTTCTTTTGAAAACCCCTCTATGCAGGGTTTCTCTGCATAGAGCTGGCTGTCCTGGAGCTCACTCCGTAGACCAGGCTGGCCTCAAACTCACAGAAATCCACCTGTCTCAGCCTCCAGAGTGCTGGAACTAAAGGCGTGTGCCACCACTGCTCGACTTCTACTTATTTCTTATAGCACTATCGCCTGGACATCATCCGAACTAAGATACTGTCGATAATGTCAAAACTTGAATTTGCTGGTGTTTTAAGCAAAATTTAAAAACTTTTATATTGGCTTTATTAATATTAATTTAAATATGCTCGGGAACCTTAAGAAGTAAAAGTGCAGTGAGTCTTGTATACAGTAAAAGTCCTTTGGTCACACAGATAAAACTTTTTTCTCTTGATAGAAACTCTATTATTTGAGAACATTAATATGGATATTTATATTTGGGGATAAATAAATAGACTATTTTACAAATGATCAACATGTAGCTTTTAAGAAAGAGTTAGTTGTGCTGAGCCATGGTGGTGCATACCGTTCCAGCACTGGGGAGAAAAGATAGGTGGATCTCTGTGAGTTCGAGGCCAGCCTGATCTACAGAGAGTTCAAGGACAGCCACGGCTCCACAAACACTGTCTCAAAAAACAAACAAAACCCACCCACCCACCAACCACCACCACCACCACCACCACCACCACCACCACCACAGACTTAGTTTTTAATTATATGTGTGTGGGGGGGGTGCACTTACTTGAATGTGGGTGCCAGTAGAGTCATCCACTGGAGCTGGAGATAAAGGTAGTCATGAGCTGCCCAGTGTGTATGCTGGGAACTGAACGTGGGTCCTCTCAAAAGCATTGACCACTCTTAACCTATGAGCCATCTCTTCAATCCCTTTGTTATTTGAGTAAATAAGTGTGTGACAAAAAGGATAAGAGTGATAATGTATGCACGAGAAGAACAGAGGAAAATTGATTTTCCGAGAATTCAAAATAGGTGAATGGTTGAGTGCGGATGCGTCTAGTAAACTTACCACTGCTCTCCACCCAGTCATTGAAAAGCAGTGTCTTGTGACGCCTCTTCTCATAGGCTACATCCTCACAGTTGGATTCATGAGTTTTGCAGTGTGCTACAAGTATGGGCCCCTGGAGAATGAACGAAGCATCAACCTGCTGACCTGGACGCTGCAGCTGCTGGGCCTGGGCTTCATGTATTCCGGCATTCAGATCCCGCACGTTGCCTTCGCGCTCATCCTCATTGCACTGTGTACTAAGAACCTGGAGTACCCCATACACTGGCTGTGCAGCACCTACAGGTGACTAGCAGGCAGGGGGACTGGACGTGGGAGGTGTGGGATGCACGTTGCAGTGGAGGGATGCCGGACTTTTCTTTGGGAACCTCTGTAAGTGGGGAGTCAACTGCTTCCACCCTTGTTCCTTTCTCCTTTGAGATGCTACTTTTTTTCTTTTTTTATAAAATAAAAGTATCCAGTAAAGTGTCATGTGTTCCTGTTACCAATAGGTGGTGCAAATTATATTGGTGTTTGGTGTGTGCATAGGCCTCAGGTTCAGGTTTCAGATCATGTCACACTGTCAGGTTGCTCTAAAAACCTTAATCTTATTTAAGATATAATTCATAGCACGCTTTTCTTGCAAATATAAATATGGAATGGCCCTGGATTCTGGAATGGTCAGTGGCTATTCCATTGCAGATAATCAAAACGGTACCTTCAGTTTGGGGAGCTGAGGTCATGAACCACAACATTATAACATCATTTTGTTGTTTTTCCACTTATTGGAAAATAAATTGTCATTTATTTGAAAATAAGTGAGTTTGACTACTCTGGCTTTTCACTCATGTTTGGCATGAGAGGAGTACACTGTAATGAAGGGGTGTGTGTGTGGAAGAAAGATGGGGTGATGACTGTCACTGCTGAGTCTGGTGTGGTTGTCTCCTGAGACAGGTGGATGTAAGGATGGTGTGGATACTGATTAATGACTCGTGGTGTTATTTTGGTGAGCACAGAAGGATGTGTAAGGCAGCAGAAAAGCCTGTCCCCCCTCGCCTCCTGACAGAAGAAGAGTATCGGATACAAGGAGAGGTGGAGACCCAAAAGGCTTTACAGGAACTCCGAGAATTTTGTAACAGTCCGGAGTGCTCTGCCTGGAAGACCATATCTCGAATTCAGTCTCCAAAAAGGTAAACTCTGATAAGCCAAGTATTTATGGGTAGTTAATGACCTTGAGTCTGACAGATCATACTTCTAGATAACCGTGTTGTATTTTGCCCTTTGATTATTGCTTACCTAGGAGTAGTAGTTAAGAGAAAGTAGTAATCTATTTCCTGTTTCCCCAAGACAGCGACCTCATTGTTCTGAGTATAGCATTAACGTGTGAAGACTTCAGTACCATAGTTAAGTGTGGCCCTTGTAAGTTTGACATTAATGTCTGAGTACCCACCCCTACCCTCCTTTGGCTAGGAGTAGTTGTACCAAAGAGTATGTGAAGTTTGAATTTGGAAGCATGATAGCATAAAGTTTATAGGGCCCTAAGTGCAAAGACCTATAATGCTCAGTCTTCTCTTATCAGGATATGGTGAGTCAAGGAACCTTAGCACTTCTAAGACAAAGGACAGTGTGTGAGTGTCAGGCAGGGTGAGAGTGCCCAGCATGTGGGCCTACGATCCCAGCCTCGTCTTCTGCCTATTTCTTGTTTCAGCTTGTGTATCTGCCAAAGCAAGGACAGGGACTTGTTAAATTCAGCATGATCTGAACAACAAGCATGCTGAGCCTTTCAGTCTGTGAAAGCCATTTGGGAAGGAAGAGCGGACACGCACTTCCTAACAAACATCCCTCTCTTTTGCAGATTCGCTGACTTTGTGGAAGGTTCTTTCCACCTCACACCAAATGAAGTTTCTGTTCACGAACAGGAGTATGGATTAGGGAGCATCCTTACCCAGGATGAGGAGCTGTCGTCAGAGGAGGAGGACTCAGAGTACCCCACTCTCACACAGAACAATGTCCTGACTTAGATGGCAGTCAGTTGTTTTCATATAGGCTGGCATGATGCACGTTGTAAGTGCTATGCGATCCTCCCAGGCGTTTGTAACAGCCTGGAGCGGGTGCAGGAGTCCTACTGAAATGAGGGGCTGAGTGGGCTACCCTCTGGCAGTACTTTTGGTGTGTACCTCAGGCTGGTTCTCTTCGAGGAGAGAGTGGTGGAGGCAGTGGGGGCTGCGGCAGCTTGCTTCTGACAATTGAGCGCTTGGCCCACTTTGCCGTTTCTGAAGTAATTGTTTGCCCACAGCCAGCACAACAGTCTAGCTCCTGTTTGAAGGCTTGCTGAATTCGGGTGACTCTGTCACTGTGACAAACCCTCAAAAATGGGTATTAAGTGCAATAATGCATTCAAATGGAGGCTACATCTTTTAAAGAGAATCTATAAGTCTGAGCCATTTTTTACTTCTGTCTGCTTCTATTTCAGTGAATCCTTATAATAATCCTTAATGATTTAAATATTGAAGAAAAAATAGATTGTTACCTATCTTGTTTTTTAAACAAATATATTTTTTTTAAGTGCAAGAAATTCATGTTCTAGAGCCAATAAGTGCTCCAGAGTACAAACCCTACTGACCCCCAGATATTTATTGGTATAGATAACTTATGAGAACCCCTGGAGCTGCTGCTGTTGAGCCTTGAATTCTCACGAGTCTGACTTTTAGTTTGCTTGCATTAGGAGAAGGTCTGCTGCTCTTCTGTAGGCTCGGTCTCCTAAGCTTTTTATTATATTTAACATTGGCATTTTTCTCACCACTTACTTTTCCCACTCGGGAATGGTGTATCCCCTTTCCTGTGGAGTGTGCACAGTTGAGAATTTGTCTCATTTTCTGATTTGTCGCTGCCTCCTTCCTAACACAGAGGCTCCCTCTGCATCTCCTGCTGTGTACCTCAGGCTGCTTGAGGCTCTCTCTGCATCTCCTGCTGGGTACCTCAGGCTGCTTGAGGCTCCCTCTGCATCTCCTGCTGTGTACCTCAGGCTGCTTGAGGCTCTCTCTGCATCTCCTG
>CM052707.1:57949065-57983229 GCA_028551405.1 Uromys caudimaculatus | reverse complement strand
CCCCCACACGGACTTGAATATATGTTTGCTACATTGATACATTGTAATGTAGAGCCACCCACTTGTTAGGTTTTTCCATCAGGTTTTACCTAGTTTTGTTTTGTAGGATGAGGGGCAGGGTTTTACTATGCAGCACTGGCTGGCCTGGAGCTCCCTATGCAAAACAGACTGGGGCTTCAAATTCAGAGGAATCCACCTGTCCCTGCCTCCCAGGATTAAAAGTGTACAGCACCAAGGCCAGCCACTGTCTTCCCTTGTTTTAGCTCCTAGATTCACACCTCTAGGTGTATAGGAGCCCACATACCTAGGGCTCCCAGGCAGATGAGCACGTCTGGTAGCTGGGGATGTAATGTTATATATTGTTTTAAGACCTAATTTAAAGCACGAAGTAGGGACTCACATGAGCCAATGGGTAGAGAAAGACATTCTCTGCAGTGGCTGCGGACCCCTAGCCATAAGAGCCTAAGACGTGGGTGCCAGCTGTGGAGGTTTCTGTGGGTGTGGTCCTGGGAAAGTGTTTCTTTCACAGAGTGGGATCAGTAGTCACCCTGGCTCTGACACCATTATATTGCCCCACCCCTGTAATAGGGGTGGGCATTTCTGTTCAGCTTTATCTTCCTTTACCTTGCTCTCTTCAAATAGACACAGTAAATAATAAATTATGTAAGGGCAGGTTGAACATGGAACTGCTGATGGACCAGGCTTATGCAGAGTGCTTCTGCAAGAGCAATAGAGCTCGGACCTTGAACCAAGCAACAGAGGTCTGAGAGTTGGAATATCAAGACTCCTTGTTAGTTAAGTGATACTGTTATCTAATTTTATCTTTGTGCATGCCCCAGAGGCAGAGGGGCATGCTATTTAGGGATTTTCCGGGGTGGATGTAGGCATGTTTGGGACATTGGATTTGATAATCTTTCACCTGACTGGCAGAGCTGTTTTCTGCTAGGCTAAGCCCAGGAAACATCCTAGGGTCTTATTTGGTGTCCTATTGATGAGAAATTATAAAATTAGAAACTTCAGAATGTAGGCTGCAATCTTTCTAAGAAGATCGGGAAGTGTGTCTTGTTCATGGTCCATGTGTGGAAGTAGAGAACAGTTATGACAAGAGTACGGTGTTTGGTTCTCTTCTCCCACTAAATGGTGCTTCTGTGCAGCCTAACTCAAAGGGTGGGGCTAATTTTGGGGGCAGGGGCAGTGAAATGGATGTCCAGGCAAATGTACGGAGTCCTAGCTCTGACTTCAGTCTGTGGGTCAGAATGATGTGTCACTCAAGGGAAGGGAAGTGGACAGGATTTGTGATCTTGTCACTTAGCCCTCCAGGTGATCTGAGTACACACACCTGCCCAAACCTGCTTCCACCCATGACAATATTTCCAACTCTTTCTTGGAATATCTTTTCCTTGGATACAAATTCTGTTTCTTCTGCTCTTATTTCCAAATTCTTGGAACAGTGGGGCACAGACTGTTTTTCTGTTGGAGCCCTTAGTAAAAGCCAGGCAGATAGGCTTTCCCTAAATGCAGGGAGCCTAAGCTTCACGAGCTTGTGAAGGGTTAAGGGAGCCACACCCTCAGCAGGAACAGCCCTGGACTTTGTGCTGAGCAGCCATCTCTCTGGCCTCTTCTGGCCTGAGCGGCACAGGGAGCCGGGGTGAAAGGAGCCAGCACAGAGAAGGTCGGACAGAGGACACCTGGCTTCTTTGACACCATGGACAGCTCCTGTTAACTAAGACACAGCTTCATCCTTGGTATCTGTGGCTCATACCCTTCCCATCAGACTGGGACTTGACCCCCCATTCTCCAAGGGGCACTGAAGTACGCCCTTGTTTCTACTGCTGGGTAAGTTCTGCCCTGACCTGTCACCTTAGGGTGCCCCTTCTGGGATCTGTTTCTTTTTGCTCCCTTTTTCCCTCCAAATAATAATATTTTTATTCCTCTCAATTCAAAAAAGATATGTCCTCATACTCTGCCTCTGCTTTACACCCATCCCTGCCAAGTTGCTTCAAAGATTCTGTGTGTGTGTGTGTGTGTGTGTGTGTGTGTGTGTGTGTGTGTGTGTAAGCACGCGCAGGTGGGAGCAAGAGAGACAGAGAGACAGAGACAGAGACTGATCTTATTTTGTACTTCAGGCTGGTCTGTGGTTCACTGTGCAGCTCAGGTTGGCCTCAAACTCATGGCAATCCTCCTGCCTTGGCCTCCTGAATACTGTGATTACAGGCATAAGCCACCATGCATGGTGACTTACCCTTAATCTGAGAAATATGGGTTAATAATATCATCTACTTAGAACTGTCAAGTTACAGTGTTTACAGCTCTATCTGGCCTGCAATGAATGCTGCATGTTTTCTAGAGACTGCTATCACCAGTATTCATGTGGTGCCCTAGGTATTTAGGAAGTTACTGGAGCTTGGGAAAAGCAGAATGAAGGAGAGAGAAGGCTGGGTGGCTTCCTTGCCCTGTATGCTGTTCTTGTTTTTCCCCTAGGTTCAGAGAAGCCAGAGAGTGAGGGAATGTGTTATACTCCTGCTTGGGAGTGGCATTGACTATTGTACCACTAATTCTGCCGCCCCGCCCACTCAGTCAGCTTGAGGAGGGCTTTTTATTTCCTGCAGAAACACCTGCCACATGCCTGCTGTGTGCAGCCCAGCCCAGCTCCCCACCCCCATCCCCGAGTCCTCTCTGAAGCACTCCTTGCCCACTCCCACCAGCTACTAAAAAATGGGGTGTGTCTCTTTGGGCAAAGTCCATGCCAGAAGATGATATAAAGGGTATAAAATGTGAGGGTATAAAATGTGAAGATTTAACAGTTAAAGACAGAAGTGGAAGGGACAAGAGAGAGACCCGACAGTTGAGGAAGTATACTATGGGCAGTGCTGATGTTTGTTTATATTCCTGAGCTCATCACCTTATCCAACGTCATCTAAAAGTAAAGTCACTGTGATAATGACAGGAAAGAGAGACCTCTGGACACAGGCGTTGTAGAGAGATTGGGGGTTAGGGTTGATTGAATACAAGCACTGGGGCAAGGAGTCAGAGAGCACTCCCTCAGGAGGGAGGAGGGAGAGCACCTTGAGAACCTGGCTGCAGAACAAAGCCTGGCTCACACTTCCTTCAGCTTTCTCCTTTAAGCACAACTCTGCTCCTCTCTCCCCAGGTGAGCAGACAAAGGTAGTCCTATCTGAGGCCCATCCCAACCCCTACCCAGGGTTCCTCCACCTCTCTGGCTGGCCAGGTTGGTTCAGAGACCCTTCTGGCTAGAGGACTCTCCTGCAGAGAGGGAGAAGAGGGCTCTTGTAGGCCCTTATGCCTTCTTCCCCTCCCACCATGACTTAGCTCTTAAGCTGAGCAGTCAGCAGCAATTTACCATGTTCACTCCTAGGATCCTCTAGCCTCTTGGCATGCCTCTCCTGGAAGGTTCTGTCGGGGTGGAGGACCTCGTCCTCTTGGAGCCCCTGGATGAGGAGTCTCTGATCAAGAACCTCCAACTTCGTTATGAAAACAAAGAGATTTATGTGAGCTTGCCATGGGGGCCAGGCTGTGGGGTACCCAGGGGTCCCAGTTATTCCTCCTGCCAGTCTCATTTGTCCCCCACCCCCACCCCAGACGTACATCGGGAATGTAGTGATCTCAATGAATCCATACCAGCAGCTTCCCATCTATGGCCCAGAGTTCATTGCCAAATACCGGGACTATACTTTCTATGAGCTGAAGCCCCACATGTGAGTAAAGGGGGCCGGGGGAGGCTGGCAAGTATCCAGGAAGCACACTCCTCCCCTCCAGCCCTTCCCCAAAGGGGGTTCTCCAGCATCCCTCTTCCCCTGAGGTCCTCCTAGAGTGTCAGTTCCTGTCTGATCTGGTCCACACGAGGAGGGTGGATGAGCCCCGTGCTAAGGATCAGAAGATGCTGCCTTGGGCTAGCCTCAGATCAGTCACTGCCCACTTCCTTCCCACAAGCTATGCTTTGGCAAATGTGGCCTACCAGTCACTGAAGGACCGGGACCGGGACCAGTGTATCCTCATCACAGGCGAGAGCGGAGCTGGCAAGACTGGTGAGGAGACTCTGGGCTTGGGGGAGACCAGGAATCATGTCTGGAATCATCTCCTTATCTCCCCAAGCCAGTCCTGTCCCTGTCCTCCATCTCCATTACTTCCTCGCTAGGTTTTCTTTTCTTTCTTTTTTAGGGTTTTTACAGTTTTGTGTCTGTATGTATATGCCTGAACATGTGTATATATTTGCACCACAGACATGCAGGTGCCTGAAGAAGGCAGAAGAGGCTATTAGATCCTCTGGAACTGAGCCACCTAACGTGGGTGCTGGGAATTGAACCTAGGTCTTCTACAAGAATAGCAAGTAACACAGGGTGGTAGTCCCAGCACTCAGGAGGCAGAGGCAGGCAGATCTCTGAGTTTGAGACCAACCTGGTCTACAGAGCAAGTTCCAGGACAGCCAGGGCTGGCTACCCAGAGAAACTTTGTCTCCAAAAACCAAAAACCAAACATGTGCACACACACAGACACACACAGACACACACAGACACACACAGACACAGACACACACACAGACACACACACACAGACACACACACACAGACACACACACACAGACACACACAGACACAGACACACACACAGACACACACACACAGACACACACACACACACAGACACACAGACACACACACAGACACACACACACACACAGACACACACACACACACACGCACATACACACACACACACACACACACACAGAGTAGCAAGTGTTCTTAACCACTGAGCCATCTCTCCAGCCCAGACCCTCCTGTTTTTCTTACTGCCAGTGTTATGATGTTGGAGCTAAGTTGGGATGGGAGTGGGCATGCCCTGGCTGGGGAGTCTATGATAGTTAAGGGGGTGGAAGCGTTTGTGTCCTGGTCAAGGACTCTAATAGTTAACGGTGGGAGGGAGGAGTGGGCGTGTCTTGACTCAGTCAGAGCTTCTGGTGCACAGAGGCGAGTAAGCTGGTGATGTCCTACGTGGCTGCTGTCTGTGGGAAAGGGGAGCAAGTGAACTCTGTGAAGGAGCAGCTGCTTCAGTCAAACCCAGTGCTGGAAGGTGAGCCGCGAGTCTCTACTCTCTTCTCTCTTCATCCCCAGAGTCTCTCAGCCTTAGACACCCTTCCAAAATTACGGTTTCCCTTCAGTATAAAAGCTACGATTGGTCAGCAGACCGGAAGGAGCTGTCCCCTCAGGACTTTCCTCTTCTAGGCTCCAACTCTTGGGAGCTTCGGCCCCTCACTTTTTTTTTCTTGGGCTCCACAGCATTTGGCAATGCCAAGACCATCCGCAATGACAACTCCTCTCGATTTGTGAGTGACCACATCTGCCCGGGAGGAGTGCAGAGGAGATGGGGGTGGGGCAGGAGGCGTCTGGGGGCGGGACTGAAAGTGAGGAGGGCAGCACAGAGCCCTCCCACAGGTGTGGTGGGTAGAGAAAGACAGGCAAGGCTTTCTCTGGTCTCTCCATGCAGGGAAAGTACATGGACATCGAGTTTGACTTCAAAGGGTCCCCTCTGGGCGGTGTCATCACCAACTGTATGTGTCCCCCTCCCATAAGCCTCACCAACACTCTCTACCTGACACTTCCGTCCCTTTATGCCCATCTGCTTCTGCAGGCAAGAGTATTGTTAGGTTTCAAGAAACTCCCCAACTCTTAGGAACACTGGGGCTCGGGGCAGAATGGCAGGGATCTGCTGAGAGTCTCCTGGGCTCTCAGATGGATGTTTTCCTCACTCCCTTCCAGATCTGCTTGAGAAGTCCCGAGTGGTGAAGCAACTCAAAGGGGAGAGGAACTTCCATATCTTCTATCAGATGCTGGCTGGGGCAGACACACAGCTGCTGAGTAAGTGATCTTCCCGGGCACCTCCAGCCCTGTCCTAGCACCAGAGCCCCAGGCCCCTCTTTCTCCCTTCTCTCAAGCCCCCTTGCCATGTCTCCTCCCTGTATTTCCCACCCATAATCTTATGGCTCAGGGTTGAGAACAAGTCCCCTGGTGGCTCTGCTCTCTTCTTTGCTGGTTCAAAGCCAGAGATGACTTTCCTTGGGTCCTGCTGCTCTTGTCCCTGTGCCCTGCCTGCTGCTTCTCTCACCAAGCTGGTGTCAGGCCTGGGACACTCATTCCCAGCTTCCTTCCTTCTTCCTTCACCCCTAGGGGTTCTGTTGACAGTTACAGAGAAGCAGGCAGCATAGGTGAGCACTTGAGAACGTCTAAGATCTTCAGTGACTATGCCTGGGTTTACACGCCTATCTCATCTGGGATCTTCCCTGGTTTTCTCCTTTTCTTTTTATTCTTTTGTTTGTTGTCTTCTCTGGAACTAGCTCTGCAGACCAGGCTAGCCTCGAACTCACAGAGATCTGCCTGCCTTTGCCTCTCTAGTGCTGGGATTAATGGCGTGTGCCACCACCGCCCAGCAGTATTCCTGGTTTTGTTTTCTTAGTTAGCTTGATAGAGGTTCCATCCATCCATCCATCCATCCATCCATCCATCCATCCATCATCTCCTGATCATGCATTACATTAGGGCTGAGTGATAGAGCTGAGGATGACATGGATCAAAGAATTCAGTTTTGTAGGGATAGCAGGTGTGTAAGGCTACAATGGCTGGTTCCAACAAGCCTGTGCAGATAGCCATAGGAGTGGATAGCATGGATCTCCTTGACTGTTCTGGGGAAGAGTTCACAGCAGCCTGAAAACTCTACTGGCCAGAGGTGGCTGTGGGTGAGCATTGCTGAGGTGGGGTGGGAGACTTGGCTCTTGATAGAGTTTGGCTCTCGGAACCCTCCCCTCTAGCTGGGGGAACCGTGTGGATTTTCAGTCCCTAAGGAGCTGTCTCTTTGATTCCTTGTTATTCTGTGCTTGACTTTTGCATAACTTTTTTCTGCTCCTTGAAATCTTTATGTCTCAGGAGACTGCTGCGAAGGTCTTATTCTCCCCTTCTTGGCTTAATAGCCTTAATGCTGCTCAACTGTCTGACTCACAGACTCTAGGGTTTTATTCTGGCTGGGTCCATACCTGTTAGTTTAAGTTGCATCTGGGTGAATCTTCCTGGTTTCATTATATCTGAGTTTTCTGACTCATTCTCTCTCCACTTCCTTCCTTAGTAAGTGCTGATTTCAGAATCTGTGTGCTAGAGGGAGCTGCCACCGAAATCATTTGAGGTTCACTACTCTGCTTCTCAGATCATTTGCACAAAATATAATTGACATACCTCTGGTCTATGATCAGCCCAACTCTTCCTATCTTAGTAAACAGCTTGGGACATTTCCTTGGTTCATTTATGAAGTGGAAATAAAAATCCTGTTTGCCACCCAGGTAACATGCCAATGAGAAGCAATTCCCACACATAAATCATTCATTCTGGGGGAAGAAAGAAAAAAATCAAAACCTAGCTCTTCTGATGTAGGCTAGGAGAATCTCACCTATTACAGGGGAATACAATAAAGCCATTTAGCTCAGCAGCCAGCATTGGCGAAAACCTTCCTGGAGCAGCATTAGGGTGGGGATCAGACAGTGCTGTGTTGACACAACAGGGGACAGTGAGGCTGGGGGCACATATGTAGGTTTTTTCTTCTCTTGCCTTCTTGCCAGAGCAGGAGAGAGGATTTGCTTGGTTGTTTTCATTGTTCAGAACCCAGAGGATAGGGATAAAAATCAGTGAGACTCTTGGGGATGTCTCTAACAGATACGAATATCCAATCCTAAAAAAACACTTTAAACATTGGTTTATCATCATAGGAGTGTGTTATCCCCAGCCAAAGGAGACAAGGGATGAACCTAAATCATGACCCAGGGCAAGAGTCACGACGTGTGTGGCTGGTGTATTCTAGAGAGCAAGTGATAACATTCCCCCCTATACTCTCTGTACGCCCAGAGGCACTAAAGCTTGAGGAGGACGTACGTGGATACGCCTACCTGAATGGGGAGGTGTCCAGAGTGAACCGTATGGATGATGCTTCCAACTTCAGGGCCGTGCAGGTGAGCACCCAGTGTGGGCAGGTTTGGGCCCTCAGGCCACCCTCTGAGCCCAGGACTTGTGAATGGAGGTGTGGAGCCGGCCCCACTAGCTGGGCTCAACTTCTGCTTTCTTCCCAAGAGTGCCATGTCAGTGATCGGGTTCTCAGAGGAGGAAATTCGACAAGTGCTGGAGGTGACAGCCCTGGTGCTGAAGCTGGGGAATGTGAAACTGACAGATGAGTTCCAGGCCAATGGGATTCCAGCCAGTGGCATCTGTGATGGGAAAGGTTGGTACTCCCTTCCCGGAGCCAGCCGTGAGTCTCCTACCCTCTGTCCAGGCTTTGAACCACCTCCAACATGACCAGCCTGGTCCACTTCCACTCAGCCCACTCCTGTGGCCTCCTCCAGTGAGACCCACTGATCACTGATTTCAGAATTCTGAAAACAAACTAGGCTCTGGTCTGAGATGTTCAGAACCGTAGTTGAATCTCCTGAGATATGGGGGCAATCTGACCTGCAATGTGCTCCATTCCTCCTGGGTCAATGGAGATGAGGCCCCCCCTCTCCAGCCATGTTCTACTTTTCTGTCCTTCTAGGTATTCAGGAGATTGGGGAGATGATGAGTTTGAACTCTGGGGAACTAGAGAGAGCTTTGTGCTCAAGAACCATGGAGACAGGCAAAGAGAAGGTGGTCACGGTGCTAAATGTCACACAGGTAAGAGCCCTCCTGAAGGAGCTGACTTTGAGACTGTTCTGTGGTTGCCACAGGAACGAGAGTGTGTCTCCCCCACCAGGCTCAATATGCTCGGGATGCCCTGGCAAAGAATATTTACAGCCGCCTCTTCGACTGGATAGTGAATCGCATCAATGAGAGCATCAAGGTAAAGGCCGCTCTTTCCCAAAACCTGCTTGACCGTCTCGCTCTGGCTGCCCTCTTCATTCTTGCTTTCTGCGAAGCACAGTAGGACAGTCGTAAAGGGGAAGGCACAGCTCCTTCTCGGGATCAGAGTCCCTCTGTCTGATCCAGTTGCTTACTGGTCTTTCACCTTCTCAGAGATACTGAGCCTCAGGCTTCTGATTTGGCAACAGCCAGTAGCACCTGTGAATGTCTGCCTGGCGTTTACTGCTGTGACCAGAATGTACATGGCTGCTGTGTGATTCAGCAGTTCCATACTTTGGCATACATCCAAGAGAATGTTGCATACAAACATTTAAAGAAATGTTACACATGATAGGAAAAAAAAAAAAAAAAGAGGGTGCTGGGGGGATCAGGAGGTGCTGGCCAATTGAGCTAAATAGTGATTCCAAGGCTATCCTGGGCTACGTGAGATCCTGTCTCTACAGACTAATACATAAGTGAGTGAATACATCACTAAATTATTAATAGTTAAAAATAATGGAAACAACCCAAATTCATCAGATAACAACTAGATAAACAAAATTCGATATATCCATGTAGCTGTATCATTTGGCCATAGAAAGGAACAGAAGGGCTGGCGAGGTGGCTCAGCAGTTAATAAATGAATATTTATTTATGGCTTTGATGTGGGGGGATACAAACAGGGTCTAACTCAGGCTAAGTGTGGCTTCACTCCCGAGCTACAGTAAAGCTGATGCTGCCCAGTCATTTACGTGACAGCGCCGTCTATGGAGAAGGCACATGGAAAGGCCCCAGGGTTGGGTGAGATTTACATCTCAGCTGGGGTAAATGCTTTTTTTCTTCTAAGATTTGAATTTTTTTTTCTCCTCTCCAAACTGGAACTAATCAGATCACGTAATAAATGGCACGGGATTTTCTTTTATGAAATGTTAAAGTGTAAGGGATTAGCCAAAACCCCACTCACAGAGATCTCCTAAGACCATCGGAAAACACAGATATTTACATTATAATTCATAACAGTAGCAAAGGTACACTTACGAGGTAGCCATGAACATAACTGTATGGGTTGGGGTTACCACAGCATGAGGAACTGTGTTAAAGAGTCACAGCATTAGGAATGTGGAGAGAACCTCTGCCCTCAGAGCATCTTAATGTCTTCCTCATTCATATTATGGGGACCATCATGGAATCTATTTGAATCTTCCCTCTTTTCCTTTGCTTGTCCTGAGGTGAATGCAGGGGAAGAAGGGAGACACTGAAGCCCCCTCCAGCTTGGTCGAGCATACTATAATTCTGCTTCTTCCCACTCTAATCGTAGCTACCTGGTTCGCTCAGTGAGCCATTCCTAATTCCTAGCCCTCCCTTTTCTTCAGGTGGGCACTGGGGAGAAGAGGAAGGTTATGGGCGTCCTGGATATCTATGGCTTTGAGATATTAGAGGTGAGAGAGCATCAGACAACCTCAGTGTCCTGCATCCCCGTTTAGGGGGACAGGCTCACAGTGGGTGAGGGAGGAGGTTACCTGAAGTGAGCCACCCTCCTTACATGCAGGATAACAGCTTTGAGCAGTTCGTGATCAACTACTGCAATGAGAAGCTACAGCAGGTGTTCATAGAACTGACCTTGAAGGAAGAACAGGAGGAATACAAGAGAGAAGTGAGTGGACTCCTACTTGCCCTGCTAAGGACTTCCAGATACATGCCCTTCTCCTTGATCAGTTTCCCTCTAATTGTCCCCAGATGGGAACACAAGGACAAAATGTCTCCCCCTCACAGCAGTACTAAGTCACCCCAACACTGGGCTTCCTTCCAGTCTTCCATGTTCCCCAGCCTTGCACTCCAGGCTAGCCCAAACAGGGGACAGACAGACGGAAGAGTGTTTGTGTCCTGACAAGAGCAAAGTGACAGCCTTGCTTGGCCTGTGACAGACAGAGACAGATTGAGAAGGGACATTTCTCCTGGGCTTGGCACCCTCCACAATTCCTGTCCCTAACATGTCAGAATCTGTTGCCTCCCCCTGGTGCTGGGTGTTGTTGCTGTCCACCGTTAGAGGGGCACCACTCTAGACTTGCTCATCAGCAGTGCCCTGCAGCTCCTGATCTTCACACCCTTTCTCTGACTCAGTGTAAACCCCTGCATCCCATGGCTAGGCGTTAGAAAAACTCTCTGATTAAGTCCACTTCCAAGTGTGAGTGGCTGCGTGTCTCACAAACCCGGAGACGGTCCCTGTGAGTTCAAGAACCAGCTGCCCCAGCAGGGTTTCAGGCAACATGGCTGCAAATGCAGGGAAGACTTTTAAAAAGTTGTCACTTTTTTTGTTTGTTTGTTTTATTTTGTTTTTTCCCCCACCAACCCAGGAGGAATGAGTTGTAAACTGAATGACACCAAGACCTCTCTGAGTGGGGAGCCTTTTTAAGTTCCTTTGTAGGGTGGGCTAAAGGGAGTCTGGGTCTGGTGAGGTCTTTAAAGATTTCCTGGGATTTGCTTCTGTAACTGATGTCTCCCTTGACCAGGGCATACCGTGGACAAAGGTGGACTACTTTGACAATGGCATCATCTGTAACCTTATTGAGCATGTGAGCCGGTGTTCTCTCACCCCGGGGACCTCCCTTTCTAGGCTGCCTGAGAATCCTCCCTCCATATCCTCTTTCTCTCCTTTCAAGAGGGAAAGGGATTCAAGCGGGTTGAGGGGACATCAGTGATACTGTAGACATCGTGAAGGACCAGGTAGAGGTTACACTGACTCTGTTCCCTTGGCCTAGAGTCAGCGAGGCATCCTGGCCATGCTGGATGAGGAGTGCCTGAGACCTGGTGTGGTCAGCGACTCCACTTTTCTAGCAAAGCTGAACCAGCTCTTCTCTAAGCACAGTCACTACGAAAGTAAAGTTACCCAGAATGCCCAGCGCCAGTACGATCGCACCATGGGCCTCAACTGCTTCCGCATCTGCCACTACGCCGGCAAGGTGATGTCGTAGGGCTGTGTGGGAGCCACGGGCAGTGGCCAGTATGGAAATGAGAACTAAGGGTACTTCTCAGTGAATCTGGGGGTCCAAGTGCCGGAAGGTAGCCATGGGGTCTGAACCCACAACTGCTCCTCTGCAGGTGACCTACAACGTGACCGGCTTCATCGACAAGAATAACGACCTACTCTTTCGAGACCTATCTCAGACAATGTGGAAGGCCCAGCATCCCCTCCTTCGGTCCTTGTTCCCAGAGGGGAACCCCAAGGAAGCGTCTCTCAAACGACCCCCGACTGCCGGGACCCAGTTTAAGAATTCGGTGGCCATTCTCATGAAGAACTTGTATTCTAAGAATCCCAACTACATCAGGTGAAAAGCTGGACACACCGTGAACATCCTCCATGTGGGACGGGGTCCATGAATGGTGGAGCATGTCCGGGTCGGGGAATCTTTGGAAGAGGGTTTTAGAGGCTCTGTCCTCGAGGAAAACCGGACCTGTTGAGATGTCCACCTCTGGGAGTTGTGGGAAGTAGGCATGTGGAGACCAGAGCCGTTTCACTGGCAAGGTGTCTGCTCCTGAGCCTGTGTCTTCCCGACTTCCTAACCAGGTGCATAAAGCCCAATGACCAGAAGCAGCAAGGCAGGTTCACCTCAGAGCTGGTTATGGTCCAGGCTCGATATCTGGGGCTGCTGGAGAATGTTCGGGTGCGCAGGGCTGGCTATGCCTTCCGCCAAGGCTATAAGCCCTTCCTGGAAAGGTACCGATTGCTGAGCCGGAGCACCTGGCCGCACTGGAATGGGGAAGATCGGTAAGATCCGGCAGGGAGAAGGGGCTGAGTTAATCTGCTGAAGCAGGAGGATGGGTTCTTGGGAAAAGGGCATTTCTCTTCAGAGGGATAAGGGAGATGTGGAGAGGACTCTACCCTGACACACCTCTCTGCAGCTCTCCCCTTCTGCCCCTGTAGGGAAGGTGTGGAGAAGGTCCTTGGGTCTCTGACTTTGTCGTCAGAGGAACTGGCTTACGGGAAGACAAAGATCTTCATCAGAAGCCCCAAGACTGTGAGTCAGGAAGTGTGCTGCTGCATTTAGTGGGGGTGGAATGTGGAGCTGTGATAAGCTCACCTGAGAAAGAGGAAGACAGCATCCAGTACAGGACTCAATGGTGCCTGAGGAAGGCGCCACCCTGGGTACTGAGTGCTGGATACTCTCTTCCCTAAGCTAGGAGCTCACTGTAGGGGCTGGCCTGCTATAGTAGACACTGATCATGTAAGGTGATCATGTAAGGTACTAGCTGGGAAGCCTGTAGTGTAGTGCTTTCAGTGTAGTGCAAGTGAGAACAAGCCCCTCCCCCCAGCTTTTCGACCTGGAAGAACAAAGGCGCCTGAGGCTTCAGCAGCTGGCCACCCTCATACAGAAGGTTTACCGGGGCTGGCGCTGTCGGACCCACTACCAGCAGATGCGGAAGAGTCAGATCCTCATCTCGGCTTGGTTTCGGGGCAACAAGGTGCTGCCACTTCCTAAGACCACATCACCACTCCTGTTGCCCTCCCCCGGGGGGGGAGGGGGGTGCGGGGTGATGTGTGTGGCTTTTCCTAACTGTGCCCATGTTTCCTACAGCAAAAGAAGCACTATGGGAGGATACGGTCGTCGGTGCTGCTGATCCAGGCTTTCGTGAGGGGGTGGAGGGTAAGGAAGGGCAGAGGGGTCCCTGCCCACACGCGGCTTCTGCTGGGTTATCCCCCGTGCCATGAGAAAGGCCTCCTAGGGCCACTTTGGGACTTTGGGACCGTCCCCCTGCTCTGGCTGAGGGTGTGCATCTAGGAGACCAGTGTGTAGGTCTGAGGGTGTTTCTGCCCTTAGCTGTAGGCGACTTCATATCATTTTCCAGTTATAATCTCAGCCTTTTGTTATTTATTTATTTATTCATTTTTCTGACTCTGTACTTTGGTTGAAAACAAAATAACAGAATTCTTCTAGACTGTCTTCACGCTGACTTCTTTCTTAAACGTCCCCACTAGGCCCGCAAGAACTATCGAAAATACTTCCGGTCAGGCGCTGCCCTCACCTTGTCAAATTTTATCTACCAGAGCATAGTAAGTGGGGCTGGGGTGGGAGTGGGGTGAGGAGTTGGGCAGTCTTGGAGGAGGATGGGGGAGTGGTTGTGAGCTTTCCCTTGGTGCTTCTTTACTCCATGGGATGGAGCAGTCACACACTGGAGTCACATCAGACATTGTTTAGCTCAGGTAGATGCTGTCTGCACCCTGTGCTAAGGAGGACACCTGAGCGGTAGTGACAGACTTGGGGAGAGACTGGCCGAAGTGGACTGAGGATACGCAAGATTAACTAGCCTGGCCTCTAAGATCCATTTTTTAAAAAAGATTTATTTATTTTATGTATATGAGTACACTGTCGCTGTCTTCAGACACACCCGAAGAGGGCACACCCGAAGAGGGCATCGGATCCCATTACAGATGGTTGTGAGCCACCATGTGGTTGCTGGGAATTGAACTCAGGACTTCTGGAAGAGCAACCAGTGCTCTTAACCTCTGAGCCATCTCTCCAGCCCCCTAAGAGCCACTTTGAGGTGGAAGGAATCACACCTTCCTCCTATCTCCTCAGAAGCCCTTGCAAGTGATGAGGGGCATCTCTGGAAGGGACTGACTGAAGGAAGCCTCCAGCTGTGGGTGACTTTCCCCAGAATGTCTGTCAGATGGTGGTGGTGCTTCTGAGAGGATATTGGGAAAATCATAGAGGGACAGGACCCCAGTGAAGCATTGGGAAAGGCCAGACAGGAGGGGACATAGGGGCATTAGCCCTAGCCTGAGGACTGCAGAAGGTGTAGCTGACCTCAGGTGACTGGATTTGTTTGTTCTTAGGACCTCACCAGGTGTGCTCAGTTGAATTGACAAACTGCTGTTTGCTATCCTCAAGCCTGGACTATGTGACTAGGGAGGAGTGGGAGCTCTGGAGCTGAGGCCTTGTGGCACCCTCTGCCTCTGCTTCCCCCTCCCCGGCCCCATGCTACCCTGGCCTGTTGGGCTGGCTCCACCGTGTCCTGTCTCTCCCCACTGTACGTGCGGTCTCACTAGACGCCTGAGGCCTGCTATCTGGTTTTGCTCTTATCTCCCTTCTTGCAGCATTCCTCTTTCACCTGTGCTTTGTCAGGCAGCTGCTGAATGTCAACCCAGGAGCTGTGTGGTTCAATAAATCACACTCCAAGAATCCCGGTCATGGATTCTGTCAGTGCTTCTGACATTTTGCTACAGGCTTTAGCCTAGTGGTGTTTCCTCTGAACACTGACAATATACCACGCTCTTTCTATGCTTATCTCTAAGGCTTCTAACAACCCTGTTCTGTAGGCTCTCTGCTTTCCCTTATTTTGACAGGTTAAAAAAACTAAGACCTGGCCAGGTGTAGTGGGGCATGCCTTTAATTCCAGTACTTGGGGAGTAGAGGCAGGTGGATCTCTGTGAGCTGGAGGCAAGCTTGGTCTACATAGCAAGTGCCAGAGCTACATAGTGAGATCTGATTTCAATAAACAAACAAACAAACTAAGACTTAGGGAGGCTGAGTAATTTGTTCCAGGCCCTGTAGCTGGTAAATGGTAGAGCTGGGATGTAAAGCACTTGGATTCTGAGTTTCTAGCCACTGCCCAAGTCCTTCTAACAGAAGTCTGGACAGCCCATGGCTCTAGGCAGGCTTGGACACTGAAGAGCTAGCAAAAGTAAGCACTTCCACGCTGGCTGGAAGGATATTATGGGAGATACTGGGGCATCTGGGAAGGCTTCAGGCTATGGCTCACAGGTTGGACAGAATCCCCATGGGCAGAGCTAAGCTATCAGATCGGCCAGGAGTAGGCCAAGTGCCATTATCCTTGAGAGTGCAAAGAAGAGAAGGGGGCTGTGGCAAGGGACCTTTCTGGTTGGAATAGTGGGAGTCCAGTTGGTTCTGGCACATGACTCTGGGCCCAAGTGGAGGGCTTTGAATGGCAGGCTGAGGTATCAGGCACCACTGATTAGAATGGAGGGCAGATTTGATGTCTATGCAGTAACACCCCCCCCCACACACACACCGGCCCCAACTGTAGGTCACTGTGACCCGAGAGAAGAGAAAGCCAGGGGACAATATAGAGAGACTAGCTTTGGTGTCAGAGTGCCCATCTCACTCTCTATGGTCAGTCCTCCTATCCCACTGCGTTCTGAACTCGCGCTCCTGGAGCACAGTGGTGCACAGGCACAGAGACCCAGGAGGCAAGCCTGTCCTACCTCCTCGGCTCTGCTCCTGCCTCAGGAGGCACTCTGTCCTCTTGAGCTGCAGGACCCGGGTGTGAGTTTGCCTGCCTGAGAGCGGATCTTCTCAGGCTTCCACTCCTAACCCTCTGCTTTCAACCAGACACAGAAATTCCTCTTGAATCTGAAGAAGAATTTGCCATCCACCAAAGTGTTGGACAACACATGGCCAGCCGCCCCTTACAGGTGCTTCAACAGAGCCAATCAGGAGCTGCAGCACCTCTTCTACCAGTGGAAGGTGGAGTTTCTCAGGTCCCTCCCCTCTCCCGCATGACCCTCTGTCCCTCCCTCATTTTCCTCCTGATTCCTTTTTCCGTTCCCCATTCCCGTTTCTAAGTGTGGGAACGTTGACAACAAGCGTATCCAGGGTGGTGCAAGGTTACCCCACCCAGACCTCTGCTCTTTGCTCCTTGGTCCTGACCTCCTCTGTAACCTATAATCTACTTTCTGTTTCAATGACGCTCACCACTGTGGGAAACTCCTGCAAGTGGGAACCACACAACATTTGTCCTCTTTGTGACTAAGTTCAAGTCACGTCCTAATGCCATCTGTTCTTTATTCAGAAAATACTGTGGGATGCCCACCTAGGCTAAGCCTGGTCCCGTGCACTAGCCACGTGCTTTCTTGGCGCTTGTATGTGCCGTGTCTACTCTCTCCTCAACATCTCACTGCCCTCCTTGTCCCTCCGTAGTCCTCCAGGCTCCTTCCTGTATCCCTGTGGTTTCCTCCCCAGCTCTCTCCTCCCCTCCTGTCCTCCTGCCTCCTTTTCTCACTCTCTCCCAAGGAGAGTAAGATCACCTCCATAATCTGAGATTTCTCTTCCTCACAGTGCAAGAAGTACCGAGATCAGCTGTCCCCGAAGCAGGTGCAGACACTGAGGGAAAAGCTCTGTGCCAGTGAACTACTTAAGGGCAAGAAGGCTTCCTATCCCCAGAGGTGAGGCCCTCCAGATGCCGTAGCCATTTCTGTCACATGGTACCTCTTAAGCTGGAACCCACATCAGAGTTGCCTGGGAGGACTGGAGACACCGATCTATACCCTCCTCGAAGTCTCTGACCCAGTGCGCATGCGTGTGCGCGTGCGTCCACACTGTAGTTCTGATGGTGTTGATCCTGGACCATGTCTCTGGATCTCTAAAATAAGATGTGGTACAAGAGCAGGGCCCGCAGGAAGGCTTTGTTCACATGGCGCACCTCTCACGTGTCCTCAGTGTTCCTATCCCGTTCCGTGGTGATTACATCGGGCTGCAAGGGAACACCAAGCTGCAGAAACTGAGGGGCAGGGACGAAGGACCTGTCCTGGTGGCAGACAACGTGAAGAAGGTCAACCGTGGCAATGGCAAGGTGAAGAACTACTACAGCCCACAGAGCAGGCTCTGTCCAGTGGGCGGGCTGGGTGACGATGCCTGTCCTCACTCTCCTGTCTCCTCTAGACATCGGCACGGATTCTCCTCCTGACCAAGAGGCACGTGATTCTCACAGATGCCAAGAAGTCCCAGGCCCAAATTGTCATAAGACTGGAGGATGTGGCTGGAGTGTCAGTCACCAGCCTCCAGGATGGGCTCCTTAGCTTGCATCTGAGTGAGGTATCTGAGTCTCGTAGGTGGGGTCTCTGGAGTGGGCATCCTGGGGCTGAGGTGGGCTGGATATACTGGAACTACATTTCTCACTATGGATCTTTGACGTCTCTCAGGCTGCTGGGGGGGGGGGGCATTAATCTCCATTAATTTTTTCCTTTTTCCTAAGATGTCATCGGCAGTCTCCAAGGGGGACATCCTGTTAGTCAGTGACCATTTGGTTGAACTGCTGACAAAAATATACCAAGCCGTGCTGGATGCCACACAGAGGCAGCTTTCTGTCACTGTGACTGAGAAGTAAGGCCATGGGCTGGCAATGAGGGACAGCTCAGGACAGGCGACCAGAATAATGGTCATTGTGACCGGGAAATTCGTGCACTCAGAAATTGAGGCAGACTGGGTCAGAGCAGAGCTCATGGGTTTGTCTCAGTGTTTGTGCCTCCCTCCCCTCACAGCTGGACTCTCTGCACCAAGTTCCCTCAGGTCTTGAGTCATCAGATGGGTGGCGGTATAGTGTGTGTTTGCTCCAGGGAGAGGAGGCAGGAGGCAGGCATCGAGGACGGAGGTACCAGCTTGGGTTTCTCTGTCTCTCCTCCCTCCAGGTTCTCAGTGAGGTTCAAGGAGGCCAGTGTGGCTGTCAAGGTTATCCAGGGCCCCGAGGGGAGTGGGGACAGAAAGCTGATTTACAAGAAGAAGGGGACTAATTCTCTGGAGGTGACTGTGAGATGAGGAGGTCGGGCCTCCTGGAGACGCAGTAGCTTCCTCTGGAGCAGAACTTTGTGTCTAGCTCTTCTGACCATGAGGTGGGGCTTAGAGATGAAGAACCCTTGAAGATGCCCCCCTACCCCCGTTCCCCAGACCTTTCTAGAATCCGTAACCAATTGCAGCATCCTCCCAGTTTCAGCCTGTCTACCCGTTAATAAATCGAGTGGTACAAAAAGGCGTGGGCAGTGCTGGTGAACCCCGCGTCCGTCTTCCCTTGCTCAGCCACATATGCTGATGTTTTTCCTTCATTCCTTGCTTTTTACACAGCTATGCTCAGATCCTCCACCCCCATTGCCCATGCCGTGCGTTCCTTATGATCCCGGGGAGCCAGATAGTACAGACAATAAGGGAGAGGAGGAGAATTGTCTCTGGCCTCCTTGACCGGCTGAGCTCTGGCAGAGTTTAGAGACCCTGGGGTGGGGGGTGCAGAAGTCTGGGATAGGGCTCAGGTCGCAGGTGGCCAACAAGCTGCTTCATTAAATGTATCCCTGGAGGGAAGACCTGAGGATGCCTTTCTTGGAGACTCGGCTCCTTAGAGATAAAGGCTGAAAAGAAGCCCAAGGCTTGCAGGTTGCAAGCTGAAGCAAGCTGGGGTGTGCAGGGTGTCTTAGTCAGGGTTTCTATTCCTGCACAAACATCATGACCAAGAAGCAAGATGGGGAGGAAAGGGTTTATTCGGCTTACACTTCCATGCTCTTGTTCATTAGTGAAAGGAAGTCAGGACTGGAACTCAAGCAGGTCAAGGAGCAGGAGCTGATGCAGAGGCCATGGAGGAATGTAACTTACTGGCTTGCTTGCTCCTGGCTTGCTCAGCTGGCTCTCTTATAGAGCCCAAGACTACCAGCCCAGGGATGGCACCACCCACAAGGAGCCCTCCCCCCTTGATCACTGATTGAGAAAATGCCTTACAGCTGCATCTCATGGAGGCATTTTCTCAACCGAAGCTCCTTTCTCTGTGATAACTCCAGCTTGTGTCAAGTTGACACACAAAACTAGCCAGTACCAGGGACAGTGCTCCCAGGATCTCCATCAGCCTCTGCCCCAGAGATGGGCTGCAGCACGCCCAGACACCCTCCTCCTCTCGGTGCCTCTGGAGACTAGGCTGCCCCACAGCTGGCAGCCCCTGACAGGGGCAGACCCCCTGATTCAGACGTGTTCATCTCTAGGGCCAACTCTGTCCCTCTTGTCTTTGAGCTGTTATCACTCTTGAACCGTGCCACGGCACCTCATTGTCTCTGCTTGTGTGGGCTTTGACAATGTTAGTATGTAATATTTTGTAGAAAGCTTTGTATCTTTCCCCCCTGTCCTTTATCTCTCTTTCCTCATAGACTGTCTTGTCTCACCACCCTGTTCTGTCTTCGGGGAACACGCTGCACACAGCAGTAAAATGTAGATCTGTACCCAGGGAGAGGCTAGGAAGGGCTGCTGTTGTTCCTGTCTCTGCAAGTCTCCTCCTCTCCTCCTCTCCGCCCTCCCTGCCTCTCCCTTGCCTCCTCCACTGAGCTCTAAGCTCGCTGAGTTCTTAGGCTGGGGTCCCTTGCAGCCTCCATCAGTAGGCAGCTCACGGGCCCAAGTAATCATGCTGGCGGGGAGACCTGATTAACTATCCTTCCCACCTGCAGATTAATCTCTCTCTATCCCAGAGCCCAAGCCCCGAGCCTTGGAGCTTTGGCGTACCCTGCTCTGGGCTGCAAAGGGCCCTGGGCAGCACGAGGCTAGAGCCTGTCCTGATGGGGCTGGGGCTGGAAGAGGGGTAGCTCAGGCTCTGTCTAGCTTCCTACTCCCCAGATGACAATGCCAACCTTGACGTCTCAGAATCAGAAGATCTTGTCTGGCTGGGAGCGAGTGGTGACCCACGCCCGATCGCCCCCGCTCTCCGCCTCGGCTCCGGCTCCCAGGGCCCAAATTGTCGTCACTCTCCCAGTGAAGTGTCTGGTCATTTTCAGAAGCAATTTCAGGAGAAAATGCAGCTGCTGCTTCCCATCCTGCTTTTCTTTTCCCAGAGCTGAGGGAGCTGCCAGCTCCCTGGGTGGGGGCAGGGATGGGGAGGGCTAAGTAGGTTTCGAGCCTCCATTTTCCTTCCTCAGTTGACGGATGCTAGTTCAAGAACAGGAAGGGCTCAGCACCCTGTCCTGCCTCTCTAGCCTCCCCTGACTCCTTTCTCTCTCTTCTGGAGCCCTGGGTCCATTTTCCCTAAGGAAAGGTCTGGAGTTGACTTTTTTCACTGCGGGGATCAGGATTCTGCCACCGCCCCCACTCCAGCCTTTTGGCTCAGCACATTCAGCCCACTCAATGTGTAGGTTGCTTCAACCTTAGAGGGCCACAAGCATCCTGACTCCCCCGCTGAGGAGCCATTCGAGGGCCTTGCACAGTCCAGGCTGTTTCCTCTCCCTGCCCTCAGGGCCTCTTTGTTCTTGAATGGAAGTATTGGTTGGTCCTTCTCTGTCACACATGGCTCGGCCACACTCTCAACTCAGTGTCTCTCCAGATACCAAGGGAGTCCACAGCAGAGCACGTGATGGACAGGCACAAGTCATCTTGTGCCCTAGAGAGCAGCTGCCTTACCTGTCTCAGCTGTGGACAGCTGGACACACATACAGTGTGGTCAGGGATGGAGGTGCCTGTTGCCACAGACCCCAACTTTATGTACCATCTTCTCTATGGTGACAGCATCTGAGCTGTGCCTCGAGTAGAGAAATGTTCAGAGAAAAAGAACTCCTGGGTGCTCTATCTCTGCACCAGGCACTTGACATGTAGTTTGCATGGGATTTGTGAAGCTGCCTGCTCCAGCTCCCTCCAGCACAGCTCGCTTGGGTGGCATTCACTCTTTCAAGTCTTCACTAATCCCAGAGATCAAGGGGTGATCAGCTTCCCCCAGCCCCATTCTCCTTGAGTTCCAGCATCATCAAAGGACATTATTCATGGTGGCCCTTTGCTGAAGCCCTGCTTCCCTGATGTCAGGGCTCGGGACAGGGGTGGCTGTGTTGGGGGGGAGGGTCTGACAGTGCTGGGGCCACCAGGCTTCTGGTCCTCCACTTTTGGACTCACATCTGCTCTTGCACAGCCAACTCCTTTGGCCTGCCCAGCTTGGTCTTCTGTGCCCAGGTTAGTGTGGATAGAAGAGGGGGAGGAAGGAGCAATCTAGGGTTCAATTGGAAACAGTACTCTAAGGGACGTGTCACACAATTCGAATGTAAACAGCCCCCACTTCTGTTCTCCTCAGCAAATACCCACAACTCTGGGTGCTGGCCCTGTTCTTTGCCCACACCATCCTGCAATTAACTGGGTAATGAGAAGCTTTTAATGAGGCCCCATTAGCCTCTCATATCATAAAGAGACCTTGATACCCAGCTGCTGCCCACATTTGGGGGTGAACATGGGGCCTTGTGTAGCCAGCGTGACTTTATCACTATGACCCCAGTCCCAGGGTGTGTCGAGTGGAGAAGGACTTCAGGACCCAATAAGCAATTCAGATGCCCATGTCTGAGATGGGAATTAAAAAAAAAAAAAAATCGAAACAAAAAAACAAAATCCAAAAACCTTGGTTGGCTCAGGCTTCCTTTCTCATAAATGTTTACTGAGCATCTATGATACGCCAAACACTATGGGGTGAGGGGTCCAGTAGCAGACAAAATTCTTGTCCTTGCGATGCTTAGTAGAGTTGGTGCATTTAACAGAGACAATGAGTAAAATATCAGCATTTGGATATGGTAAGTGCTGGGGAAAAGGAGTAGGAGAATACGGGGTGGTAGCAATTTTAAATAGAGTGATCGGAGGAGCCTACGGTAACTAGGATGCACACACGACATGCTCCTTGTCCTAATGTAAACGGGTTGATGTTTCCAAATCTCTGAGACTCAGAGAGATGACCCTCTGTGCCCTCTGGAAGAGCGGGTACATGGCTCCCTCAAATGTCAACATACCATGTAGTAAAAGCAGTGACAGATTAGATTAAGAAGAGCCAAGTTGTGGCTAGTAGCTCTGTACACTGGAGTGTGTCACTGAACCTCCCAGCCTCAGTTTCCTAATCAGAAAAAATGGGTATATTTTGATTTCTATTGTGGAGGTGAGAAGACTCAAATGTCTGGGGCATATCTAGGCTCCCGGTGCTCCAGGTCCCAGTTGCTGCGTTCCAAGTGCATGACTGGTCCTCTCTGAGTTCCAGTTCTGATGCTGGCTCTTTCTCCTTTCTGGGTTTCTCTCCTGGGCTAAGAAACCTGCAGCAAAGCCCCTTCATCTGTGTGGGATGTAAAGGAGGGCTGGGAGGGTCAGAAAAGATTTCTGAGCTTTGAGGGCAAAAGGAGACAAGAGACAAAAGGTTGCAAAGCAGAGCAAGGTGGGAGGTGGGCAGGATGGGCAGGCAGGGTTGGCTCCTCTCAGACCACTGCAGGACAGATGGCAGACAGAACTCCAGCACAAGGCAGCTGAGGCAGCTCACTCAGGAAGGGGAGGGGTGGGTGTGGGAGGGCAGGCGGGGGGGGGGGGTGTCTCAGTGCAGAAGCCTGGACCTCCCTCAGGGTAAGGGCCAGGAGACAGAAGAGCTTCCACTGGGAGAAGAGCAGAGGGAGCCAGCTTCACCTTGTTTTCAAGCGGGTTTGTCTTGGTGGTGGCAAGGACGGAGACACTTGTCTGAGCTGTTCCAGGCTAGTAGTCAACCCTGGAGGTGTAAAGGGAGAGAGGCTGATGAATTATCGGAAAGGGGTCCAGGAAACACACCTATTGAGCTAGACCTAGCATGTGACTTTCTGAGACATCATACACCACAGCAGTCCTTAGAGCGTCTGCCTTGGCTGCCTCTGGAAAGTGGGCTGCTGGACAACTCTAGCTCACTGCTGGACCTGGTGTGTGTGTGTGTGTGTGTGTGTGTGTGTGTGTGTGTGTGTGTGTGTGTGCGCGCGCGCGCGCGCGCGCGTGCGCGCGTGTCTGGGTATGTGACTGCAGCCTGCATTTTCTCCCCTACCAGCCTTCCTCCTCCCCTCCAGCCACCCTGGGATTGGTGACTCTCAGCCCCTCCCCTCGGCTCCCCCAAACCCTCCCAGAACCTTTATCAGAGAGCTGGGACTGGTTCCTGCCACCTTCCAGAGCCCCTGCACTCTTGTCTCTGTCTCTGCAGCAGCACCAGCCAGCCGCCTGACCCTGCCAGCTACCCAACTCCACAGGTAGGTTCAGGGAAAACAGTGTGGTAGCCTGAAGCTGGCACCAAGGATGAGGGGTGCCAGTCAGGAGGGGATGAAGGGAGAAGGTAGCCTCTGATGGGCAAGCAGGGCACCAGGAAGGAGATCCGGAAGTGCCCAGTGGGATGGAGAGCCGTTAATGTTTGGTATCTGGGGTTGGAATCAAGACTGATTCTGACAGGTCAGAAAGTTTCTGTTTAAGTCTTGGATTATGTAGTGGTGTAGAATAGTACCTGGGGGCTCCTTCAAAGCTAAAGAAATAGACAGTGTAAGTATCCTGTAAGTCTACCATCCTTGGGACCCGGAGATCCCAGCACCACACCACTGCACATTGTTGGGGCAGATCCTAGGGAGATGTTTAACGGGGGACCTAGGAAGCTGAGCCAAAATTATGTGCCCCCTTCTCAGAGATGCATCCAAGTCTCCTCAGATCAGGGCTTGGATAGCAGAGCCAGGGGCTAGCAAGACATGGCGGAAGGCCTCCTGTGTTTGCTCCAAGCTGTCTTCCTCCTTCTCAGCTTTGTCCTTCAGGCACCATGAGGAGCGCCATGCTGTTCTCAACTGTCCTCGCCCTCAGCTTGGCTTCGACCTTTGGGGCTGTGTGTGAGGAGCCACAGGAGCAGGGCAGGAGGCTCAGCAAGGTAAGAAGCCCCCTGCCAGAGTCCAGTATCTCAGGGAGACTTGAGGTTCTGTCTGTCTGGGTAGCTGGAGGGAAGAAGGTGGGCTGGTGAGGTTGGGCGTTTTGTCTCTCACGTTCTCTATATCTCTGGTCCTCTCCTGCGTCCATTGTCTCCAGGGTATCCCTCTGTGTCTTGGATATCTGGTAGATAAAGTGTACCCTAAAGAATGTTAATGTTGTTCAGCATTATATGGACTGAGCAGTTTGCATTATATATATATTCTATCAGTTACATGTGCTCTTTAATTTTCAAGATGCAGGACCCCCCCTTACCTACCTTTTGCAGTCTCAGGTGTGTCGAAGGTCCTAATCTAACCCCTTCTCTCTCCCCTGCCTACTTCTACCTTCTGCTTAGTCAAACTAGTAAAACAGAAATCAAAAATCAAAAACCAAACCAAAACAAAAAAACCAACCAACCAAACAAAAAACCAAGCTAGGGTGAGCCTGGATTTCCAAAGTTCCTCTAAGAAAAAGAATAGGCCTTGTCAGGTCGGCGTAGGGGAGTGTAGGGAGGAAGTCTTTTCAGGGTTTTGAGTTGACAGCAGTTACATTGGTACAAATGCTTTTAAGATGATTACAGGTGGGACTTGTTACACATTCAGAGTGTGAGCCTCATTGCCTCTCCAGCTCCAATCTGTTTAGCATCTCATTACAGGAGGGGGCTGAGTATTTGAGCAATTTGGAAAAAGTGGCTTCTGGGAAGCTGTGTGCTGGGCAGAGAGAGAGAGAGAGAGAGAGAGAGAGAGAGAGAGAGAGAGAGAGAGAGAGAGAGAACACACACACAGGAGAGAACATGAACATGCCAGGGCAGCCGTGCAGATGGCAACACTAAAACTAGATCCAAACAAAGCCCAGTGCTCAGGAAGTGTCAGATACAGGCTGGACCCTGTCCAGTCAGGTGCTAAGACTGTCTGGGTTCTTCAGAGACAAGCTTGCCTCAGTTCCTTGGGCAACAAGAAACCCCTCTGCCTCTCTTGGTCAACAAAAGAGACCATCTCTCTCCACAAGGTCTGTGAGGATGAGGTTCCTGGGTGGCATACATGTGTGGGTACCTGGGAGGCTTGTCTGGGGTGTATTCTAGTGTACACAGCAGCCCAAGGATGCTAGGACTCCAGAGGGGGCACAGCTGAGGTCCAGACAAATACCCCCAATACAGTCAGAGGCAGCACTTCTCTGGGCTCTAGTGAATGGCGTGCATTTCATGTACCCATCAACCCTGCTGTGCCCAAGTTGCTAGAAAAAAAAATCATGAGGATAATGTAGTGGTCTCATGGGGCAGCGGCTCTGGAATCTGAAATTCTAGATCCAGGGTAGAAAGGGGAGAGAAACAAACATGAGAAGCAGAAAGCTATGTCGAAGAGCGAGGGAGAGAGGCAGTTCAAAGCCAAGGAGAGCTTCGTCCACAGACACTGCATAGAGTAGGGAGTCTCATGTTTGCACGTGTGCCCTGACTGCCCACTGTCACCTGATCTCAGGACCGAGTGTTGAGCCTTTCTTGGGTGTAGCAAGTTCATGGCTCACTCAGTGGACTAACCGGGTCTGTGAGCAAGCTGGTTTTGTACTTGTGACTTTGTCACTGACAGCTGGCAGAGCTGGGCGGGGATTCTAGGAGACAATCACCCTTGACCCTGGGAGATGGCATGATCAGCATCCTAGGAAGTCAGTCCTAGGCCAACAGGCCAGTCACCCAGAAGCCTCCACATGGCTGCGAACTTCACCATACACAGCAGCACCAAGGGGTCACACTCAGATACAGGTCCTGTCCCGGAGGTCTCAGCTAAGACTGGATTTCTAACATGGTCTAGGTACTGCTAGCTGCTGCTGCTGGCCCACACACCACACTTTGTGCACCCATTTCTCTTCCAGGGAGGAAGAGGAAATTCTGAAGGAAATGGGATTCAGCTGGGGTTTGGGGCAAGGCTGTTTTGTGCAGGAAGAGAGCAAGTGGGTGGGGTGTGGACCTCGCCCCTCAGCTCTCTGCTCCTCTCCCCTACAAGGACTCTGATCTCTATCAGCTACCTCCATCCCTGCTTCGGAGACTCTACGACAGCCGCCCTGTCTCTCTGGAAGGATTGCTGAAAGTGCTGAGCAAGGCTAGCGTGGGTAGGAGGACGCTCCAGAGAGGGAAGGGGCGGGGCAAGGGGCAAGGGGCAAGGGGCCAGCGTTCTGGAGATTAGACTGGCCT
The DNA here is from genome assembly GCA_028551405.1 of Uromys caudimaculatus. Classification (NCBI taxonomy): domain Eukaryota; kingdom Metazoa; phylum Chordata; class Mammalia; order Rodentia; family Muridae; genus Uromys; species Uromys caudimaculatus. The sequence goes on along the minus strand of CM052707.1, from coordinate 57,956,737 downwards.
GGGAAACCCCTTCGTGGGGAGGGAGATGGGGGTGTCCTAGTTAATGGGGACAGTGATTTGAATTCCTCTCTGTTTCCGTTTACACATGTGTGCCTGCCTTCACAGGACCGAAGGAGACATCACTCCCACAGAAACGTGAGTAGTTTCTTCCCCATCTGTACTGACCATTTGTCCAAAGTTCCACGGGCATGGGTGGGGTTGATGGGCAATTTTGGCTGGCCTCATCTCAGCTGGTGCAGACAATGTGTCAGCTGCAGTTGCTTAGCCAGCCTTCCTGAGAAGGAGACAGCAGGAGGAACAAGGAAAAAGCAGGTGTGGGGGCATGGGAGACCGTCCCTCACTGGCTGGCTGGCCACTGGGAACTAAGAGGCTCTCCTGGTGGCAAAGATGTGAAGCCAGCACCTGCTGTGGTAGGAAAGGAATGAAGTGTGTGTGTGTGTGTGTGTGTGTGTGTGTGTGTGTGTGTGTGTGTGTGTGTGTGTGTTGAGGGAAGATGGACAGAGAGACCAGACTGCTAGCTGTTGAGTTCAGGATCTGACAAGATAAAGATGAACCAGATACCATGCCATGTTTGTAATTCCAGAACTGAGGAGGTTAAGGAGGAGTGGAGAATGCAAGGCTAGCCTGGGCAACAGGACAAATTCCAGGGCAGCCTAGCCTACATAGACATGGTTTGGATGAGGGGCAGAATTGGTGATAGGGAACCAACATCCCAGGCTCAGAAGTCTTGACCACACAGGCCTTTTCTTTCAGGTGACATGCACGACTTCTTTGTGGGACTTATGGGCAAGAGGAACAGCCAACCAGGTAGGGCACACCCAAAGGAGGGTCTGGGTACTGCTAAAGATATGTCAGAAGTGCCTCCCAGTTTGTCACCAGAGAGGAAGATGAGATTTTTCTCAGTTGTACTCAGTATCTATGGCCCTTTCTTTCTCAGTTAGATCAGATCTACAGTCACCAAGGTCAGCCCTTTCCCTGAGCACATAGTAGGACAGCCTGGCTTGGTGGAGAGAGGGACAGAAGGCTCTGCCTCCCCTGCATTCTCCCAGCTGTCTTTCAGGGCTGGCTTTGACAGGCCTGACTCAGAAGAATCCTTCCTAACTACACTGCTTGCTTCACCCCAGACACTCCCACTGACGTGGTTGAAGAGAACACCCCCAGCTTCGGCATTCTCAAATAGGCCCCCAGTGCAGAAAAGGTAAGCACACCAATAGTCGGGCACAATGACTCTTAGACAGACACATGCTGTACTTATCTCCACTGCGTTCTTTCATCTCTTTCTCCGGTGTCATGGGCTCCGATGATTACTGAGCAGACAGAGTGGTAGGAAACAGGGAGAAGAATCCTGAGGGACGCCTCCAGTGCTCCGCTGTTGTTCTGGACACTGTCTTCTTGTGATCCATACAAAAGATGGTGAAATCATGTTCCATTCACTATAGGTCTAGTGTTTGCCTCCCAAGTAGGCTGAACTGTGCTGAGATATAGGACTGCTCAGGATGTAGGCAGGTACACTTGTGATTCAGAAAGAGATCTGGCGATGCTAAAGGTCTGCGGCAAGAGTCAGAAACCACATCTCAGCCCCTTGGAGCTGCAGAGTGTATTAGAACATAATCTAAACTCAGTCCTGGACCTGCTTTTCTCTAGCTGTGTCCTTGGCCAAGTGACTTAATGCTGTGCCTTAGTTTCCCTATCTGAAATATAAGTGTGGTGATAAAATCTCCCAGGGTTGTGGTTTTGTAGACAAAGCCTTTACAATGGTCCCCGGCATACCAAGAGTCATCTATATTATGACTCTTCCGATCTGGGAGCTGGGGAAGGAGGGTAGAGAATGTCCTTAAGTGTCCCCTGGCTGGCTTTTATCTGACTGTCGAAAGCCATCTAGGTCAGATCTCAGACTGAGACATTCCTCACTTGTCCACCAGTGTGAAAGTTCCTCAGGGAGGTCTAGTCAAAACACAGAGCTTCTGTCTTGACACCATCTACCCACACATGGCAACGGCAGCTCAGCTGATGCCTTCCTTTTTGCCGGTTTCTAAAGAGAAGACAGGAATGAGCAAGGATCTGGGAGCCTCTGGAACCCTGCATGGCCTCCTGCCTCTCTCCCCTCACTCTGGGAATCGGTCACAACCTCAGGGTGGCCGATCTGAGACCCAAGAAGCAGATCTTGCCAACACCTGTTCAGCACTCCCTAGGACCAGGGTCTGGTCCTCTTTGCTGTTGGGGGAGAGGGCATAAAGGGTTGTAATAACTGTAACCGGCTAATTACACGGTGCACACCATATCATTTTGCTCTCATTAGATGGCTATTTCAGTCCTGCCGATGGCCAGATAATTATGCGGGTAGCTATATCTGGGTGATATACTCTCCTCCAGCGTTATGCACTGGCTGTAAAGATAATTACAGTGCGATTTTGCCATAGTATTTCATACAAATGGTAAAAGCAAGTGCATTGTGGAAATCTTTAAATGCTTGCCCGTGAATCCAAGCTCTTTCCAAGGGATTGCAGTAATTATGGCTTCCGGAATCTCACCACCGATGGTGTGCTAAGCTGTGAGGTGCTGCACTGACAGGGTGTAGAGTCCCCAGGGGCTAACAGTTAAAGGCGATTAGAGGAAGTGGATCAACACAGATGACTAAGTCATTTTATTTCATTCATGTGAAGCTGCTGAAAACAGAAGCCATTCAGAGCCTGCCTTCCAAGACCTAGAGCTGGGCTAAGTAGGGGAGGACACAATCACTGTGGACAGGCTGTGTCTGTGCCAGCGTCCTGGGAGTGCTGGTTGGTACAAACTGGCCACTTCACCTTTCTGCATGTGCTCCACAGACAGACCAGTGTTTAGCACGTCGGGAAAGGGGCAAGCAGCTGCAGCCAGCAGTTAGTTCTCCAGCTCCAAAAGGCTGCAGGGACAACTGAGAGTTAAGCTTTCTCTTCCCTGAAGCTGGCCAGCCCTTGTTCCCTCAGTGGGTGGGACAGTAGAAGTTTTTGTAGGACACAGATGTGATTTAAAGTTGTATATATTTTTGTCTTTAGCACTCTAATCCTGGACCCCGGATTGCATCGTAAAGACAGGGTCCCCGTGGTGGTCCCAGTGCCTGCACTCCTGCTTCCTTTTCCTCCCCTGCCTGTAAGGTCCTCCTGTAAGATCCTCCTGTTGGCTCCCTTTCCTACTCAGCATGGAAGCTGCATACGAACAGCCTCAACCCCATATCAAGTATGGTTTCTGAAGTGTCCTGCATTAAAAATACAATGTCTCCTCTTCAACAATAAAGGGTTTTTACAAAGGAGTGACTGATGCAATACATTGGTTGATGAATGATTGGGTTTTTCCATAAATACATATATGCAAAAAAGATGATACAAGGCCTGCAAGATGGTTCAGCAGGTAAAGGGGCTTGCCACACAAGCCTGATGGCCTGAATTCGATCCGTGGATCCACCACAGAAGGAGAGATTGTCTTCTGGCCTCCACATGTGTGCCATTGCATGAGCCACTTTTCTTATACACACACACACATACACACACACACACACACACACACACACACCACACGCCACACAAGCACACATGTACACACGTTCACACACATGCACACAAATTTAAGCAAAACCCTACACATGACATTTAAGTAGATACACATACATACATAATAACTGCTCTACTAGAGCCCTAAGTAATTTTTCATACAGTTAATAACCGATTCGGTGATGAAAAGAATAGGTATACACCAATGTAGTAGTGCACACCTATAACCCCAGCACTCGGACAGACACCAGTGTGACACACACTGTAAACCCTTAGGAAGTAGAGGCAGGAGGATTTTAAGTTTGAAGTCAGTCTTGGCCACAAAGTGAGAGTCTGTTTCAAGAAAATAAAAACAACCAATCCAGCTGGGCAGTAGTGGCGCACGCCTTTAATCCCAGCACTTGGGAGGCAGAGGCAAGATTTCTGAGTTTGAGGCCAGCCTGGTCTACAGAGTGAGTTCCAGGACAGCCAGGGCTACACAGAGAAACCCTGTCTCGAAAACAAAACAAAACAAAACAAAAAAACCCCAACCAATCCTCAGATTTGGATAGTTACTAAAAATCAAGAACTTTCTTTCCTAGGCCAGTTCAGATAAAGGGAAAGCAGGCATTCTGAACAGCTTGCCTGTGTCTCTAGGCAGGGTCTGGGAAAATTCAGTTAGCAACTCCCTGCACTTCCTAATTAGGGGGCTGTGTAAGGACTATTTTCTCTCTCCACATGATGGTGTGGGTTCTAACAGATCCTGGGGAAGATGGCAACCATTGTCACTGGCTGCTTCCCCTGGGTTATATCTTATTGCTAACTTCAGTCAGAATAGCTGTGATGGCTGAGGCCCTCCTGAGGCTGGCTTATTAGCATTCCCATGTGAAGGGCTGGAAGGCTAAGGAATCCCTGCTCCTCCCCAAGGATGTGAAGTAGTAAACTATGGCAGGGGACCCCTTGAGGCTCATTTTAGTGTGGCTGCCTGAAGCTCCATGGGACGAGGCTTTCATGAGTGTGGCCCATGCTGGGTTGGGTAGGGGGCTTCTCCAGAACATAGCTACCTACATAGCCTGCTCCTGGCTGTAACTTCAAACTCCAAACTAAAATGTTCACCAAGCTGAACTTGGACACAGGTGTGTCTTTGGTCAGCTGTTGCCCTCTATCTGAGACCAATAAAAATAGAGCCCCTCCCCCCCCCAAAAAAAAACCCCACAACACTCACACATAGATTTTGCAGTATGGCAGGGTTATGGATAAGCAGATACAGCTTGATCCAGTTGGGCTGGAGGCAAGACGGGGAGGTTACACAGAGGCTAATGTCCTCAGTATTAACTGGTTGCTGGAGCCATGAAAGGGTAAAGCATTTCTCTCAGAGTCTCCCTCTGTAGTGTGCTAGTTACCTTCCAACACCGGCATAGTAGAGCCCAGAATGTGGCCTGACGTGCCACGGATGTGCATGTCTTTTATCTCTCTGATATGCTAATGATTCTGTACCACTGACGGGCTGTCCCCAGGATCCTAGTCTTAGCCAGGTGCAGGAGAAATACAAAGGGACACTCAGCCTTCTGGAGGCAGCAGCGCCAGGGCAGGGCTTTGGAGCAGGTGCTGTATCCTGGAGTTTCTGCCTCAGGGGAAAGTTCTAGTTTCCAATTGGGTCCCCTCTTGACTGGCAGCTACACAGTGAAAGAGAGAAAGTGAAAGCGAAAGAGAGAAAGCTGTCCATTCATAACCAGGTCACAGGACCACACTTGGTGGTGGTTAGGATTACAAGGGAGAATGAGATGTTGGCAACCTCTCCCTCAGCTCCAAGGAAAGGGGGAAGGGTCTAGACAGGGAGATGTTGGGGAGGATCCTTAAGGACTGTGATGGGTGCCAAGGTGTAATTCTTCACAGTTGTTGGCTTCAGGGAGTGAGGGGGGGGGATGAGAAAGGACTCCTTTATCTCTGAGGGGCTGGCTGCTGGCAGTTTGACCATGCTTCAACAAGGGCAGCACAGATTGTACTTTGTGTAATTTTTTTTTGAGGTGGGGGCACAAGGGTGGGAGAATGAACCTTGGAGGAATGGGTGTGTGATTGGGCTATATTGTATGAAATTCCCAAATAATCAATAAAAATATGGTGGAAAAAAGTGACCCCACTCTAGATTCTAGAGCTGTTCCCCACAAGCCCTCTCTCTGAACTTTCAAAAGGACCTGTCTTCAGGGTATTTGAGACACTTTTTCAGAGTCTGGGAGAATTTCTTAGGGCTATAAAACCCCCAAGGGTTGGTTCTGCTCAAACCTGGAGTCTGTCATGTATGCTGAGCTGCCTGTGACAATTGTCTGCCAAGTAGACCATAAATGAAGAGAGGTCGCCCTCTGGTGGGGCTGACAAATATTACAGCGCCAGAGATCTCAGAGGAAAACCAGGCACTCTGTCTCTGTTTCTCTCTCTCTCCCTTCTGTCCCCCTTCCCTTCCTCCCTCCCTTCCTCCCTCCTCCCTTTCTTTCTCCCCCCAACCTCCTATGTTACCCAGTCCAGGATGACTTTGAATTCACTATGTAGCCCAAGCTGGTCTCAAATCCTCCTGTCTTCTAAACTTTGGGTTAACCAGTGTTTGGTACTGTGCTGGCCAGTTTTGTGTGTCAACTTGACACAAGCTGGAGTTATTACAGAAAAAGGAGTTTCAGTTGGGAAAATGCCTCTATGAGATCCAGCTGTAGGACATTTTCTCAATTAGTGATCAAGGGGGGAGGGCCCCTTGTGGGTGGTACCATCTGTGGGCTGGTAGTCTTGGGCTCTATAAGAAAGCAGGCTGAGCAAGCCAGGAGAAGCAAGCAAGCCAGTAAGCAGCATTCCTCCATGGCCTCTGCATCAGTTCCTGCTTCCTGACCTGCTTGAGTTCCAGTCCTGACTTCCTTTCGTGATGAACAGCAGCATGGAAGTGTAAGCTGAATAAACCCTTTCCTCCCCAACTTGCTTTTTGGTCATGATGTTTGTGCAGGAATAGAAACCCTGGCTAAGATAAATTGGTACCAGCATAGTGGGGTATTCCTGTGACAACCTGACCATGTTTTGGGGAGGACTGTGGAAGGACTTTGGAACTTTGAGCTAGAAGAGTCATTGGGATGTTAAGAGCTCTGTGGAATGTTCTGCAGGAGGTTGGAAGATAATGTTGAGAATAGTGCAGAAGATGGAGGCCTGGCTTGTGAAATTTCAGAGGGAAGATTAAAGACTCTTATCAGGGCCGTTGCTAGTTTGATTTAAGATTCTGTGGTTTTGGTTAGCTGGGGCTGAAGAAATCAGCTGTGATTAACAAGATACCAGAACTACTAAAGCAAAACCATTGCATTGCTGGGACTATTGATGCTGGTTAGCTGGGGCTAAGATATTAGCGATGATTAAGAAGAGATCAGCATCACTGAGGTGAAATCTTCTGAGAAGTGTTTTCTGAGAGCACAGAGGCCGTGTTCCAGAGATAGCCAGGGTTGTACCTTGTGCTTGTGGCTGGACTTGGTAAAGTGTAAGAGTCACCCAAGTGGTACTGGTTTTGAAGGCATGAAGGAGTCATGAAGAGCAGCTGAGGCCTGGGCACTGTGAGAGGCTGTGGAAGGTCATTGGTGAAGATGTAGCCTCAGTTGCAATTGATGGCCCAGGACTCAAGGGGTCATGCAAAGGAGGTGAGGCTTGGCACCATAAAGAGAGCCTATGAGAGACTGTTGGTAAACCTAGTTGCAGTAGAAGACAGCAGTGTTTTGGAGATGCCAGGACCATGAGATGAGCACCAAGAACAGCAGCAGCAGTCGACTACAGGCATTTGGAGCCTAGAAGACAAGGTATGTGCTACAAAGGGCAGAGCTGGAGAAGTGACTCAAGCCCTTGGAGGAATCCAGAAGATCGTGAGTGGATCCCAGTCATTGGACAGTTGGAGTTTCGTTTTGCTTTTCATTGTGACTGTACCCTGATATATTTTCCCTCCTGAAGTAAGAAGGTATTTTAGTGGAGCCCACAGTTAAGAGACTTTGAATTTTTAAAAGACTTTGAACTTTAAGAGATTGGATGTTTAAAAGGAACTGAAATGATAATATGTAAGAATTTGCAAAGACTGTGGAACTTTTAAAGTTATTTAGTTCTTGGGGATGAATAAGAAAGTAAGGGTCAAGGCTTATTGGTGATGTGTTTGTGTG